>JAWWLV010000035.1:6897615-6928117 GCA_035041135.1 Platyrinchus mystaceus
GCTGAGGAGCTCTGAGGGAGCTGGGGGTGTTTGCCCTGCAGGAGGCTCAGGGGCCCTCATCGCTCTCTACGATTACCGATTACCGGCAAGGAGGCTGTGGCCAGGTGAGGTCGGGCTCTGCTTCCAGGGAACTCGTGATAGGGTGAGAGAACATCATCTTAAGCTGCATCAGGGGCAGTTTAGGTTGGACATCAGGAGGAAATTCTTCACAGAAAGGGTTGTTAAACTTTGGAACAGGCTGCCCAGGGATGTGGTGGGTTCACTATCCCTGGAGGTGTTTCAGGAAGGACGGGACGTGGCACTTGGTGCCATGGTCCTGTTGACATGGTGGTGTTGGGTCATAGGTTGGACTCAAAGATCTGAGAGGTCTTTTCCAACCCAGCTGATTCTGTGATCCTGTGAAAGGTGCAGAAATCAGCAGGGCAGAATTGATGCAAACAAAGTAATTGGAGAATATGATAATATGTTCATCTGAAATGGCATAAGTTTTTTTGAAGGGATTCCTTTATTTCTTTCTGAATGTTTTTGCAGGCTTTTCATTAGCTGGTAGAAGAAGGTAGTAGCTATTGCTGTATAGCTGTGTCCTTCCTCCTGTTCAAAGAAGCTTTTTGTGCTTGTTCTCAGAATAACCGACTAGGGGTACAGATTTACATAGTGGAATGGGCAGAAATTGTTCTGTGTTTTTCAGTATCAGGCCCCTGATAATTTCTCTTTAAGTCACTTTTTCTTTTCAAAAAATATGAGGAAGTTTGGGGAAGCTCTGCAGGCAACTTCTTGACTGAATCAGGCTATCGTTGTTCTTTCCTATTTCAGTCAGGAGCTCTTGTATTCTGCCTATTTGAAAACAACTATTTCCATCATGATTTAAATAGGAAACATGTATGTGCTTATATAAGGCTTTATTTTATGAAAAGGTTAAAAATAGATGACAAACCCCAAAACCCACCAAACCACAAAGAGCCTAAACCTCCACAGAACAAAAAACAAAACCTGAACCTGTCCTAAATAGTTGTTCAGTGTGTCTGCACTGTCTTCTGTAATTTTAATTACACTATCCAAGGGATGACTATGAAACTTTTGCCCCCTCAGAAAGTCCCCCTTTATTCGGTTCACTCTGTCAAACAATAGTAGAAATTACCTCTTGAACACAAAAGGGTATTAGGAATAAACATGTGCTTAGTTGAATTAAATGTTTAATGTATTTATAAATATATCAGGAAAACATAATTATATAAGGAAAATGTGGTACCTGGGACTGAAAAGTGCAGTATGTTTTAATGGGAACTGAATTGGCATCAAAGCATATTATTAATCTGAGGTCAACTGAGCCTAAAGATGTCCTCATTGAGCAGCTGATCTGTGCTTTTTCCCAGATTTGAACCTCCTTGAGAGGAGGTGTAATACTATGTGTACACACCCACACACCATCTTTTTGCTTTACTGAGTGTTTCCTGAATTAAATCCAGGCAAATTGAACCCTGGAGGAGAAACTCTTCATCTGTTCCGCAGTTCATTCTCCCACTATCTTCGTCCAGAATGAGATATTTTTCCTTTAGTGTTTCTTAAACTGAAGAACAGAATTCCTCCCCAGGACTGTATTGTGAGGGACTTGCAGAGCTGGAGACCAGCTTGGAAGAGGTGACTGAGGAGACTAATAGTCCTGGGAGAAATGTCAGCAAGGGCAGAAAGCAGGAGAGGCTGCAGGAAGCCACAGTGCTGCTTCTTACTGTGACTTCTGGGCTGGAAGCTGATGACAGGAAAAGGTGGGATATGGCTCCTGGTGATCATGTGCTTTCTGCTGCTCCTCCCAGTGCAGGAGATGAGCCTGAAGGTTGTCTTCGGCACTTAATACTCTCCTGACACTGCCACCTCCTCCCAATGCCTCCTTCAGGCAGCATAAAGTGTGGAAGCAGGAAAATAGTGGCAATATTCCTCTGTGCTCACCAGCATGCCCAGGAAGGGTGGATTCTGCTGGGCTTGATGCAGGTGTCCAGGAAACAACCCCAGAAATCGTCAGCATAGGAACACCTGAAACGTCTTGCAGTGTCTTGCAGCGGTTTGGAGGCATCATGATGTGTGTTTAACTTTACTGCTGGAGTAATCACTCCATCCTTAGACTACACCAGATCCCAAAATGATGAGGAAAGATGTTTGATACTCTGCTAAAGCTTTATATGCTGAATGAGGCATGATATCAAAAGTTTCGTGCCTCATCTACCACTAAGTGCACTTCCAAATGCTTTTAAAGGATTGTCTTCTCATTCATCCAACAGAATGACCCTGAAAATTGATTTCATTATCTAGGCAAGTTATTATTGTGTCTTGGTCTGAATTAACTGCAGCTCTGGAACTCATAATGTTTCTTAGTTTGAAATGTTTTCACATTCTGGTTGCTGAAGCCAATCAAATGAGAAACAGGAAACCTGCAGAAATTACCAGGTTGTTTTCAGCATTTCTCTGTAAGTGTTCAGTTCCATTCATACCAAAGTTGTGTTATCTTCTTTCTTCTGGGTTTGCCCCATCACATTTGACATCAAAATAACAAGGTGAACAGACAGTGCTGTAATTTAGCATTGTATGGAATTGTATGAAATGTCCTTATGTGTGTTACTGAACAGCTGGACATCCAGACTTGCTTGATCTCAGATAACATCCCCAATCAGTTGCTCTATTAGTGGTACATTGTGGGGATTTTGAGAAGTTCTTACTGCAGTCTTATATTGGGTCCGAAAGAAAGTTCTTGGATGCTGAACAGGATCTGGTGTGGCTTTTTGAGGCCTATACAACCTGTTCAGGGAGAAACTCTTTGGATCCAGGAGAATTTAGATCAAGTTAAGTTGTGCACCAAGGTTATACAAAACAATATTGATAAAGACCAAAGTAGAAATTCTCTAACACAGAGACTCCCAGGCAGAGTCTTGCATGTCCTGGTGTCTGTTTTCTTACAGTGTGACTATTACCCAATGGAGCAGTTTGGAAATTATTATTTTATTGTAATCTTATCAGTTGACTTGAATTCTGAAGTATCAAGATTCCTGATGACAGCACTAGATGTACAGTATTTGTCCTTTTCTGATCTGGGTAAGGTTTTATCTGTTCTTGAACAGATTCCTGTTTTAACCTTCACTGATCTCTAAGGGGAGTCCTTTGATTCAAAGCTCTGTTTGGATGTCTAAAATGGCACCAAAACTCTTGCATTTACCTAATGAGTTTCTCTGGAACACTGTACAGTACAGTACAGCCTGGAACCTCTCACTGGCAGTGCCTGCTAAACCCTTCTGAGTTTCATGGTAATTGCTTCTTGTTTTTTACAGCAATTAATAAACTGACACATCAAGGAAAGGAAGTGGGAGTGAAAGTCACTGTTTTGTGACACCAGCAAAGGGACAGCCTTCTCAGTTCTCCATCTCATGTGATATATTTTTAATAGTTAAATTATGATCAGGTTGAAAGAGTTCAGCTCTTCAGTGTTAGCAGGGTCATCCCTGTTTGCATCAGGCACAGAAGTGCATTTCAATAATGTGTGAACAAAGCCCTGTGTTATGATGAAAAGGAAACACTGGCTTTTGTGTCAGAGAACTAGGGCCACGTAAAATAGATATTATGATTAAATATGTAAATGTCTTCCATTATTTGAATTTTTCTGCTG
Organism: Platyrinchus mystaceus; assembly: GCA_035041135.1. NCBI lineage: Eukaryota > Metazoa > Chordata > Aves > Passeriformes > Tyrannidae > Platyrinchus > Platyrinchus mystaceus. Next base: position 6,901,265 of record JAWWLV010000035.1, read on the forward strand.
TTAACATCTTCTATGAAGTTTTGTTGTTAAAAAGGTGGGTTAGACCAGACAATTTCCAGAGGTAGCTTTCAACCAGAAGGGCACTAAGATTGTATGAAAGCAGACTCTAATATTACTGAAAATCTTCCCTGCAGTTTGATTTTTGAGTTCAGTAGTACCAAATAAAGAGACTACAGTCACACAAGGCTGCTGGCAGTCAATCATCAGTATGCAGAACTGTGGTGTGAAGTGAGAAGTGGAGCACTCACTACCACGAGCTGTGTGCACAATAACTGTTACAAACCAGCCTATCAATACTCTAAAGATTGGCTACAATAAAGTGTCAGTGCAGTTATCTGGTTGTGACTCACTTGAGCACCCTGCAGGAAGATCTACATTAAATACTCCTCATTAACTGACATGCATATCATGATCCAATTCACTTTTTCTTAGAGAGTTAGGATTGGAAATGGCTTGTTTTGCAACTGAATTGCAGCAGCCATTCAATATGGGTAGGGGTTCATTAGTACTTTGCTAATTGGCATAAGTAAGTTTAAGGATCAAGAAAACACTAGAAAGTAATGTATCTGAACTAGTTTCCTGACCTCATTGCTGTTACTAGATAACATTAGGCTCTGAAAATGTTGGCACCAAATGAACTGTATATAACCACTAGCTGTTAATTGCCAGTGGAGAAATGAAAGGGGTAGTGAACTTGGAATGTCTTCAGCCTCACACTTGCCAGGAAAGGCAGTCTGATGAGTCTCTGTGCAACCATTAAGCAAAAGGAATTGATCAAAGGTTTTAAATAAGGTTTCTTAGGGACTTGTTGCACCATTGGCAATCACAGCTGATAATACCTCTTCCTATCCAGCCTTGAAGGCTGGCTGTATTCATGAATGCATTTATTTTTAAAAGAAAGCTGTCAAATACTTAAGGTAGTTAGTTTTCTTTAGTGATGCTTGTGTTTAAAAGATTTCAATTTCTCAGCTGGCCATCAAATTGGAAAGAAAAATAACACTGAAAATCCATATGCTTTAAGTATATTATCCTTGGGGGTCCCTGAAAGCCTTGGGAGCTGCGCTGGGTGAGCTGTTTGCCAGGGGAGGGCAGGCAGTGCCTGCCAGTGGCACAGCACAGTCCTGGCTGCCTCCCCGTCAGGGGTGGGTGTGCAGTCTGCCACCAGGCAGGTGTGGCTGCCAGGCAGGCAATCCCCTGTCTCTGCACACGCTGTCGGCTCCTGTCTCATTTAAAGTGGATTCTTGGCCCCTCCCCTGCTATCTGAAGAGGGTTAGTTCGTTGCGTGGAATAACGTGGGCTTGAAAGAATTAAGTGCAGCCCCTGCTTAAAGCAGAGCAGGACGAACTTTAAAATGAGATTTGGTTGCTCAGGGTCTTGCTCGGTGGAGATTGAAAGTCTCAAAAAGCTCTTCTGAGACTGAAGAAGGCACATGGGGAAGAATGAGCTCGTACACAGAGAGAGGGGTTTACCATAAGCTGCCTCTGCCAAAAGTTTCATCCAGTCAAGTGCTCACTCCTGAAATCCTTGGGGAAGAGAAGTGCCGGGAATGAGCTGTGGTGCACTCTAGTGGTTCCAGGAGCTGTGTGCAGTGCTGTGCAGCATCACTGCTGGGGCCGACTGGGCGCCTGTGGGTCATGAAGGTGAAAAAGAACTGAGTTGTGGTCAAACTGAGAGTGTGTGGAGGTGACTATAAAGTGTAACGATCTAGTGACCCAGTGAAAGGCAACCTGGAATTCAGGGACAAAATATTCCTCAAGGAAAGGGATACATAGGCTGCCATAGCAAAAAAATTAAAGTAGTAGAAAAACTGACTTCTTCCTTATTCAGTATGGAATTGGCCTGGTTGTTTTAAAACCATCAGTTCATAATAGGGAATATTCACCCACAAGTCTTTGTGTTGTATTACTGGGCCACAGGATTTTGCAAGGAAAACATTCCTATGAAAAATAAAAGAAGAAAGGAGATAGAGCCTTGAATAGCAGTAGTGGTTGATTTGGCTGAATCCTGGCTCTGCAAGTTGACGATATGTCTCATGACGTTGCCTGTTAGAGGTGGTGACTCACTTTGCTCTCGCTGCTGCCGTGTGAGCAGCTCTCCAGACACAAATAGCTCTTGCAGTTGGTGGCTGCCTGAAAGAGAGCTCTCATTGATGCCAGTTGGTGTAACTGCTGGTGGAGTGACACACACCACCTTTGAACACGTGGGAAGGTAAAGGGCAGCCAGTGCTGCTGCCACAATCCATACAACATGGAGGACAAGGAGAGAGGAGGAAGCTTGTTCCTCATCCTGCCACTCCAAGGCTTCTGTTTTCTCCAAACATCTGCTCTGCTGCTTGGTGGTAAAGCTTGCTTTGCTTTTACCCCAGTCTCACACAGAGTCACGGTGTTGAACACGTAAGGAAAAGATGGCACTGTCTAAAAATTAAATTGAATCTAAAGTAAATCAGATATATATTTTAAAAAGCATAGGCAACGGAATCATGCATCAGAGACACATGTCAGTGAAGGCTGTTTATTCCTGTGATCACATTTTAGTGGTTTAAGTTGGAGGCATTTATTGTGACCTTCAATAGCGGGCTTATTTTCTTAACAAATAAAGCAACACAAAAGGTATTAAATGTGTTAAATAAATGTAATTTGTTATCCAGCAGTTTTTATTTTCAGGAGCTTCTGGAGTTGCATATTCATGTCCTCTCATGTGCAAATGAGATGATTATACTTGATTAAAATTTTCACGTTTCCCTTCTCACATGGTTTTTGGTTTTGTTGGTTTATTTGGATCATTTGGATTTTTTTGTGTTTGGGACTGTGGTTTTGGTTTTTGTTTTAGAATATCTAAAACTTCCTTCTGAAAAAGTATAATCTGTTTTTGTCTTGGCAACAGTGAATAAAGAGTATTTATTCATAATTTAAACAGATGAAAACTTTCTGATTTTGATGTGTTTCTTGGTTCATGTATACATTTTTATTATTGCCAAAATGATTGCAGGGAAATTTTAATAATCTGAGTATCTAAAGTTTTCTGGGTAACCACCTGTATCTGTTCTCAGAACTTGCAAACAGAATTTGGAGTTAAGAGAAAGAACATGTTACATTTGGCTCTGGAAACCAACTAAAACAGCATAAAAGATAAAAGCAGCCTTAATTTAGTAGAGGTGTATTCATTGAAGATGTTAAGTATGTGTGCAAACATTACCCCATCCTCAGCAGCAGGTCTGAGTGTGGATTTGTCAGCTGAGGACCTTGCCAGGTTTTGAAAGTGAGAAATGTGCTTTCTAAGTACTTAGGAAAATGCCTTCTCTGAGCAGCCTCACAGCAGGACTGGCTGAAACAGCTTCGGAGCCAAATAATGCAGAGCTATTTTGTAACACCTTTCATTTGTAAAGACCTTTAGAAACATCATCTATTTCCACTGTAACATAACTGCATAAAGTGTATCAATTACTGATTTTGCAGACAGAGAAGCAGAAATAAGACAGGTTTAAATAATGTTAGTTATGTACTTGGTTGTTTTGCTCCCAAGCCCTTGAATGTGAAGGTCTGTGTGTCTGTGTACTTTGGAAATTAAAGTGCCATAGAAGGTTATGCCATAATAAAAATATCTTAGTTTGAATTAGAAAGAAAATACTTTTATCGAGCACTTCATGCAATATTAAACATCAGTGTGAAGAAAAGCAGCACTGTCACATGTAAAGGGAGCTGAGGAAGGAGCAGGGATTTGTAGGAGGGGGACCGCTGTTCCTTCTGCTTTCTGTGGCTGGGACTGCTGTGCAAAGTCATGGGTGTGGGCTGTGGTAAATGGATTGATTAGTGAGGCAGATATTTGTGGACAAATGCAGTAGAAAAATTGAAACCTTCCCACTTGTAAATGATTGCCAGTAGGACAGGCACTGTAAAGGTCAGCAGTGCTGGTGCAGCAGTGCTGTACAGAGACAGCACCCATTTTGGGGAAAACTCTCTCTGGAAAGTTGCGCTGAAATACAAACCACAAAGCTAATCAATAATGTTGCTGGCTTCACCAACTGCTTTAGGCTCCTGGCGCTCTGAAAGGCTCTCTGAATTGCTGTCTCTGGAGCATTCCTTTCCAGATGAGACAGCTCAGATTCAAACAATTTAGTTCTCAAAGAGCAGCTCACTTTGCATTTTTGCAGACTCTCCTGGGCTCATCCTGCCCATGTTACCCAGCAAGTTATCTGGAAATAGCAACACAAAACAAGGTTTTCTGTCATAAAGAAACTTGTAAAAACCCTCCTACTCCCATTAGCAGCTAGAAAGGTATGCTAGCCTGCCTTTGCAGATGCTCTGACTCCCTGTGTTTTACCCCAGACATTGCTTTGCAGTGGGTGGAATTTGGTGAGTGCTGGGGAGCAGTGGCACTTTGGAGCTGGCAAACCATTAGCCTGTCGTGTGCTTTGAGCAAAAGCTTGTCTTGCAACCTCAAAGCTGGCTTAGTTTAGTGAGGTCAGCAGGTTATGAGTATATAGGGAGTTCCAGTTAAAAGTTCGTATGTTCCTTGTGGTAGTAACTGTTTTAAAGAACTCAGATCTGTGAAGTGCATGTGAATTCACTGGGATAGAGTACTGGTTTTAGAGAGATACTGGAGGTTTATTCTTCTTTCTGCTCCTAATTTCCTGAAAACTGTAGTGCTACCTGGTGGCTGTGCTCATCAGCCTAAGTGAGACATTATCCCAGTGCTGTCCACTGCCTTCAACAACCCACCAACATCCTGTCACTGACTTATGCCACAGCAGCAGCCAACAGTTCATATTCCCCAGCAGATTTGTTAGTGCTTCTGCCAGTGACCAATGTTGAATCCCAGAAACAGCTTTCTCATTTAGCTCATGGCTCCCATTGACTTCCAGGTATTTGGCATACCAGGACATGTGCAAACCTCCTGAACTTTGTTTATTCTGGATCTGTGGTTTGAATGGAGCATAACTGGTTCTTAGTCAGGGCTGTGGGGAGAAGGTTTATCTGAGCACCATCTGTGCTTATATGTAAAAATGCTTTAGGGTTTAAAATGTCAACAATAAATAAAGCCAGGTGCTCCAACATAAAAGGTTTACTGCTGTTCTCCAGTGAGAAATCTAATTAGGATGTCTTAGCTGGTAAAACAGTGGATGCTCATGTACAGTGTGCTCTCAGCCTTCTTAGTAATGATATCTTCCTTTCTCCACAGTTTATCACGGAAAGCTAATTTTCGTCTATTTGTCTTACAAGTACAACAGTGTACCCATCTTGATATTTGCACTGTCTTGTCCCTGTAGTATGAGATTTTCATGACTCTTCTGTCAGGTTTTCTGCAATATCTTTGGTGATGGGCATCAGCTGTTCCCAAGCAACCCAGCTCTTCTGAGACTGGTTTTCCATGTATCCACAGGGAATGGGTGCTCTGAGAGACACAGACATCACTCCATTGCCTCAGTTTAGGCTGTTCTGGTGAATAGAAGCTTGGCCACCATGAACTCTTTTGTAGTGATACATGACATTGCAGAAGATAAATGGACCATCTTTAGCCAAGTAGGACACTTTAAATACTCCTTTTAAGGGGATATGAGTGCACATATGGGTGAGATGTTAGAAACTGATAGCAGAAAGAAAAGCCAGAAGAAAGAGCCTGCTGAACAGGGAGAAGAGAAACTTTCAGTTGTTTTTGTATTCCTAAAGAACTATGTAGAGCAAGTGACTGACCAAATAGCAAATAGAAAAATATATAAGAAGGGCAGAAGAATGCAGATAATTTTGAGTTAATACTATGTCTTGGCTTAGCATCATCTCTGTGGTATTCTTGATCAAAAGCAAGAAACTAAAGTTGAGAAGCCTGAGGGCATCTTTCAGTGACATGGTGACTCCATAAAATGCCAGATAGCATTGGAAGAATAAGGCTGGTAGGTTTGGTGCATTCATTTTGAAATGTGGGGGAAAAGAATGTGAAATGCCTATGGCTGTTACTAACACAAGGCAGGCAGGGTGTACTTGCACCTGGAGGCAGCATTAGTGCCACGGTGTGGGGAAATGATGCACTGTTTGAAACTGTACGTTGCAGGATGGAGTTAAAAACAAGTTGTCTGCCTGAACACCAGACTTCCTAGTTGTCAGCTTAGGCAAGCTGTGTGTCTCATTCAGTGGGATGAAGACTTTTTGGAACAGAATCCTGTAGTAGAAAAAAAAATTACGATGAGAGCTGTCATGTCTTGCTGATTCAGTCTATGATGGGCAGTTTGCAAATGGAAAGGAAGATGAGAAATCCTTATAATTCTACTACGTCCTCCAGTTATGCTGCATGACTAATTTCTGAGCTGCTCAAGTCACACTTTGTCCTTTGAAATCACGCATGGGAAGAGGGAGAGCACTGGGAAAAATTAGAGGGCCAAATAAAAGGCCATGGAGGAAAGAAAGGAACATCTGCAGATGACAAGTAATGGATTTCTTTGCAGAGATTTTGAAGCACCACAGACTAAACATCTGATCATCTCTAACCAAGCATGGAATTGTGCAGCAAACCCCAAACCCATCGTGTATAAGCTGTACATGGAACTCCCTAAGGCATATTGCAGAAAGCCAGCTCATTTATTCATTATGGCAGCTGTCACACCCACCTGGATTTGGTGTGAGTTGCTTGGTTGTTTTGAAATTGTTAATATTTTATATTTGAGAGGTTGTCTGACATTAGCATAACAAAAAGTAGCTCACTTTAATTTTTCTGCAGAATATAAATTATGCTTAGCTACAATGAACTTTCTGAGCAACCTTGTGACTTCAGGCGAGTGTCTGAAATGTGCTGGATGGCTGATGGAAAGCTGAGTGTAAAAGTCATCATAAAAGATGCAACAGTGTTATGGTAAATTGCTTTCTGCATTTCAAAGAACCCAAACCCATGCCAAGGTGTTGCCATTTCAAATAGAATATATATGTGCCCTGTTTTCCTGTTCATCATCTGTGCAACTCCCAGATGGAATCACAGTTGTACATAAGTTTATAAGTAGAAACGTGTCCCTGCATCACTCCAACCCATTCTTACTGCTTAGCTCATCAGAAATGTAATTCATGCACCTGTAAAAGAGGTGCCTGATGTAGCTCTGCTTGAAGTGTGTAGGCTGAAAACAGTGACATCATGAAGGGTGAGTCAAACCATGCAGGTCTTTGTGTGTGTTTGATATGACACATCCCTCCCCAGGCACTCATTTCTTTGCTGTGCTCAGAGTACTGCAGGTCAAGAAAGGGGATTAATGTTTTTCACTCAGAAGCTCTTTCATGCCAGGTGTACAAAGCACATGAGAGGATAACATCCCAGCCTCCGTGTGGGGTTAATCCTTAGCACTGTCCCAGGGAGTCTTATAACAAGGTTAAATATTTGAACTAGTATCAAAAGCCTAATCTTTTAGTTTAGAAACTAATAGCTGTGAAATAGAGAAAGGAAAACTGAAAAGCAGATGTCACATTTTATACGGGCAGTGTTGTTTCACATCAGACATCTCCATCCGCCTACGTTCTTCTCCAAATCCATAAAGATGAAAGCTGATCCCGTGTTTTTCTACGTCTAGCAGCAACTTCCATGCTAAATCTAAGTGCTGCTCCAAGACAGTCTCAGGAACATGTGAAATCTTGGAATATATTACTAAATCACAGTGGTTATGTTTACAGTGTAAATTCCAGTTATGCCTTTCTTAGTAGTTGACTGCCAATAAAACTTACTCTGATTACTTCTAACAGTGGTGTTGGCCGACTGGTACAGTGACCTTCTGCAACACTTGATCCGAGACTATTAGAGACAACCTTTGCCATCCAAATCCAAACCTGCAGAAATGTAAGATTTGTTATTTAAATGCCTAATCCTTGTCTCACTTTGGGTTTACAGTCCTGTGACATATAAAACACTGTGTTCTGCTGGTAGAATATTCTTTTGCCAGAAATCTAATGTGGAAGGGTGAGGATGCAAAATTGCAAACTAAACATGAAAGAAATACTAACTGAAAGTAGTCAACTACCAATTCCTACATCTAATTCACCAGAGTTTTGAAACTTCCTTAAGCCTACTCAAGCTTACCTGATTTTTTCCATACTCACTCAGAATTATTAATATTAAATACTCTTAGTGTTAATGGGAATTTAGATACTGAGCAGAAGGATATATCCCACTGGATTCTGTATCCAAATTTTAAACTGGTATCTAAAAGATTTTATTTCTATTTATTTTTTATGAAAAATTCTATTATTAATAGTGTTCTCAAAATAAGCTAATGAGCTGAAATAGATTTGCATAGTTATGAAGACTGATAATTTATTAATGGAGATGGCAGATAGAATGAAGAATTGGCATTAATTCTGCTAGAAGTTAGCTGAGAATACACACTGCTCTACACTCTGTTTTGGGGCTTTCAGTGAAACAAAAACACAGGAAAATTCCACTTAGCAGAAGTGTCCTGAACAGAACTATTTTGCAAAGTAGTTCTGAAATAATTCTAGCATTGAAACGATATGGATTTGATTTAAAAACTGTTGAAATGTAAGAAATAATATATCCTGCCAGCAGGTGTGTTCTGGGTGCCGGTGAGTAGGACAGAAATGATTTGTTTCACTGTTGACATTAATCAAACAGTTTCACATCCCATTGAGAGCAAAGCCATATCTCTCCATTCTGTGAGGTTATGAAGGCAAATGCATCATAAATGAGCAATATATTACCTGAAATTGTACCAGCTTTTACCTTCTTGCATCAGTTAATAAGTGAGACTGATTTGCAGGGTGTCACAATACACTGGCATTTCAGGGGCCCTCAGTAATGGTGTGGATGTAGTGGGATTGAACTGAGCAGAACTGGATTTTGCTCTTTTTTTTCCACCTTCCTTCTAAGCATTGTATAAATTTAAATCTTCACATCACCCCCTGTTATCAGAGGCAGACTAACAGCTGACAGCAGTCAGTGCTCCCAGACAGTGCCTCACTGCCAAGTACAGATTGGCCTCTGCCCACTCTTTGGACAACTTTGGTCGCAACTTGAGATTCAAACCTGTAATTTTCTGAAGCAGAGATATTAAGCCATGGATTCTGGGGAACTGTGGGCTCTAACAGGTGTATGAAATATTCACTGTCCAGGGGCTTGACACCTGAAATATGTGGTCTGTGGTGAGAGCTCATGTTCTGGGAGGGCACAGGTTCCCTGTCAGGTAATTTCACTTGGAGTTGTTGTGCAGGGAGACACGTTTAGTGGTTGGAATGAATCTGAGTTATGGCCTGGAATTTGCTGTGTGAGAACATTTATGCCCGACCTTTTTGCTCGTACATCTTCTAGAGCAGCACCAGCCAAAGAGGGAGGTTTGGTATTACAGATTTACAGCCTGTGCAGTGCTGGGATTTGCTCAGCAATAAACAAGGGGGCAAACTGAAAGAGAGATTCTCGATGTGCTGAAAAAGCATAATGATAAAAAGTATGGTGTAGAGGGGACTTTCTTCTTGATGACTCCTAGAAATGTGCAGGAGGAAGCAATTTTCATTCTTTGTTAGAGAAAATGAAGCTGCAAGTTTAAGTCTGAAACTGAACTGGATTACTTTAGAGATGTTCAATCTGGGAATTATTTTCTAGGTTGCACAAGAAAAAAACATGGCAGTGACCACAGTCATAGCTTTTTTTGTTTTTCTTGGTACCAATAAGTCCTAAAGTATTATGACAGTTTCTTCTGGTTGGTTTGCGTGTTTGGTTTTTAAAATCCAAGTTCTTGTTTATCTATACAGGAAGCACTGAGAAAAGGAAAGGAGGTGGATATACTGAGTTCTGAAAGCAATAGTCAGGGTTCATACAGGAATGTTCGTGCATTGGAGGCAGGAGCTCTACACCAAAATGAGAAGACAGTTTAAATTCAGAACATTGAGATAATTTTTTTCTTCTAAAGAACACTTCATTCTCAATATTTATGGAGAGAGTTATCTTTGAATTCAGGTCAGATGGTAAAAGGTTACTGGCTCCAAATATGTCAGGAACAGTCCATGGAGTATCACCTCACTTGACAGGGCAGAACAGGTCCAATATGCCTGAAAAGTGGGATGTGAGAGGAAGCTGCCCCAGACCTGAAATGTGAAGACTTACCAGTCTGAGTCTGAATAAGTACATTACAGTATATTTGCCTTTCTAGCTTTTAAAAGAAATCTACCTATCATCCTTTGGATTTATTTTAATTTCTTTGCGGTCAGCTAGTGAATTTGCTCATCCTTTCTACTCCAGTTGCTCTTTTCTTCCTGAAATGTTCCTCAAGAACTAAGGGAATCAAAACAACAAGTCTTCAAATTAGATTCTACCTACACCTGTAGACAAGCAGCAGTCACGGAGTCCATCATAATACTGATATTTTTGTTTGTTTGTTTGTTTTTTGTAAATTAACTCTCAAACCACCCATCTGCTTGGTTTAAGCTGTCTTCCTGTTCAATCCAGGGGGAACTAATTTAGCAGCAGAAAAACCTGATATAAAGAAAATTAGGTTTTTAGAAGAGCTAAGGCTGGTGAGGTTTTGATTAAATTTCCTTTGTGTGTTTGCAATTTTTGGGAAAATTGAAGTTTGATGTTTAGGTAAACAAGCTTTTGAAATAAACTCCAGCAAATTCAAAAAACACCCCAGGTATGGTCCAATAAATAATAAATACCAATTGTGTTTTCTATTATAAACTCGAGGAATAAAAGAACCACCTATCAATAAATGCGGCTTTGGTTTGTGTGGCACTTGGTTGAACCTGTTTGCTAAGCATGGCAATATGGATAGATGATGTCACTGCTCTGTGAACTATTTGTACTTGCTTAATGACATCAGTTAATCACATTAGTGCTTTAATGCCTTTGAATGCAATCTTTGAACTTGCAGAAACTTTGTGTTGTAGATTATGTTGAAGTAGAAAATATTTCTGTTATTTTCTCTTTAACTACTGTTTTAACCTTCTCAAGCAATTTACAGTATATATCTTGTGAGAACTCAATTTCCTGTCTTAATTGCACATCATTACTTCCCAGGATGGAGTGAGCATGCAGAAAATACCAGTTCTTCACTCCAGTCCCCTCTCTGGAGAGGAACGTGGCTTTGAGGTGTGGACATGGGAAGAGCTCTAAAAAGAGAGGCACTGGAGAGGCCTGTAAAAAAATATAGTCCTAGTTTTTCACCTTGCCCTTTCAGAAAGTGTTGCTTAAGCCTGTCTTTTAAAACACCTTTGAATTCTAGGAAGGTGTTAGGCTGACAGTCCATAAATATGAGAGCTCTTCTGGGTGCACTGAGAGTGCTTGCTTTGTGCCTGCCCTCTGGCCATCATTTTAAAGCAACAAGGAAGTATTCTACAAACTGTAATTTGGCTGGAACACAGGTGAAGACCAACATTGAAGTACTCTCAAGGTCAAGTTAATTTTACAGAAATCCTCAAGTATCAGTAACACAGATTTCAAGGATACAGTCGAGCTGCACTGAGGTTTTAGTGGTGAAATGGCTCAATACAACGTATTGAGTTGTTCTCTCTCCCCTCTTAGTGCTGATTTTGCCTTGCTGAAAACAAAAAGGAAAGTGCTGAGATTATTCACTAATAGTTCTTTTATTTCATGCTTCTGCTTCCTTCCTAAATGAAGACAGTATTCTTGCTTCTGTGTAATTTGTGCAGTTTTGCAGCCCTGGTTTTCTGTGTCGTCCCTTCTGTCTGTTGTATTTAGCTCTTGCCTGTAGTGCCCTATATTTGCAGAGCTTCACTGTGGCAGGAATTAGGCTTCTTCAAGCCCCTCCTGGGGGGAGTAAAAAATATGGTCTGCGGCATTGTTTATCCATCCTGCACTAGACTGTGCGTTTGGTCCTCTTTTGTATGCTGAATGAAGGTCCAGTGTCTGTTAAAAGCCTCTTGGAAATCCCATTGTGAAAAGGAAACATGTGTTCCTGAGCAAATAGGAATAATCATGTCATCCCTGAGCTTATGTTTCTTCTCATTTTTTACTGTTCTGAAAATATGCATAAAGACTGTACAGACAAGGGGGTGAAAAGTTAAATCTAAAGGGATCAAGTCTAACTGTGATCAGGTGATTGCAGTGCTTGATAATATCCTTTGCTGAAGGAAAATAATATTTATTGATATTTGTACATGATCTCAGCACAGAACTTTTTGCCATCACTTCAGGTGCCTGCTGGGAAACCGGTGGCACGGTAAAACAAAAAGCGTTTGGAAACAAATGTATGCGACAAAAGCCCATCGTAAATGTTCAGTAAAATGAAATGATTTTGACCTTGGGGTTTTGGAGACTGCATGTGGGAGTTTGGCTGTGCAGGTTGCAGTGGTCAGCAATGCCCAGCCAAGACTCACAATGTCAGTGGGAGCCCACGCTGAGCAAGTCCAGGCTCTGACAGACTTGGATTTCACTCCTCTGAGAAAAAATGAGATTTAGGCAAGAGTCTTGTATCTGTCGGTGTAGGTATCCCCATTTAACTTAGGAATGTGAATCCCTTCATAATTAATAGACAGGCCTCCTTTCATCCCATCCTGACATCTAAAGCAGCCTGAGTGAGTACTACACTTCTGTTCATGGACTTCAAAAGGAATCAAGAGGACTAGCTTACTTGAAGGTATCCAAGTGTATGGGAGAAGCTTGTACCAAGAATCTAAAATAAAAAGAAATTGAAATTAACTCAAAGTTAGCGGCGTGTCTGGGCATATTAGTTAGTATCTGGGAATGCAGGTCCATTTCTAAGCAAATTAATCATGGCACTAAATGCAACTGTGTGCTCATCAGGGAGATGATGGGAAGGGTTACTTGAGTCTGTGCTAACAGAAACCAGGAGTGCCTTCAGTTCCCTTGGCTATATTTGTTCTGCTCTGTTCTGTGTTCACAAGGTAAAAGATTAAGTAAACTGAGTATTAAGCGCTGGCTTCCATTGCCAAATCTTCTGATCACCTCTAAGGAGATGATGTTGAGTTTGAAATGTTTGGGAAGGAAGCAAAATGCATGGTATGTCTGCCATTGGTTCATGTTCTTAGAACACCTTACAAGTAAAGTTTTATTTTAGATGGTGATGCTGTAGCTCAAAGCAATGCTTGCTTTGAAATAATTTGTGCAATAACATATTCCAGCAGTTATTGGAAGAAAGCAAAAAGTCCCCATAATTGTGGCGCAAGCCAACTGAATAGAATATTTTCATTATAGATGATTTGGGTTATTTAAATTTATGCCTCCCCTGAATGAAACACACAGTGTTATTAAATAACTCTACATTAAGTCAATTGGCAAAACTCCCACTGAATCAAGGTTCACTGCATTCATCTGATTCCAGAGAAGCAGGGAGGACAGACTCACTGTGCAGTCTGATCTGGAATTGCTTCACCTTATGGCTTGGATAATGAGATATTGATTTTCACAGAGTAGGTCATGTTAGAGAAAAAAATGAGAGACTCAGTTGCAATTATGAAAGTCATTTACAATTGAAAGTGGGGAAAGGTTTTCTTTCTGGGTGGCAGGTAATACTCTTTAGCTAAGTCTTTCTCACTGTTGTCAGGATTCGATACAAAGAAAAATAAAACTGAAAATAAATAGATTATCAAATATATATGCTTCTCTTTTCATAAGTGGTACTTAAAAGATATCTTCAAACTATTTTGCAGGAAAGATAAACTGCTTCTGTTAAATACTTAATGTCTCAAAGCTACCCCCCTAAATCCCAGGGACTCGGCACAAAAATCTAGCAACACTCTCTGGTTTCAGCTGCTCTTGGCAATCTTTTCAGCTGACCTACAACTGCAGAACAGCAGAAAACGTAACCTTCAGGATGCTCTTTTCATATTACAAGCACAACATATTATCATTCCTAAACTTAGTTGTCTACTCTCACTAAAATCAAACTAACTGTCCCTAGGCATGGGTCTCTGACAGCCTTTCCTGGGATTTGATGGACGAGCCTGTGGGAGATCTGTGAGTCTGGAGCAGTGCAGGATCCCACTGTACTGGGGCTGGAGGGGATGGAATTGCTTTTCTCCACATCAGCTGGTGTTGTGCCATTGCTTTGCATTGGTGATGCAAAGGGTGTCAGCAACACACCAGTGCCTTAGAACTGCTGAGCAGTTGCTTCCACATTGTTGGGTCTCTGTTTCCATTCTGCCCTTCTCATGGAGTCATAGAATGGCCTGGGTTAGAGCCCTTAGAGACTATCCAGTTCCAAACCCCCTGCCATGGGCAGGGACACCTTCCGCTAAACCAGGTTGCCCAAAGCCTGATCCTACCTGTCCTTGAACACTCCCAGGGATGGGGCAGCCACAGCTTCTCTGGGCAACCTGTGCCAGGGCCTCACCACCCTCACAGGGAAGAATCTCTTCCTAATTTCTAAGCTAAACCTGCCTTTTCTCAGTTTAAAGCCATTACCCTTTTCCTATCACTATGTGCTCTCACCAAAAGTCCCTCTCCAGGTTCCTTGTGGGCCCCCTTGGAAAGGTGCTGGCTTCCCCTAATGCCCCTTTGAAAGCACAGCATTAGGAGACTAATCTCTTCATTCCTGTTTTCCTCCTTTTACATCTCTCTTGCCTCTCCCCCTGAATTTCCCCTGCCAGTAGCCAACTACTCCTTGCTCCACTGTCGGGCTATTTGCCAGAGTTGTGCTTGCCTGCTTTCTGTGGTCTTTCTGTGGGATATTGTCCTCTCCAGACCGATTTGCAGTAGTTTTATGATAAGATTTTTAACACCTAGAAAAATTATGTTCTCAGGAAAAGTGCTTGTGTAGAAAACAACAGCTTTCTGGCTCTCTTCTGTGCTTTCTGGCTAGGGAAAAACCAAGCAAATGGGTCCTTCGGGACCTGCTTTTAATTTGTTCTCCAAAGACATTGTGATTCATTTTACTGTTCTGTTGGGAATTCTTGTTAGAGGGCAAGAATGCTATTTAGGAATGTTTAAGTGTTCTTTATAGCTGAATGGCTGCATAAAGTAGGGAAATATAAGAATATTTCCTTGTTTTACATATGGGCTACTTTCTACCTCCGGAGAGGTAAAAGGTGATGTCTCTGTTCCCGTTAGTAGCTGCCCTGCTCTGCCCTCTCCTCAGGTTTTATTCTGTTTACAGCATGCTTTTCTGTTTGAATGCTTATGAGTTGCCCTGAAACTTTCAGTATCTCTTGACCAATAAAAAGAATTAAAAGTGTGACTGTGAAAGCATTCTTTTGAAGGAAAGTAATGAAATTAAGATATGAAATGCCATAATAAATTATGTATTAATAAATAACTGTACACTGTAGAATTTCAATTACAGAAAAACACACTTTACACAAGTAATTACTAAATAAATTACTGTAGAAACACATCCATAAATTCTTTCTCTGATTGCATCTTCCGTTGTAAGGAGAGCAATCACACCCAGCTCCAACAGCACCATCCCTCAAGGATTAGAATTTCTTGCTGGATGGGGAGTGTGGAAAGACTTTTACAAGGTTGTTGCTTCGTGTGCACAAAGGGAATGAATGAAAGGAGTCAAACCAAAGCCAGAGCTCTGATCATTGGCAGGTAACTCCATCAGCTTGTTTTGGACGTGCCTGTCTGGAGGTGCTGGGGTTCAGAGGGTCTGGAGGACACCTGTGACTGTGTTGTGTGTTCATCCCTACGGCTTCTGTGTGCATTTTGTGAGCACAGAGTCACTGTACCCCGTGAGAAGAGAGTAGAACACACCTGAGGTGTGGCAGGGAATACTGTATTTCCCCGTTGTGGTATGTCTTTCCCATGAGATGGAAAGAGAATGTGGTGGCTTTATAGTCCATGTAGGATGAGAGGTAATGTCCCAAATGTTTGTCATAGTTCAAACAGGCAGTGTGTGTTTGTACCAGGGGGATCTGCAGCGTCACCTCTCTGTCTCCCAACTATCCCTGGAGCGATCAGTGGGGTCGGTATGATCCGACTGGATCTTACTCACCCTTGCTGGGAACTTTGAAGCAGAGACTGGTGCCACCCCAGGATAGGAAAAGGTGAGCTGGCCTATTCCCAGTGGTGAATACAGCATGTCCCAAGGCATCTTTGTGTTTTGGGGTTCAGTGTCCAGCTGACCTGAGGGGAAGAGTCTCCTCTGGCAGTGGTTTTCAAAGGGGGAAGAAAACAAGACGTGTCCGTAACAGAGCTGCGACAAAAGTTGTCTATATGGTGGAAATAAGAAAAGCTGGGTGGAAAAATATTTAAAAAGTTTTATGTAATCAGTGAAAATGAACAGATTACATGGGAAAAAACATGCACTTTATGCAATGTGATGTTCTATGCTCAAAGTTCGGAAAAAAAAAAGAAAAATAGGAATATAATCTCCTTCTTTCAGTATTTCCTTAGGTGACATGTGGACCCACATCGTGTTTCAGTTTGTTCATACTTGAGAACAGTTGATTGATTTTAAAGTTTGTTTACATCTTAGATGACAAACAAAAAAAGGAATGGCTCTGTCTCCTCAAGTGCGTATTTTGCAGGGTGTTTTCTTTTTACCTCAGTAAGTGACCTTTCCTGTTGTTGAGTAAGTAGAAAACTTTCTCTGCCTTGATGTTTGTATGGATTGAGTTTAGAAGTATTGATGTATTTTTGATAGCTCTCAAAGCAAGGAAACTTGTTCATTTTTTTCTGCTCTAGATTTGCTGTTAATACCATCTTTTCTCTTTCTTTTTTTTTCTCCTTCACTGGTAACACTGTTGGGTTTTTAATGCTTCCTTAGTCTATTCTTGTTATGCTGCAAGTTCAAGAACATTCTTGTAGAAACTGGTTATTTTTTCATCCTGATGTCACCAGTGAGTCAGTTCAGCACATGTTGTTATCACAGAATTGCTCCAGACTTCTGAGTTCTCTTCGAATTTTCTGTGCAAAGATAAACTGTAAAGGTCTTCAGTAGATACTTCACAAAGAAAAATGTGTCTATGGGAATACAGACTCTTCCTGTTGCTGGCATTGCTATAGGTTTTTGATCAACTGTTTATAGAGGAAAGCAGTTCTTTTGCTTTTCTCTGGATAATGACTTAAACATTTATCAGCTTCTCTTCCTGAAATAATATGTATGGTAGGAGTACAAATATTTTGTAAAAGATATTCAGTCTATTAATTTAGAACAATAGTCAGAGGAATAAAACTTGTTCTATTACAGTCTGACTCTTTCTGAGGCAATTTCAGAATTCACAAAATGTTTGAACATGGACATTGCACAAATATTTGTGCTTTCTAAATCCCAGTTACACGGGTATTTGCTTGATGCTATTATTTTCTATTAAAATGTCATAGGTACTAATGTAAAAATCCCTTAATAGTAGGTTTACACAAGATGTTTAAACACCTTAAAGAGTGAAAAAACCCTGTACTGGGATTAGTCTGTACAGCTCACCTGTAATTCTGGGTTAGATGACAATTTTAAGGAAGGGCACTGATCTCTCATTATAACCTCTGTGTTTTATGCTCTGCACGAGTTGTTTCTGAGACTCACTTAGATCTGGAGCACCAAGCTGGCAAACACTTCACCAGCCTGGCATTGCTTCCAGAAGTGAGCAAAGCAGTTGTTAACACTGGGGGGATTTTGACACAAAGCAGTCATTGCACTGTAGGTTATGTTCTAAGCGTTCATCACCTTGGCTGTTCTGCACTGACTCTGTATGGACACGTGGATTTACATGGGTGAAATAAATTGGGTATGAATTCCCAACAAGGTATTTAAATGCAACTCTCATAGCAATAAAGTGCAGTTGATGTCAGATTACCTTTCCTGCATTCAGCTGTTCCAGAGGGGCTACCAAATCCAGCTGCTTCCAACTGCAACATTCCCAGCGTTACCTTAGAGGGTTTAGGTGCTGTACACCCTGTTTGGGGTGTGCTCTGGCAGGGGCTCCCCCAGCTTGGGGCACAGGGATGGCAGGGCTTGGTGGCTGTGCTCAGCCACTTCTATCAGCACAGCAAGGCCTGACCCTGCAAGGTCTTGAGTACTTAGGACAGTGAGGTTTATTTCTCAGACAATAAATTCAAACCCCAGACTGTTAGACACATGATTGAGAAAAAGTAAAGGGAGTTGGAAGAAAACTGTGTATCCTTGGAGAGCTTTTTGTAAGGAGGCAGAATCAAGGAAAATGAGCTGGAAGAGGGAAAACCTGTGTATTTTTACAGGCCTGTAAACTGTGGATGACACCTCTGGTTTTATCTTAAATAAGCTTTTGCTTTCCATTTGGTCTGTGCACTCCAAAAAGCCAGTTCTGCAGATTACATGTGTATCTTTCCTGACTGTGCCATGGCTCTGCTTATGTCCCACAAGATACTGAGCATCTCTAGGATCCTAATGGTATTACATTTTTACTGATTTGAAAATGAATTGAGAACTAAAGATCTCATTCCCCCATCTCTTACCAAGTGCTTCTTGAGATGCCAGTGTGATTTTTTTTTGTTGCCACCCCAACTGATCATTAAATCATCTGAAACCCAGATGATTGTGTATGATTTACTCATTTATGTTTTCTAAAAGTGCTTCAGTCTTTTTTACAGGCCTTTGAAAGAGCAGTGAAACACACTGTGATGTCTTTCTCAGAGTCTTTTTCTAATTAATCAAGAGTAGCAGAAGAAACAAACAAATGAAAAAAAGAAAATTACCCAACTGAAAGTCTGCAAATAAACAACTTGAATATGACAGGAAAACAAAGCATGCATGATGGATGGATGAATTTTAGAAGTTTTTTTTTTTTTAAATACATCTTTTTTAATAATTCTTAAGGGGAAAAAAAATTTGACTATAGCTGTTTTTCCCCCAACACTCCCATCCTAAAACACATAACATGGTATCACACAGACCACAGGCTTATGTTTAGGAGTATTAAACTCTGAATACATCAGAACAAAACCAGCTAGTCATACTATGCTGTCTTTATTTTTTGCTTTTCTTATTCAGGTATGTTTTTTTTTGTGTGTGTTTGTTTTTTTTTTTTTTTTTTTTTTTTTTTTTTCTTTTCAGAAAGTCACTTCTGTAAAGATTTGCTTGACACTTCCCCTGGGAGGTGTGAGTGGCATCCAGAGGATTAAGGGTTAAAATAACCCCAAATAACCCCTCACTGATGAGCCCAAGTGGGCTTTAATGAAAGCTGTGATTTGAAAATTCAAAAAGAAACTCATTGGTGAGTTTTTTTCTCTCAACTGGAAGTGAGATGATAATGATGCCTGATTTCCAGTCTCCTGATGCTGATGGAGGATATGAATCGAATTGGATCTAGTAATAAAATGAACCCCTAGAAGAAAATTATAATCAAACTCCTAAGTGGTTATAATTGCTGAGGATTGGAGTAAAAGCTGTTCAAATAACATCCAACTGTAGGCACTGTGAACTCTTTAACCAAATCCAAGACGGGTTATTCCTGATTTTCTCACATTTTCTCCTTGTGCCTAGGTCTGTGTCATGCCTGCACATGAGCCATCTTGTTATGTTTATTTAATTAAGACATTTGTGAAGTAAAACATCTCAGTTTTTAAATACACCTAAATACACATGTAAAGTGAAAACACGCAGTGATAGAAAATTGAGTGGTGGAAGCAGAAATGAGAATATCCATTACCAAGGGTGGCAGAGCCCAGGAAAACCTTATCCAGCTGTGTGGCTTTGATGCCATTGCAGGCTCGTGTTGCTTTGAGGAAGGAATGGCAGGAGGGTTGGGCTGTACTGATGTGCTGCAAGTGGGGAGGAGACCCAAGGGGGGAGAGCCCAGGGCTCAGGCTAGGTATGACAAAAACATCCATCAAATGGGGATGTCTTCTGCTCTTCTGCTTGAGTTAAATACCCAAGGAATGAGAGAGCTGCTGTGATCAGGAAACTGTTGCTGGTATATCAAATCTGTGAAAACCTAAAGCCTTTGTAGAAATTAGAAGGATTAAACACATCATTTGTTATTGTATGTGGCACTTCACTGTGGAAAAGCAAAAGAATTATTAACTGAATTTTTTGCCAACCATGAGGAGATTCTCTGTGATAAAAGTCAACTTGTCTTGTTGAGAACAGGAAGGGCTGTGAGGAAGTTTAAGGGCCACATGGTACCAGGGTATGACGAATTGTCATGGGCCAGCCATAAGAGTGTCGATTATCAGGAGCTCCAGCAGTGGGCTGGAGACACTGACTGGAATTATTGCTGTTTGACTTAGGGAATTCAGTACTGGAGGGAACCTTTGTTGATTGGAGTGAATGGTCTGGTTGAAATTAAGCCCACTAATGTTTGAAAATAAATAAAAGCAATTAGACACATTCTGAAGCATCAGTTTGCAAGATTTTCCTCCAGAAAAATGGTTATTTCTAATGGGAATGCCTACTTCTCCTGATCCTAAAATTGCAGTTCCAGTGCATAAAAAATTTATTGAATGAGATGGTGATCAGAAGATGTAAAGCAGAGCTCAAGAACCAGAGATAAATAGAAGAGAGGACAGTGTTTGACAGAGAATTGAATAGTTTTAGGGGGAGTATGCAGGATAAAGGGAAAGCCAAAATGAACAAGCTTAACACAGGGATGGGAAATAGTCTGTATTTATTCTAGGAACTAAATTTATTCTCTTTTACATTGTATTGGATGGTTTGACAAATAAATTATTTGGTAACAATACCTGTTATGAAACAACCATAACTCCTTTCAGAAGTAATAGCTTTTATCATTATCATTGATTCAGGAAATTGGAATAAATATCTTGGCTTATTAGCATATTATGTAGATAACTTTGAAAAATGCTGAAAGCTGTTTACTATTGCATGCCCAAACGAAGTAGTTCTGTCTCCTCAGGAAAAAAATAAAAATCAATCTGTGAGGGCTGACAAACAGGCAGGCAGCAGGGGGGTATTTTCAGAGCTCAGAGACAGGTCAGCTGAAGCTCTGAGGCTGAGTGAGTAAAGCTGTTGTGCCCATGTGGACGAGTGGTAGTACCTGACTGCAGGCAGTGTGCTGATGTACAGACAGCCAGGACAGCAGGACAGCAATGGCTGCAAGCGTTGGGTGGTGAAGAAACACAAGCCCAGCTGATATCATTGCTGTGGGAGCCACCTCTGCTCAGCTACGGAGGCGTTGGGAACAAATGATGCTTACCCACCCACTGCCTTGGGCCCCATTTTTATTTTTTTCTTTAAAAAAGTCCTTTCAAATAGGCTCTCTCAGCTCTCAGTTGTGTAGAGAAGGAAACCACTTTTACTTTCTTTTGTGAAATTTGGTTAATTGCTTGTCTTGTTCAGGTTTTTCATATATTTGTAGTTAATTTTCTTTTATTACAGAAGTGACTTAGTCAGGGATGATGATTTGAGCATGGTGTATTTTCAACTCATACCAGCCCAGGTGCAAATGAAGTCTCTTGATACCTTCACCTCTATAAAAGCATTAAACCCCCCCCAAATCCCCCCACCCCACCTTCATGGGTCTTTTTGGGCAGCAGATTGTCTTTAACTGATGTGAAACCTCACTTTTGGTGTTTTGCTAGACATATATTTTTTTTCTCGGTAACTCATACTGGTTTTTAAAGCAGTTTAAAGCAGAATTCTGTATTCTGTGGTAAAAAATGTTTCAGCACTGTTACAGTATACTTTTTCACATTGGTTCTGAGGACTTCTAAAGATTAAGTCAATCTAGAACATTAAAGATACTTTTCCAGATACTCATTAATTTTACCAAAGCTAATTTTGAGTTCAAAAGTGAGCTAAAAGTGCAGTGATAAGACAATTTCAATCTGAAGAAGGTGAGACCATGATTTTGTGATCATGGTAGGTAAAGTAGCAGTTGCCATAATCTGACAGTCTGCTCTATGGAGCACAGGAATGAAATGCAGCAGGAATACCCTCATTCAGTGGAACCACTGCCTGGTGCTGCTGCTCAGCTTAATAAAGCTCAGCAGAGCTCTTGAAGAGACAGAAGTGTCTCAAAACCCCATGAAAATGAAGAGACCATTCCTAAAAGGGGCTGCAAGTCCCGAGTGGTTCATTATTTAAGATTCAGCAATGTTAACAGCAGAGTCTGGAAAGTTGATAATTCATCTCACTTTCCAGGAAGTCAGACCTGTGTGTTACTATGAGCAAATTAACGTGTGCTCCCTGTTCAGTGTGATTTATGGGGTGTAACTCCTGTGAGCCCTTTGGCACTGGTTAGCCAGGCTGGGCCGGCCTTTCAGACAGCTCACTGGGCCTTTGGACAAGAGACACGTGTGCATTTTCTGTTGTACTCATTTATATTGTTTGAAACACTGGTTTAAGTATAATTCCACCATGTATCTGCAGATGAGGTCCTGTGCTGATACAACTACACAGTGACAGCATCTCTGAGGTGTACTAGTCCTTTGTTCCCCACATTGGGAGACTCGGTGGCATCTGCATTAGCAGGAGAAGGAGCTGCTACAGGCACCCATCAATTAATACCCTTTGGCATTTTAAAGTACTTTGCTGTCGTACCTTGGCTTGTTGCCTGCACTTTGCCCCCATGCAGCACTGTCCTCCTCACTGTGAAACAAGTGAGGGGAGAAAGATGAGGCCCTGTCACTATGAGGAAAGGCAGAATTTTGGCAGCTCTTCAGTGAATTGCTCTGCAAAGCAAAAGCAAGGGATTTCTTTCAAGGCCTGAGTTTTGCCACCCTTGTGCTGAGCAGTAAATTTCCCTGAGCGTGGGTAGCCTGACAGGTTTGTGTGGAGCACACCTAGTTGATCAATGAAGGTGGAACACTTCCTTGGAGACTGTTCTCAATCCATAACCTGTCCTGAATGCATGAAGTAGAGTCCATGCACTCCTAACTCTCATGCTGCACTAATGGTAAGGGTCATTTGAGTACCAGGACAGGTAGGAAAATAAAGCAGCAAGCAGGTTTACCAGGTGGCAGCTCTATAAATAAATTGCCCTGTTTCAGTGGCTTTGTGTCACAGAGGAACATGTAATAAAATGTAATAAAATAAAGCAGCCAAAACCAAGGCATCTTTACTGCCTCTACAGCTTCTGTGCCTGAGCTTACAAAAGAACAGAAAGAATGGAAGGAAAAATCAAAACTGTGGTTTCAAAAGTAGGATTGTGTTTTGAAAACACATAATATTTCAGAAAGAGTTTTGTGTGATATCTTTGTGTGATTTTTGTATTTTCTGGTGCTGGAGTCTAGCAATAGCCATAGTGTCCACAGAAGGGTAACAGAGCAGGGGAAGGTCTGGAGCACAAGTCTGAGGAGTAGGAGCTGGAGATGTTTAGCCTGGAGAAAAGGAGGCTCAGGGGACACCTTATCACTCTACAACTGCCTGAAAAGGGGGTGTAGCCAAGCAGGGGTTCGTCTCTTCTCCCAGGTAACAAGCAATAAGGATAAGAGGAAATGGCCCCAGGTTGTGCCAGGGGAAGTTGAGATTGGATATTAGGAAATATTTCTCCCCCAAAGGGTTTGTCAAGCGTTCCAACAGGCTCTGCAGGGAAGAGGTGGAGTCACCATCCTTGGAAGTGTTCAAAAACATGTAGATGTGGCACTTGGGGGCAGGATTTAGTGGTGGCCTTGGCAGTGCTGGGTTTGCAGTTGGACTCGATGTTCTTAGAGGGCTTTTCATCCTAAACAGTTCAGTGATTCAATGATACTGTAAGATCTCCAGTTCTCTTAGTACACAGATAGTATAGTAGTAGCAAGAAGCCTTTTTTTCCCCAAACTTTTCCCTAAAAATGAGCTGCAGATGGTATCTTGTTCACAACAATTAATATTTATTTGTATGTGTGTTATTACTGAGGTACATAAATCAGATTTCTACTATAACATCTATTTTTATGGGTGATGTGCTTGTTTATCTCTTACATTGATTAATGATGCTGTAGGTACTGATCTGTCATGCTTGTACAAATTTTTCTTTATTATCTTGAAAATTAGTATTGCATTAAAGAGATAAATTAAAGAAGCTTTAAGTAAAACTAACTAATGTTTCTATGAGAGTGTTTTAAGAGGGTAATATTTATAGTGACTATCAGCTTTTGACCAGTTCATCTCTGCTGTATTTGGTTCTGATCATCTATATTGTACACAGGGGATCTAAGGAGTTGAACATACATCTGTTTGAAATGTAAGCAAAGAAGTAACTTGGTATTATTTTTTTAATGCAATGTAGTTAAAGCAGAAGAACTAAAGATAAATGTTATATTCTGTCTCCTCTTTATTGCTCTTGATTTTTAGAAGAGTCCCAGGCAGGAAAGAAGGTTCCCTGCTGTGGCTTCCAACTGGGAGTTTACATTATTCTGCAAAAAACTATTTATCATTTTTCCTAACAACTTACCCAAAATATTTTCGGTGTGAGTACTTTCTTTATTGTTTAGTACAATTTTTTGGCCATTAGAAATAATTGCGAATGGCACCGTGTCAGTCAGGGGAAACACAGGGAGATTTGCCTGAACAAGGAGCTCTCTAGAACTGGGGCTTCTTTCTTTTTGGAGATTTTATGAGATAAGAGCATTATTTCTACTGATAAATGTTGCTCTTTTAGGAAGTTTTTGTGCTGTTTCTCTGTATTCTCTATTCCTAAGGCCATGCCCTTCAAACTAGATTGTCCTTGCAGCAGAGCTCACTGACCCTTCTTGCTGTCCCTCTAATGTACCATTTTCTGGTTTAAGTCCAGGGTGCTACATACATTTCTCCCTAAATGATTATCTATTGGACTGAGCTTAACACTGGCAATGTCCTAGATTTTAATGACAGAAAAACTTCAAGAATTAACAAATCCCTCACTTTGGGGTTTCCTGTCTTTTTTTCGGTTGTGCTGGTAAATAAACCTTACTTTTTTATGGCAAACTATTACAGTCATGCAGAGTTAAAATATGCAGTTAATGAGGCTGTACAGGATATTTCACTCAAGCAAAGTATTGTCTGGCAAAGCACTCACAGTAATCCCTGGTGCCTGCTCTGTGCTGGAAGAGTGACCCTGTTCCCTTCAGTGCCAGATGGCAGGTCAGTTGTGAGCTGCAGTTTCCAAACAGACCCAGTGCAGGGATTTCCCTGGGCTGAAGAGCTCACTCTGCAGAGCTGCTTCTGAGCACATCAGGAGTGTTTCACTACCAACGCCACTGAAATACAGCTGTGCTGGTCACTCCTGTGTTCTCGTAATTTTATTAAAAGGCAAGAAATTCCAAGGGCAGAAACTCGAAGCAGAACCTTGTCCACCCCTTTTATCCACACCTGCCAGTAGCATTTTATTACAGCACAGTGAAAACTGGACAGAAAGTGGACTATGAAATTATGAGCTGCTGCAGGCACTGCTGCAGGAGCTGCCTGTCATTATGGGGGCAGCTCTGTGGCTGTGAGAACAGTTCAGGATGTCTTGTCTTAGTGATCTGCCTGTGGCATGACTGACAGTGATCTGAATGAGGCCGATGAGCTATTGGGATGGGAACATTCTGACACTGCCTACAGCAGATGTAATGAGAACCATTGTTTGCTAGTAGCAAATAAAATTTGCAAAACCAGGGAGTAACAAAGAGAAGCTCAAAGACAACACTGTGAATTCCTTATAATAAAAAAACACACCAAAATGGTTGAACCTCCAGCAGCAGCCACTGGTGGGCCAAGGCTGCCTTCCTGTTCTCACCACTCACATAAAGAAGAGAACACATGATGAATAAGGGAAGACAATAACTCTGCTATCTCAGGGGAGATTATACTTTCCTTGTCAGTGTAAATTTATTAAGCAGCAGAATATGTAACAGGCACAAAATCCCAGCACATGCTGAGGAACAGGCACCCTTCCAAGTCTCTGCAGTTGAGCAGAGGGAGGATGTTATTACTCTACGCCTTCTCCTTCCCTTTTCCCTGACCTCCTCGTACTTCTGATAGCACACGTTTTCTGGGCTGTGAGTAGACACCATTTACAGTCTACACTTAAATGACTGAAACCAAATGTTATGTGTTCCCATTCTTTAGTTTCTTCTTGGTATTTTTTAAAATAAGTGTTTTGGAACAAAGTACTGGTGAATTAATGCTTCCCTCCTGTGCAGATCCAGGTTGCTCAGGTATCCGGAAGCCTGCTGAGGTCAATGAGAAAGAGCGTTCCTGTTGCCTTCTTGTCTTTTGAGCTAGGGCACATAATATTTTTATTTATATTTAAAGTTAGAAAAAAGCATCACGGACTAGATCAGGTGAGATAAGTAACATAAACATTGATTTCACTTGCTGATAGTTTGAGAGGGATTTATGTTAGTTATGTTTGTTATTTAACACTTTAGACTAGAGCATGAATTAAATTATATATTCTTCTCCCACTGCAGCAGTCAGAAGTAGAGAGAGAGCAGCTCTAATATATTCTGTCTCTTCTGTTGGTCTCCTGGGCACCCAGCAAAGGTCTTTTCACTTCTCTGTGTTCCTTCCTGCTTCTGCAGGGTGACTCCATAGAGTTATGTAGTAGCTTCCTGGGGTAAAATCTGATTTTGTGTAGGTTTAGAGCCTGGTACAGAGGAGTCACATACGACCACTGCTAATGCTTTTTGCAGTGCTGAAAAGGCATATTATATTATTAAGCTGATTGACATTTAAAACATATGACCTATATTTGGTTACATTCTTATTGTAGGACTTTGTCATCAGAAATTCCATCAAGCCCCAGATCCTTTGACATGAACTCAAAACCTGAATCCTGCCATGAACTCCAGCCTCTATGGCATCTTCAGCCAGGTAGGGAGGTGTGGGTCCTGCAGTCCTGGCAGGATGCCTGTTGGGAGTAGCACCAGTGCTTCAGGATCAATCACAAGCCAGCCTGGGTGATAGGTTTTGTATTAAACAGGGACATCCTCCACGCAAAATGCTTTCACCTGTAAATGCAAGCCCATGAGAGTGGGGCCACGGCAGAATAATACGTATATACGTGGCCAGTCTTCGCGAACGAAGATCTGGGAAAGGTGTTTTTACCTTTCAAGCCTGCGCAATGGATTTTTT
>JAWWLV010000035.1:6928217-6978971 GCA_035041135.1 Platyrinchus mystaceus
TTTAGAGTGACCTTCTCTTAGATGGATGGCCTTAGGGGCTGACGAGCTCCATCTACCTGGGGGACCCTGAAGCAGGACTGAGAATTGAACCTGCGACCTTGGCGCTGAGAGCGCAGCGTTTTAACCGCTAGGCCACCAGGGACGGCAGAATAAATGTGAAGGATATCAGCCTAGTGGAACCAAAAGGTAATGAATGCTTGTAGCTCATCCTATTTCATGGCATATCCCCGCCAAAGATACCGTAATTCAATATTTGGAAAAAGATTGAATCTCTGGGAGTGCTTCATAAGCACTGTTTTTCTGCTTTTACTTGAAAAAACATGATTTTTTTCCTCTGCTTGAGTTAAGTCAATAGAAAATCTGCCCGTGGCTTAATCACTAAAGTAAGAAAAGGTGAAAAGGATAATTTCATAGAATCTGGGAAAACCCAATACATTAGAAAAGAAATAGTTTTGACATTTTTGGTAAGGTGATGTTACCATCCCACCACTCAGACCTGTGATACCTGTACCCAATATAAGGTTACAAGGGAAAGACTGTGGTGTTTCAATAGTAGAAAAACAATGGAAAATCATTATCTTTTTCTCACTTATCACTCAAAAGCATGCAGAAACATCACATGGAATGATGATATCAACTTACTCTTGTTTCCTCAAGATTATTATCTCCAAAATTATTATCTCCAATGTTCCTTGTCTGACTTCTAAACACAAGACCTGATGTTGATTTCCAGTCATTACCTGACTTTCATACAGCTATGCCCTGAGCTTCAGCTAATGTAATTCCAGGTAAACAGCTGGAACCACAAACAAAATGTTATCCCTTTACCATCTAAGTGAATTATGCCACTATTTAATCACCTAATTTAGAATTAAGTTTATGATTCATAGAAGTAATAATGCCCACCAGATGGATTGTTACTGCTGCTAAATGGTCGGATGTGTAACATTCCTTCAGTTTGATGTATGGTTTGTGGTTAGTCATTAGGTGTTTGGTGAAGAAATGACAACAGATGTATTGCAGTGCCACTAATAATGACATGGTACAGTTATTCTCTGTTACAAGAAGAGGGCAATGGTTTTAACTCCTTGTGAGAGGGCAAAAACATAAACTCATAGAGAAGTTAGGTCTTGTTTGTAATTCAAGATAATTTTTACAGCTTTGTGCCTTCTAAATTTATATGTATTTTTGGGAAAATACCATTGCCAATGCACTGGAAGCAGATGAGAGAAATGCTATTGTTTTGTTGTTTTTCTTTTAAAAAAGAAAGATAGAAAAGAGAGATGAAAAAGTTACCAAAGTTTCAAGAAAACAAAAACGCCTGAGGCTTTTCAAATGGGATTGATTCAAGAGAGTCTGCAAGATAAAAGATTCAAGGGAATGTATGAATTACTAAGTATTTGCTCAGTTGGAGAACTTGGTGTTCTCCAAGTTCTTTTGTACCTGAGAACTCCATAAAACAGCTGTCAGTTGGTCAGGATTTTACAGAGACATTTTGGGCCAAGTATCATTTGAGGAGCTTTCCTAAAAAAAACAGACAACATTTAAACCCCAAAATGTCTGTAACATTTATATTGAAGAGTTCAGAAACCACTGGGGATCCTTGCACTGAATCTGATGGTTCTAAACCTCTTTCCTATATTGTGGACCCGGACCTGTTTCCCAGAACTACCCCCATATTTATCATAAGATGATAAAAACATAAGTGAAACCCTGGAGATTGTAACATAAAATGATCTCTGTACACACCTTCTACTGCATTACAACTCTAGTATTTGAGTAGTTAGGAGAATCACATTGTGTAAGTGCTGAGAAGGCATTAGAAATACATTTGGTGACACTTGATGCTGTTCCAGATCTGCTTATAAGTTTTCAGAGTTTTTTACTTTGCAAGTTTTCCTGGTTTTGTTTTTTTTTTTTTTTCCCTGTTTGTTTTTTGTCCCAAACATTGAAAGGATTTTAAAAAAAACATATTTGATATTTTAATCAATGTCGAGATATAGGAATATTAGAATATAAATTTTTGAAATTAATTGTCTTTCCCTTTTCCACTTTTCTCTGTTTCATCGCATTTTTGAGGTGAGTGCACTAGTGAATTATGAAGAGGGAACATAGACACACCTGTTGGGTTTTTAGATTTTGTTTGTTCTGTTTTGGGTTTATTTTTCATTTTAGAGTGCAAACAATTATACAAACTTAAAGGTTACTTAAAAACAGAATAAAAGAAAAATAATGATAAATGTAAGTAATAATATATCTTTTTCCTTAACAGTCCAAACCAAGCAGCTGTAGAGAGAGGAAAAAGGAAAAAAAAATAGGGAATTGATATTAGAAATTTTCTCTTTTGGTGTAGGGTTGGTTTAGAAAATGGCCAATTTTTAAAAAATAATTTTGATCAATGAATCTTGACTAACCCGCTTCTAGAGGATCTTACTGTTCACATCCATGGAATTCACTGTATCACACCACTTCCACTTAGGAAAATCAAGTTTCTATTCCTGGACTGGGATGCCGTGAAGGCCTCCAATGCTGCTCCATTCCCCAAGCTCATCCTCTCCACCAGTTTTCCTCTTTGATTCTAATGTCCTCATTTAGTAGCTGGATTTCAGACCAGGTGAAATGTGAAAAGCAGATCTGCTGGAGAAAAGGATGGTTGTACAAACAGAAATAGCATGGGGCTGCAGACTTCCAGGTCTTTCTGGTGGACATACGTAAGAAGTTCTCTGATGCCAAAAGTTAAACTTGTGAAAGCTTTGTGGTACGTTTTGGCAGTGTTATTGCAGGAGACATGTTTTAAACCCAACATTTTTAAGGGTTTCTGAAACTACAAATGCCTTTTTTTTTTATTATAGTTCAGAAGACAGAGTGGAGTATATTGAGTGGTGTTACTGTAAGAAGACATATACCTGCCCTAGAGCAGACAAACACTGCAATCATTCTGTCAATGCACCTTTCTGCTGCTTTTATTTTTGTGCTTCTGCAGTAGAGCAACTGAAAGGTGCATGTTGGGTTGTGTTGCTGAAAGCAGGGCAATTATAAAGCCTGTGAATGATGCTAAATGAGTTTACATGCTGGAGGCTGAGAAAAGCTGTGACATTCACATGCTGTTTGCCTGCCTTTTTGCAAGATTTGGTTTCTTTCTAAAGTCTTGGTCCAATTCCTAGTACAACCTAGTGGGAACAGACCTTGAGCCTTAAAACTACAGGTTGCTGCCCTATTTATTTTTATGTTGCCCATTTTGTAGTTTCTTATGTGCTACATGATAGCAGGTCAGTAATTTGTGGGAAAAATTCTATCCAAGTCTCTTAAATCTTCATTACTGTTCTATCTTAGAATCTTCTGGTAGCACAGTGAACAGAAGATTCTCATTTGTCATATGTGCTTACATCTCTTCATCTCTCCAGAGGCAGAATTGTATGCAGAGCTGTGTTTGGGATTTAGAGATAGTCAGCTTGCCATAATTCCCCTGGGACAAGATGAATTTGCTTTCTCATGTAATGTTACAGGCCATGTACTTTGTACTTTGATCAAAACTTCAAGTTTTGAAAGGGCAAAGGAAGAGATTTATCATGTTTTAAAGAAAAACACTTCTGTGAATGTGATGGCTTTACAGTGTTGGAAAACAGGGTTCAGAACCAGAAGGTCTTTGTGCTCATGCTCTGATGTCAGAGATTCTTTTGATTGCTTGGATTCATTGTCTGTCTTCTGTAACTTCTTGTCCTATTCAGACCTCATTTTCCCTGTGCCCTTCCTAACACCAAGCAGAGTGCAAAGGACGTAAGACATGGGGGAGTGAGCCAAGTGGGGCTCTAAGTCCTTCTACTGAAGTTTTACAGTGACAATTGTATCATTGCTCACAGTGTCCTTAGGAGAAAAACCCACAACACTCTCTTTTGTATATGGCCAGAAATTCTCCCATCCTGTGCCTTAAGACCAACTCAGAGGAAGAAAAAACCCCACAAAAAATCAGAACACACAGTCCTGAAGTGTTGCTGTATTCATTTAAGAGCGATGTACAGTGAACTGCTAATCCTTAACTTCAATCATAATTCTCCATCCTTAAATTTATTTAGGACTTCAGGACTATTTAGGACTTGTTGTTTTCAAAAGATGTGTTCAGTGCTTTCAAAATAACAGCAATCATGGATAGATTCCCAGGCTTTCTTGAGCCATCAACTGTGCACTTCCAGCAAAGCTGGAGGATGGCTGATTGTGCTTCCAGGGCCATTGCTGAGATCCCAGGGAGAGCTTATTCTACAACAGTGCCCTTATCCTTGACCTTTTTTTTCCCCCCTGTTAATCTTTCTTGTCCATTCTTATCCCCATAATTTTTTCTGTAGATTTTTTTACAGGACTAGAGTGAAAGGGTCTGCTCAGCTCTGTTAAAGCCTTTCAGAAACTGGAACTTATTTAGCAAATAGCCTGGGGAAGAGTGGATTTTCAAAACTTATACATTTTCAATAAATCACACAAATGATAAGTCTCTGCAAACTTCTGCAAATCTTGATGTCTGTTCTTGGGGTATCAATATTTACGTTTGAAGTTGTAATATTTTAGTCTCAGTATTCCCATAAGTCAGTGAGTTACTGCTGGGGAAGTTGAGTTCATCACTGGATGAACTCAAAAGAAAATGTTTCAGGACAGTTCAACAAAATAAGTACCTGAACAGGAATGAAAGTCCTGGAAAGAGATATCTCAGTGCAGCTGCAGAGAAATGTTTAATAATTGGCAGTTTCCAAAAACTATAAAAATATTTTGAAGAAAAATTTCTATAAAGAAAAACTCCTGATTGATTATTCATGCTGTTTGCCTGTGAAGTTTTGTGTTATTTTTACCATAAACCCTAAAATTTGGAGATGTCAGAACTGGCTTCTTCATTGAATATGTGATTGTTCCAATATTCCTGAAAACAAAATGTAATTTCATGAGTTTTACAAGAAATGTAGTTGCAAGGAAGAGCAAAAAATGACCAATATAGTTCCAGTTAGTTAAATTGTTTCTAGACTTCTTAGTCCTTCAAGCCTGTATCATATGGGAAAAATATTTGGGCAGATGATAGAATAGGACATAATTTGTACAGGTCCTCTGTTATTTAAAATTAATTTGTAGAATCTCTGGGAAATGTGTGTGTTAACATCTTCTGACAGGAGTTGTACAGCATCTGTAGCACCTTCAGTCTTGGAATGCTTGTATTTCCTCAGCAGAAAGAGGATGGCTTCCCAAAGATAAGGAAATTCTTCTAAATGTTAAGGACCTGCCTAATAAAACACAGCTGAGTGCCATGACTGACAGGGCATGAAATAACATGAATTATGTGGGTGTTTTATAGGACACCCCCCATGATGTTCAACCTCATTACCTGTTCATGTTGTTATTTGTACATTCTCTCATTCATATTTCTAAAAAACACTTAAATTCTCCAAGAAATAGTTGATTTTTGGGGCAGTTTTATTTGGAAACCGCAGTCATTCTTTAGTGTCATATGCATTTATCAGATTTATTCTCTGCAATCACATAAGTGACAAGCCCATATTTAGTGATGGCCATAGTTCAGCTGAATTCTCCAGGCTTTCCATCACATTCCTGCAGCTGGATTAGACTGTTTTCTGAACTACCATGACAACTGCCCTGTGCCAATCAAGGAAGTGAAGGGAAATCATGCATGAAGGGAGAGGGAAATCATTTCAGTGTGCTGAGAAATGATGCCCAGTTCTTTAATGGATGGGTTGCATGGCATGACTAGAATAAAAACTGTATTTCTTCAGCCTGCTATTCTTGGGTAGCTGGAGATGGTGGAACAAATACACACCCTCTGAAGGGCAGGAATGAAACCCAAACCATCTGTGCTTGTGATAGCAGGATTTATAGAGCTGGTATCTAACTCTCATCTTATTATGCAGTCAGAGGTGGTGAAAGAAACTATTGTATTTTGCTGACTCATGATGAGAACAGATCAGAACCAAAAAATCATTGTTCCTACCAAAGTATTCTGGGACATTTCCTTCTGCATTTCTAGTAATTTTCTTTTCAGAAATGTGATGCTTTAATAGCATTAATCCTGCTGTATTTTTAGCCCATTATAATGTGATGGGGTGACAAATCAAAAATTGACTAATCCTACTGGGATTTGTGTCCTTTATGGAAAAGTCTGATTTCCTAAATGTAGATTGAAGAAAAAATTTTGCTATCAATAGTAGTGTCTAGATATTCTGGAGTGGGATAGGTGACACATTTCTTCACAAAGCAATTGATGAATCTGTGAGAAACTTTCTATTTTAGCTCTGCTCTTGGTTATTAATGACGATATTACAGAATTGCTTATTGTAGAAAATACAATAGACCAGAAAATAACTAGTTAAAATCTGCTTATATTAAACTGAAATATAAAAAGGGAAGACATTGTCTTAGAAAAGCCGAAGCTGTGAAAAATTCAGGAGTGGAGGAAAGGAAACCAGGAATTGTGAGCTCTTGACACTCCTCTCAGTAAAATGTAAGTCTTTAGAATACTTTTTAACAGTAGGAGTAAATAAATAACAGTGTTAATGGGAAGTGGAATATGCTGTTCCATTATCAGTGATAAATCAGGTGATCTTAATTTATTATTTTTGAGAAGATAACTGAGGCAGAGTTTAATTAATCTGGATTTCAGGAACATAGTGCCAGATAAAAACTTATTAATTCGGGTGCGGAGCTAATGATCTGTGCACATCTTTATGCAAAAATTCAAAGGTCAGGGGAAGTTGGTAAACAATATGCAAAGGGGGTTTGCAGTGAAGGAGAAAGTGCCAAACTGCTGCATTTAGAATACCCAGGAAACTTTTTCTTCTGATCTTGGCATAACAAGAACAAATGTGCTAATTAATTTGCTTGTAACTCAGACTTGAAGATGGCATCGATTTGGAGAAGTAGTAGAATATTAAACGGGGAAGAATGAACGATATTGAGGGTTGTAATGATAGAAATGGGATGAAAGCATTAGAATACAGCCTGTGTGATCAGGAACGTCTGCTTAAGGTGGAGACTCAGCAATTATAATCAAGAGTCAAAGCCCAACCACTGTGCAGAGGCTTCTGACTGATCAGAAGGAAACTATCACTGCTGGGTGATATAGAAGTGCAAAACTGTGCATGTGACTTGTTGCATGGTGGGAGCTCAGCAGAAATTAATGCCTTCATAAAAGACACTAGTGGACTGAATCCAGGATACTCTAAAGTATCCTGCAAGGAAAAACTGCCAGGCTAACTATGGATGAGAAGCCAAACTTACAAGAAACTATAGAAGTCTGCATGTAATGCATTGCTATCTCTAAATATATCAAACTCAATACCTGTGAGGGAAAAGGTGGATTTGAGCTAAAAGAAGAAACAAAATCAATTTGTAATAAACTGTTCATAAATAAATTGTAAGTAGAAAGTATGAGATAGTTTCTTACTCTGGTGGGTGTCTAGTTCTGGAATAGGAAGACAGGGAAAATGGAAACGATAAACAGAGTTTTAAGGTTGCCCACGATGAGTTTCTGAAGGAGAGTACACAGCGTTGATCCTTGCCATAAAAAGTGCACTGGGCTTAATAAACAACAAGGTCTTTTCCAATCCTGTCTCCAGGGAAAGGCAAAAATATTGTGGGCTGTGTAAGCAAACCCAGTACCTGTCTCTTTTTCATTCTTGGGAATTGGCTCATGCACTCATTTTAACCTCAGGCTTTAGGGTTCAAACAGATTTCCTTGTTATTGGTTTTATACTGGGGGGAAAAGTATGGTGAGAAAGAGCCAGAAGGGTTTTATTTCAGGTATGTGCATTTGTATTTTTTATAAATTTCAGTGCTATTTAAAAATGGAGTTCTGAATGTTATGTGGCAGGTAGCAGTACACATCTTCTAACACAACAAGGATTTCGTTCCCAATCGTCCTTAAAGCTTGAAGTGTTCTCTCTTACACCTGGAAGTTTTCTCAAATGACCACAATGTTGATCTGCCAGGGAGACGGATACAAGGCACTGCCATGTGCATGTGCATGCAACAGGTAACATTCATTCAGGTGTGAAGCTTGGACTGTAACCTGTTTTGCAAACAAATCCCAGTGACAGAAAATATGTATAATATATGCTTTGCTGAAAGCAATGTCTTTCTTTAAATAGAAATACCTCTTTTTATGCACACGCACTTTGCTTTATACTTGTAATATGTGAATATTAAACATATATGCAATAACTTCATAGGTGACCTAAAGGATTCAGCACTACTTCATGCTTATGCTTTGCTTATAGCTGGAGGAAAAAGCTGTTTTGATGTACAGATGTTCCTATATTCTGGGCATGAGCTGAGCTTGCACGATCCCAGTTGATGCAGTGCCCTGCTTGCTCCATCTCGCAGCTTTGCAGTAGGAGGCAGCCAGGCTGCTGGGCTCAGGGGAGCTGTGTGTGAGGGGTCTTGTTACTGTTGTGTCAGAGTAGGCTTTGAAAAGCAGCCTGTGGCACTTGGACACAACTGGAAGGAGATGATTAGTGTGGCTGACAGAATGGAAGAAAATGACTTTTGCATCAGCTCCTTGTGTTGCTGGGCACTGCCAGAAACTCTGGCTGTGCTACAGCCTGTCAAGTTTGTTTAACTGCAGCGGAACAGCAAGTGCCCAGGACTGGAAATCTCCAGTGTTACAGGCTGTACTGAACACTGGGAATTTTAATGGAATTGCTGCTTCTCAAAGTCCACAAGATCTGTGAACCCATCCTAGCAGACAGAGTGGTTGTCAGTGAGGAGTTTCCATGCAGAAAGTCATAAGAAAGCAGATCTGAGAATATGGAAAAGACAACAATGTTTGTGTGACTGGATACTGTACTGCAGCTACTGGACAGCTGTGAGAGTGGGAAGCTGAAATAGGAACCCAAATATACTGTGGTGGAGCCAGTAGATGCCCAGTATTTCCACAGTTCCTGAGGAATGCCTGCCATGAACTACAACAATTAGTCAGTCCTAACATTCACACGGTTTTCTTACATTATTTGCATTTGCCCCTAGGTGACCTATGTGACCCAGGCCACCCCTGGAGCTCTGTGTCCTGTTCTGAGCTCCCCAGCAAGAGGGAGACACAGAACTACTGGAAAGAATCCAGCAAAGAGCTACAAAAGGTGATAAAGGGACTAGAGCATCTCTCCTGTGAGGAAATGCTGAAAGAGCTGGGGCTGTTCAGCCTGGAGAAGAGAGGGAGGGTCTTATCAATGGATCTGTCCTGGGCTCTAAGTGGCCCTGCTGGATTTGGTGAGTTGGACTAGATGAGCTTCCAGTGGTCCCTGCCATGCTCAGCCAGTCTGACTCAGTCAGTATGGAGCTTTTAACCTCAGGAAACACATTTGCACCTTGTTTAGACAAAGTAAACTACTTGGTGCTGAAGGCATGGCAATGAACCTTATAGCAATCTGCTTTATTAAATCCAATGGCACTAATAGCTGGGTGGTGGTGACTGATTTACTTATAATGCAGTGAATTTTTCTGAATTGTTGCATCCCTGCTGGCTGTAGCCTCCCTGCTTAGCTGTACAGAAATCTATCCTGTGTGACATGGGGAAATTAAGCCTTTGATGGAAAAAGCTGCTGGTCCTTCCTGCAGGTTAACGTGCCAGGTTAAGGAAATACTGGCAACCCAGGGCTAGAGGGAAAGGAGAGAAAACAAAACCCTTCTTCACGGCTCTGATATCCAAGTGAAGAAATAGCAAGTGTGAGGAAAAACACAGTGCAGGTTTTATAGCATGGGAATAGCTCAAGTCTGCTAGACAGTGATGAAAGTGGATCAAAACTACTACCAGACCTTACCCATCTGTTGAGAGGTGGGAGTTGGGTCTCTGCTAGTTCTCCTTCCTTTCTCTTTCTCCAGCCTATCTGCAGTGACCTGAGATAATTGCTGCTTGTGAGCTGTGGCTGTTAAATTGCAAATCTTATGTATATGTTTTTCACTAAGATTTTTTCTTTTCATATCAGTTGTCTTCTGGATCTAAGTGTCTATTTTGCTGGTTACATTTGCAGCAGAGCTTTATAACTGCTTCTGCCATTACATATGTCCAACAAGTACTGGAGCCTAAAATTCCAGGTGGAAAACTGTTTTCCTGAAAAACTGCAAATTACTTTTGTACATTAAAAAATTTATTTAAATTATGTAATATTTTTTCTTGCTGTGACTGTTTGGGACCTGAAATTGATCAGTGGGACTGTCACATCCATGCTGAGAGTGGCAGGATTTCTTGGAGGGGTTTGCCTTTGCCAATAACTGGTGTTTGTGTCCCCTCAGCCCCACTGACAGTGTGACTGAAGGATTCACAGTTACAAGGCATTTGACTATGAAGTGATCATAGTGTTCAGAAATTCTGGAGATCTCTTCTGCCAGTAGGGGTTGAGTACCTGAAACAAAGCCAGATCTGGGATCTCTAAGGAGTAGATATGCTGTCTGAAGCTCTCCTGGGGAATTCTTGTAGCTTTTTTGTGGTATTGTGAATCTTTTAGGCTTTAAGTAGACCCCAAGTTCTAACTTTGAAAATAGTGTTACTATATCATGCTAGTTAATACAGTGTTTTCCTTGGTATTCAGTGGGAATTGATTGATGTAAACAAGGGAATTGAAGAAATCTGAGCCAAGATCCTCTGATAGACAAGTTAAGCATGCAGATAGGGAAAGAGGAATGTTCATTGAACTTCCAGTTTTTAAGCTTTTTTTTTTTTTTTTTTTTTTTTTTTTTTTTTTTTTTTTTCTGATGTTGCTAAATTTGTAACCAAACACTTGTATTTTCTTGAAGGTTTTCTTTTTTTTTTTAATTATCACAAAAGATGCCACTATGTAACTATGATCCAAGGCACTTTTGGAGGAAGGTTGAATTCATTTACTTCTTTCTCTGCCATGATATTCCTCAGCCTTTCCTAAATCATTTCACCAGTAAACCCTGGTTTTTGTAACTGGGCAGTTATAAATACAAATAGTGGAAAAGACCTGGGAAAGGGAGCAAGCACATTAAAACACAGAGCATGTGAATGCTGAAGATGCCTAAAAACTTACACAGCTGGAAGGCTTCCTTAGGTACAGAATTGTACCACAAAACTTAATAATCATGTGAAATGTAGCTGGAGAATGAGTGTTGACTCCTACAGGTACTAGTACTATTTATCATGCTTAAAACCCTCACCACTCCAATGAGAAAATAACAAATGTGGAATGGGGCATAAAATAACCAATGTATTGTGGTTCCCCTGTATTATGTACCATGCAGTGGCTTAATAAATTGTGGTATAAATAAAACAAGGTGTTAATAAGACAAAAACATCATATATTTTTATAAAGCCAAACAAACATTTAGCAAACTATTCCTAAATTTGTGGCAAGTTGATTGAAAAAAATTTCCTTTCATCTTCTCCCCTCCCGTCCCATGTGAAATTAGAAAGCATTAGTGAGGGAATTTAGTAAAAGAAGTTAACTAAGAGCAGGATCTCATACAAAGCATTAATTTATCTCTGATCAAAGTATCTGAGCCACTCTAATTAGCTCAAGTGTTCTAGCTTTTGAAAATGGAATTGCTTTTCTGGCATGGAACGTGCTATTTCTTATAATATTCTGGGGCCTCATCAGCACAGTAAAGGAGAAGGTGATCTGTTGCCTGAAAAATAAGCTAAAATTCCTATGAACAGCACAATTCTGCTATTAATACCACACTGCCTTCTGTGGATCAGCTAAAGCATCCACATGTATGTCATAAATAGCTGTGTTCATTTAAAATAAGCATTGAGATAAGTAATTATACCTATTGTCTCTCTCCTGCACCTAAATCATTGTGAGACAAGCTGAGACCAAGAAAGCAGCACTTGGCTTGTGGAATGGGAAGCCCAGGAAGCCTTCCTTGGAGTTAATAGGACTAGCTGTGTGGGTGGGTATTCTTGGGAATTGTGGAGGGTTTATTTCCTCTGGAAGCTCAGGGCTGTGTGCAGCTCACATTTGACTGACAGCAGCGAATCTGTTGGACATCCAGCCTAGATGAACCTAAAGGCATTCTCATCTGAGCCCCAGGAAAGTAGCCAGTGCTTGACTTCAGAGAGCTAATGCTTTGAAGGTTAGTACATTAGCCTAGAGGAATGTCTTCTTCTGATTTGAACTCTTCTGAGCATCTAAAGTAAAGCAGCTCCATTTAACATGAAAAATGGTACAGTGTTGGGAGGTTTTCAGAGTTAAACCGGCCCCTGGCAGCATATGACAACACAAGCCTCTTCTCTGTCCCTCAGCTGTCTCCCTTTCATTCAGCATGATACTCACAGCATCAAGCAGACCTTTCCAGCACAGAATAACTAAACTAACTACATGCAAGGAGTTCAGCAGGTGTCTGAAAGCACATAAGCTTAAGGACAAGCCATCTGTTTCTCAATACTTTCCCAAGGCATGTCCTGAGCCACAGGATGCCTTGTCTCCATGAGGCCGGGTGGAATGTTGTGCCATTTGGTTTCCCCGGTTTCTCAGTTGTGTTCCTTACTCTGGTCAGGTTGCCATGGCACTGCTTTGCCACTGTGCAGCATTTGCTGGACTTCTCCAGTGGAACTCTGGGGGATCAAAATGTGCCCTCTTCCTTGGGAGCAGGGGCCAGCTGTGTATCTGAAAGGACAGCCTCTTTTCTGGTCAAGAGTATCACAAAGTGCTGTTAGAAGGCAGTTATTCATTTATTTATCCGTAGTGTTAAGGTTTTGAGACAAGTCAATAGCATCCTGAATAACAGACACAGTGAGGGCTGGCAACGAATCTGGTATTAATGAAACAGCTGTGCCTGTGGAGCCCCTGGACATTGGACTTCTGAAGTATGTTGGATTTTATGTTTCTTTATGCCTCTGACAAATTTTAGATCAAGCTGTTTGTTCTTTCACTCAGGAAGTGATAAAGGTTTTATGAAACTTGGTTTGGGGAGAACATTTTCACATTTTAATGAACTCCTCAAATGTGCTGACAGTTTTTATTGCAGAGTGACATGCTCATGTCTGTGCCGTTGGTACCTTCCCCTGCTCAGAGCAACTGGATTTTAGTTTGAGCAAGTGTCTCGTATTCCATCTGCTCTGTGCAGTCAGTGGCCCGTCACTGCAGTCAGTGGATTTTTTCCCCTGAAAGGCTGTGCAGCAGTTGGGCATGTCTACACAAAATGCTGGTATTTGGGTTTTTGACTAAATGTCTTTGAAGTTTGTCTCCAGAAGGGCCGATGGCCTGGTCAGGAACAGGACAAGGCATCAGCAAACTATTTAAGTGTTAGTGCTGGCTGTGTTACACCAGCCAGTTATACTGGAGGAGTCTTTTATCTTTTTCCTTTGTTGTTCATTCCAGTGGAATGAAATCTCATTTTAATTATCTAAAAGTTCATGCCCAATGACAAAATATTGTTAGCGTTTGAAAAGGTTTTTAAAAAATGGCAATAAAATAGAAAACTCTCTTTGACTGCTAAGCCTGTTTAAAAAGACAGTGGGGAATTAACAATACAAGGACCTTGTAAAGGTACCTAGTATATTTGATGCCCACTCAAATCTAACTTTTCCTAGTGGAGTATAAGTTGGCTTTTCTTGACCTTGATTGCATAATGGCTTACATGGCAACACAATTGTCATTTCAGTCTGATTTGTAGTTGATGAGCCTCCTCTTTTCTGGCACTATCAACTGAGAACAAAGGATTGAATTAGCAGAGAGTCTTAAGTGAAAATCCTGTAATTATTCTCTGCAGATGAGAGATGAAGAGTGGAATAAGCAAAGTGGAAGAGAGATGGAATAAGCAATGTTTCATCATCAGTGCCCATACTGAGAACAAACAGAAGGTTTCCAGTAATGCAACTTTCACTCAATTAAAATTCATTATAATGTTTTCTTAAGAAATATTTTATATGTAGTATATTTTGTTGTCATTATGACTTATGTATCTGTCCTTTTCTTCCTGAGACAGTAGATAATATTAAAATGATCAAGTTTGTTTCTCAGTTGTTTCAGTTGCTGAAGCTTTACAGAGTTATTATTGGGGACAACAAAACACATCTCAGCTTGTCAATAAAAAAATTCTAAATGTATCCATTAACTCCTTATCTGGAGCTTTTAAAATAATCTTTGAGTGACTTTGCAGAACTCTACCGGAACATCATAGCATCTTCCTTTTTCCTTTTTGAGTGTTGTTATCTTTTCCAGATGCTTATAGTCTGTGCTTTGGTTGCTTTAGTTTAGGATAGGATTAGGTTAGAGCTGAGATCAAATGTGGAATAAAAATATAAACCATTCATTGAAATGAAGGGAAAATTTCTTTTAAGAATGTAATGCAGGGGCTCTTATGGTGTTATACCTACAGAACAGGTTTACTTTGTGGGTCACATTTTTTCTAGGCTATAAGACACTTGGAGTTCAGCTGCAGTTCTCTGACTGCTATGGTGGCAGAGGCTCAGTGTTTTAACCTCTTTTTTCTCATTTCCTGACTTTTTTTTTTTTTCTTATTTCTTTTTTTTTAAGTCTCTGCTATGGCCTTTGTGTGACTTCAGGGCATACAAGGACCACCTTTGATTTGAGCTCCAAGTGTTGTACTATAAATAGTTGTCAATAATACTGCAATACCAAAGTACAGGTGACTGGCACAGCTGTTTTGTCATTCCTGAGTCAGTCTCACACACGTTGCAGCTCTGCATCCTCAGAAAAGAGCTGGACTGGACCCAGAGTGCTCTCCTCGTTCCCCTCAGACCTTTTAGAAAGGAAGAGATGAGCAAACAGGGCTCTGAAATACTCTCTTTCAACCTACTGTATATTAGCTTATTGAAGTCTCAATCGTTACATTTCACCTGTGCATCCAGAAACCTCTCTTGCCTTTGAGTAATCAGAAGTTTGGATTAATTATGCTAATCAGCTAATCCAGGCTGACACAATTAGCCAGAACAGGCAGTATCTCTGGAAATCTGTACAGGATCTTTCCTACTTGATGACTTTAATTTCATGATCCAGTGCAGCAATTATAAGAAAAGAGAGAGCTCTCTATATGTTCTCAATCATTCCGCATTTCCATTAATTGTCATAAAACTTGCCCCAGATTCTGGGGCCCTTTGTCAGGCTGCTTTTGCACTCACTGCTCTGTGGGGATTTTTGTTTTCTGTTATCTCTCAGCTCAAAAGGTGTGTTCGTACACAGTTACCAAACATTTAACTGAAGCACATTTGTGTCAGACTCATCACAGAAAGGTGCCAAGAAGCTCTCCTGTGTATCTGGCTAGTGGAGCGATGGATCTGCATGTGGCAGCTTAGCTGTAGCTTGTAGAGCTTAAACAGGCAATTAAAGTGTAGAGAACACAGAGAAGATCAATGTGAAAAGCTAATGAAAAACTCACCTGACCTGGTGCTCTGTGAGAGTGTGAGGAAATAGTTCTGTTGGTGGTTTCTGACAGCCATTCTCATGGAGAGGAAAGCCCGTTTTTCTCTTCCTATCTATTGTGGGCACTGTGCTCTAGTTACTGGTAAGCCACCTGTTCTGCAGCAGCAATCTGAATGGATAGCAGCAGGCCAGAGAAGATATTGCAGTTGGAGAAGTGAGATAATGAGATTCTTGACAAGAATTTAGCATGTGTATATTTAAAGTGATTAATGTTTAATGTAGTGATATTACAACTCAAAAAGGAAGAGAGGTAGTAAAGGAAACCAATCAAATGACTCTGTACAGTGACACTGATCTAGCTTTGAAATTCCTTAAAAGGATTACACTCTGGTTTAATTAAATCCTTTGCTCTCCCTAAAATTGCTTAACATTTTTTAGTATCTCCCTAGATTTCTAACACTGCAGAGAGGAGAGTTATGAGTCAGATCACTTTGTGTATTGAGTTTTAAACATGAGCCATGAATCCCTGAAATCCTTTGTTGTTTATGCAGAATACAT
Organism: Platyrinchus mystaceus; assembly: GCA_035041135.1. Classification (NCBI taxonomy): domain Eukaryota; kingdom Metazoa; phylum Chordata; class Aves; order Passeriformes; family Tyrannidae; genus Platyrinchus; species Platyrinchus mystaceus. Next base: position 6,944,105 of record JAWWLV010000035.1, read on the forward strand.
TTTACTCTCCCCACTTAAGGTTTAGTCATCCTTTTCATAAGTGTTTTGATGAATAAGGTCATTAAAATTAACACAATATTAAAATAGCTGGTCTCAGTAATTATGATGTTTAGCCATGTTTTCTCCTGAGATTAAAAACTCTGTTCATTTTATCTTCCAATCCAAGAACTTTACCAAGCCTTATTTATAGCAGCCCAAGGACTTGTAGCTGGGTATAGCTTAAGGCAGCCACACTATTCTTGTGTATCAATGACATCTTATGTTTCTATGGTGAAGTAACTTTTAATACTCTCTCTTTCACTCGTCATCTCACATTTAAATATGTTGCTTTTTTTTTGGTAATAATTTAAATATATTTGAGTCCTTCCTAATGCTAATAGGTATTTTGTTTGATACTCTCATTAAGTTTTCCATTAACAAATTCTATCTGTCATGTATTCCCACCTACCCATTAACTGAGTCATTGTATGTTGACACGTATTGTGCGAGGGGTTTTATGTAAGAAGAACCAAAAGTTTTGTGAATAATAAAATGGGGACTAAGGTGAAATTTATGGAAAAAAAAAATTCTCTTTAAGTGTTACAAGTCTGCTGCTCTAGTTTAATAAGGTGACCAGGACATGCTGGAACAAGAGAACTGCAGCTAAAACTTCATGCCTCTGAACAGTGGTGAATATATTTAACTCCCTGTATTTAAATGGGCCACTTTTGTAAGCTATTCCTGTAAATATTTCCTGAACACTGCCTACAGGTACCTCTAGGGAAGAAGCAAATTGGATAGGAATTGGGTGATGTTCGTTACTCGCCTATTGTAATTCAGTAATGCAGAAATCCTTTAAAGGCAGAGATCCTGTCTGTGTGCAGCAGATCCTGCCGAGGTGGAAGGCACTTGGCAGAGCCTCCCGTGCACTTGGCTGTGTTCAGGTATCACTCAATGTCTTGCTGACTGACAGGGGAAACTCAGTCAATGGGAAACATCACTCTGATACCTGTGTTAACCATTCTTAGTCAAGGAGCTTTTGGGTAAAAGCCTTTTGCTTTGTGAGTTTTCCTGGTATGCACTACACCATGAGATTCCCAGTTCTAAGAGTAACCAAACCTTCAGCTTCACCTGGGAGATTTATTAAAAGCCTTTTGGTTTAAATAACAGAACTCCAATAGAGAAACAAAATGGAAAATATATTAACAGCATATTTAACATAAAAATATAATTATTGGATTGGGGATGCTTAGCTGATTAGTCACCTGCCTTGAAGAACTGATAGGGGATTTTCACTGCTGCCCTTACCATTAGTGGTGGTTGGACCTATTGAGAGGAGCTGGTCTTTGCAACTGGCCCTTTCTTTAACCCCAAATGCAAAGTCCTGCTTTTTCCTCTGTTCCTGTTTACTTTCCCCTTATCTTCTGAAACTGGAACCAAATTATCATGTACTTCTGTAGAAAGTTGTAATTTCTTCCTCTTCTCTTTATTAAGGCTTTATGATTAAAATCTCTCAAATGTCCTAGTTAGCATATTTTTGGCTCCAGGATGTTTTTTCCTGAGACTGCTTTCAGAAGAAACTTTTATAAAGCATAATGCAAGACCTCCTTAAAAGTACAGTTTTCTTATTGGGTGTGTCACTGTTCCTCCTCTGTGAACATCATAAAAGAATTAAAAGTAATACCACAGAGAATGAACATGGTGGGAGACCCCACACTATTTTTAAGGAAATCATTCTGGAAACACTTTGTAGTGCTTGTTTTTAAGTCTTTTTTAGCATAGTTTGGGCCAGACGAGTCTTCTTCCTACTCTATTTATATAGTACATCTCAAAAAAGGCTGGATCAAATGTTGCAGGAACTCTGCTAACTTTCTTTCTCTGCAATGTCTTCTGTAATCCTTCTCTTGGCTGAGAGGAGGAAACTCTTCTCCTGGGCAGTGCAAACTGCAGCACACTGTGAGCTAATTACCTTACATTAGCCATTTCAGAAATTACTGGCAGCTAATCTTCAGGAAGCTAATCAGTCAAAAAAAAAAAGGCACCCAGCAAATAAATACCACACATCTTTTGCTTGAAACAATTAGGACTGACCCTAATCTGATTTAAGGAATTGGAGCACTTCCAGAAAGGGAGCAGTGTGTGGCTGCCTTCACTAATTCCATAAAGCTCTTGTGGATTTTTAATTGACCCATCTTCTTGATGCACTTTGTTGTTTTTCCTTTCAGATCCTTCTAAGCTTGAATTTTCAAAAGCTGTTATAAATCCAAGGTAATGTCAGCTTATCCTCTTCATCAGTTAGTGCTAGCTTTTAAGACTGCTGTTCCAAATGCATAATAAATTCCAAAAAGTTAATTTAAATATTTGGGTGTTGTTTGCTTTTCTTTTTTTCCATTTCACTCATGCTTGAATTTTGGAGAGAGTGAGAATATTTTCTCTTTCATATTGGCTCTCTCCTCCTCCTACTCCCTTAAAAATGTCCTGATTCTGCTATGCTGCTGATGTGGTTTTAAAAATTACGTTACTTCAAACAACAAGTTTCCTGGTTTTGCTGGATATGGCTTATGCTGCTTATCACTGAAGGAAGTAAATATCCAGAATTCAAACTACTTAGAAATAAGATAGCACCATGGTACCTTGCCATGTTAATGAATGTCCTGCAGGACACAGCTGTGCAAGTTGCTCAAAGGGAAATTCTGCAGAAATAGATATATTTTTAATACAGGTGGCTTAAATCACCCTAATCCAAATGCCTCCAAACTTGAGCAATGTGAAATCCATAGTCATGCGTCCTGCACTGGTGTGAACATTGCATTAACCATGTACTGAGGGAAAGAGGAAGGATCTTGGGTGAGCAGAGACGAGAGGTGCTGGCGTTCAGCAGAGCACACCGATGGCTGCCCAAAGAGCACAAGGAGCTGTCCCTGCTGTGCAGTCCTGTCTCCTCCTGAGCGTAGGGAGAGATCAGGCAGTGCAGTTTTCCTTGCAGGAATGGTTAATGGTTTTTTGCAGGGAGCTTTCAGATTGACAGGGAAAATGCTATAACTGAGTGCTGGTGGTTTTTCCACAGGTTGGCCTGGGGTCAAAATTGGGCTTTTTTTTTTTTTTTCTTTTTTTTTTTTTTTTTTTCTTTTTTTTTTTTTCTGTATTTGAAACCCATTATGTAGAAGTTTGTAAATGTTAGGTCCAGGGGTCCAGGTGCCCTGAAAACACTCTGAACTATGTGATCATTTGTGACAATTAAAAAACAAGGAAAATAAAAAGGAATAGAAACAGCGTATTATGTATTGCCACTCCAAAATGAAATCTGGGGGGATGCTCTTAAGACTAGTTGATAACAGTCAAACCCAGAGAAGTACATTAATATTGCAGATAGAAATGCTGCTCTGAATAGTGTGTGTGACAAGATCGATGGAAGATATCAAATGATTGCTGAACTCTGGGCTTCCATTAAAACAAAAGAATAAAAGAGCTTCCACCTCATCTCCTTGATGGTATAGGAATGTCACTTGTAAAATGATCACTAAGGAAGCTTGTCAGTGAAAAAGACTTATGCATGCTAATTAATTGGATTAACCATTTGTACATTGGCATATTAAAATAAGCAGTGGATATCAAAGCTGGAAGGAATTTCTGTTGCCCTCTTTATTTGTTTTATTTCCCCTCCCCTCTAGATCCTGTCATTGCCCACTGCTGCTCATCTCTTTTCCTGGGCCACTGGCTGTGTGTTACAAATCTGCTTGGGGGTTTGGGTAGTAGGGTTGCATGTGATGAATTAAACTTACAGAATTCTCTGTTGACAGCACATGATGTCTGCGACCTGAACCACCGGGTGCTGGTCACTATGTTAGCTTGGTCTTGGTCCATAAACCTAGGTTAGAAATCTAGTAAAGATTCACTAAAACCAGGTGTAACTGGTTTTCAGTTTGTGTTTGGAGAAGTGACAGGCTCTGGCTGCTTTCTGCTTTGTTTCTTGTTTTTCCCCTCACTTCTTATTCTTATGCCTCACACGTTTCAGATGCACCCAAGTGATGTGGAGCCTACACACTATTTTTCCAAAGAGTGTCCCTGTGGTGTTGAAAATGTTATGTGCAGTGTCTGGTGACTTCCAAAGAAGCCCAGAAGAACCACTTGAGATACACCCTCCAGGCTGCTAACTCAGCAATGCAGGCCTTGGAGAGTCCTTTCCCAGAGACAGCTTCTTTTTCCTCCCTCTCTTCCTTAATTTGGCTCTCAATACCTGGCTCTGATGCTAAAAAGTGCCTTTTCTCAAGTGAATGAACAGTACTGCAAAAGTTCTTTCTAGAACAGTGAATTTATAATTTTCTGCATCCCAAACATTTTCTTGCATCCCTGCAGTTCTACACTGGAAACAGAATCCTGTCATACCTCCAAATGAAAGGATTTTAAGCCAGCTGCATAATTGTCTTTTACAGTAAGTTCTCTGCTTATGTCAAAACAGGCATCACCCTCTTTGCTGAAGTTTCCACAAAGCAAGCAGGTCGATGGCTTGGAATTTCAGTAAAGCTGGCTCTTGGATTATTGGGTTATTGCTGCAAATTTGCTGCTGTCCAATTTGAGTACACTATAATTGCTATTTTCCACTGCAAGTAGATTTTTCAGTGTCAGAATAATCAAATTAACAGGGATGACCATTCAACTGTTCATCGATGCCTCTGTTGTGTTTTCAAAGGTCTCATTTTTTAATTTGTCTTACATATATCAGGTTATTACTGCTGTTCATTAAGCTAAAGCATCTAGTAGTGTATTGATTATGTTCTAAAATAATCCACATCCCAAACATCCCAAAGTTTCATTTAGACTATAAGAAAAGGAAAAAAAAACCTGAAAGAGAAGGAATTGCTGCATTAAAAGAGTGCAAAGTGTTATATAAAGAATCATAGGTATTGAGGGTGAACTCTTTTTGATTTATATAAATAATTATTGTCCCACTTTTTGATGTATAATTACTTTTGCGTACAGGTAGCAGCGTAGACAAGGAGATCCAGCAGGGGAACAAGGCTCATACAGTAGTCTGTGCAGTCCAAGTTGGAAGCAAATGCCAACTCCTGGAGATGCAGCAGAGGTTTAGGGCATGGTTTAGGGAGCTGCTTGCCAAGTGTGCACATCCTACTCCTCCTTAAACAGCCAACAGCTGGAGCCCCAAATGAGTCCTAGTTGGTGTGACACTCCTGAGAATCAGTGCACAATCATTCCCAGTTTATGAGCTGGCAGGATAGGTCGTGGTGGCTCCTGGCAGTAAGAGCGAACAGGGATGAAGACAGGGGAGAGGCCTGTGTGGGAAAAATGAAAAACTGAATTTTGTCTGAAAAAAATCAGTTTCTGTTGGGTGAGAAAGATGCAGAAGGGCCGTGGGGACCGTGTTGTGCCTGCTTGACTAGGGAAGCACAGGCAGGTACCGGATTCCTGTGTGAGTCCATGTTGTGGAGCCACGTGAGCCTCCTTAGTGAGAGCTAATTTCATTTATTTGGCTGTACCTGTACTTCAGCATATTGCTGCTGTATTTTCTCATTGAAGTTTTTACTTTATAACCATAATTTTTCTTCCCTACCAAACAACTCCCCCCTGTGTGATTGGATACCATACTGTCTCACTGTTTTTCCCAGCTGGAATAGCTGCTGTAAGCAATGGGGCCGCACTTGGGCTTGGTATAACTTTTGGAAGTAATGGCATTCCATGACCGTATTAGGGTTTTGAGGCACGCTCATAAAAGACAAAATAAACAGCCTTCTGCTTCACTTGTTAATTTGGGATTTTAACCCTGTTGCCAAAGTGAAGCTGAAATGGCTGACACACACCTTGTGCTCACGGGAAATTTCATCAGAAAAATAAGACTCACAGTGCTGCTGTTTAGTGTCAATTTGAAATTAATTCTGATTGCTTATATTCTTTGGGATATCCTTTTTCCATTAAATATATTTTGAAAAGTAACTATGTAATCCCTGTGGATCCCTTCTAGCTCAGACTATTCTGTGATTCTGTGAATATTAGAAACAAACATTTAGAGGTGAGAAAAAAATAGATTTTTTTTTTTTCCAAAAACTTAAGAAACTTTGTGACACAGAAATAAGTGTTAGACTGCTCTGGAGAGCTTTCTGATTTTTTGGATCAAATTTATTTTTGATGGGTAGTATTTTCCACAGCTGTATTTACCACTTTAGTATTTGATTAAAGAAAACTAATTTGTGACAAAATAAAAAAAAATTAAAAAAATCCACAAACAACAAACAGAAAAATGGATGGTATAGATAACAGGTAAAGCTTTTGTTAACACTTACACATTGTTCCATTTTCATCAGTGGTCTAAAGTCAACACACACAGAAGTTCCTCAGGTTTCTATCGGGGAACTGGTGCTCTCACAAATATTTTCAAATATAATCCCTAAATTGTATGGACAAAATGTCCAACTGATAATAGTAACTAGCTCCTGTGTTTTAATTTAAGTGCGCTCATGTTATTTCAGTCCCTGTGTAGATTTATGGAATGTTTTTCTGCCAATGGGAAAACAGTTTCAGTATGCATGAGAGGTGCATGTATTTTTTTTGAGGTGGGAAAAACCCTTTGACTGTCATCTCTGCCTTAGAATACACTGTGGTGCCAGAGGCTGCTCTGGAAATGGTCACATTTTTCTGACAGCTGTTCAGTCACCGTAAGCGTGTCTTCCAGGGAAAGGCGCTCACTCCCAATTGGCAAATTTCTAATATTAGGTTTCAGACTATAAAAAACCCTCACCCCCAAACTCTTTTTTTCCTTCACTGCTTCTTGTTGATAAAATCCAATCAGCCCAGAGGGAATTTATAATTCAGCAATTGCACCAGCTGATTAGTACCTACAGGAGCAATCACTTATCGTACATCACCTGCGGACTGATGAACCGTTTATTATCAAGGGTTTAATTGCTTCTACTACATCCTTGTGGCAAGATACACACACACACACATATACCTACTTTATACATATGTATGAGTGCATGCCACTTGGCAGGGATGCAAAGTGTTCAGCTCAGATTAGATTTCTGCAAAACAAAAAATACTCAAATTATTTTTAGGAATTCTTGAAAATAGAATACAGGGTCACAGTGTGGTCACCCATTTTTGGATCTGGTTTAGGACAAGGATCAAAGAAGACAGAGAAGGAAAGTGTATGTGTGTATGCTCAGGGTATTATTATTTATCAGATAATTCCTGGAGTTTGATGTGAAGATTTTGGGGTTCTTGTTCAATCTCCTGGATTTTGTACAATTTTTAAGAGAGCTGGTGTCAAGAGTTTAATAAGCTTATGATGGGACCACCAGCAAGAGATGCTCCCTTGTGTGCACTGCACATGTGGGCAGAAAGAGATCCCTGGGGCACAATTAAATGCTGATCAGCACTGGGATTTGTTTCATCCACAGAAGTGTGGATAAATTCTATATTGCTACTTCAAAGGAGTGCCGGATGCATTTAACTCTAACAACAGCACAGTTGTGAGTGTTACAGCTGGGAGCCACTTGCAAGGTACACACTGAGACAGCGCTAGGTGCAGGACTGAGGCGAGAGAGAAAAGTCAAGTAAATTGAAGGACTTCTGGTCCTGAAGCCATGTGAAAAATGAAACAAACTCTGACACCATGAAGAAATCAGAAGGCTTATTTGAATTATTGTACCTGGAGCAGTCCCTACTGCATCAGCTGACAAAAGCCGGTGTTGCCTTCCCTCTGCAGAGCAGAAAGTGTGGTGAAAAAGGGAGTTGGTTTTAAGGTGTAGTGTGAGGATGAAAAGGTTGTATGAAGCTGGTGTTAATCAGTCACAGTTGTGAGTATGAACGTGGACTTCACTTTGCTGTTTTGGTTAATGCTGCAATGCAGTCCTGGGGGGGAAGTGCTGTTAACAGGGCTTTGGGGAACTCGAGCCTGGCGAGCCTGAACAGCCTGTCAGCAGCCCCCAGGGAGCTGATCTGGCGGGGGTTTGGCCAGCATCTGACCATGGCACTGTCCTGCCTTTGCACCAGCTCCCCCATGTCCTTGTCTCCACAGCTGGGGCCACAGAATGTGGGTATTTGCAGGCCACTTGAAAGGAGGAACAGTTGTGTTTCTGGATATTTGGGAGCCTGGGTGCCATCTGCAATTAAAATGTGAGTTCTGTGGTTAAAGGGATTAATGAGACAGCCCAAATGAGAACATTTCCAAAAAAATGATTTTTGCAACTCTTCTGGATTTCATTAGAAACTTCTGATATTGTTCCTTTGATATAGAGTTAATCTCTATAATGAGAATATTGTAAAATACACTACAGGCAGCAGTATGTAAATATTTTTTATGAGAGATAATACAAGTAGGATTAAACCCTGGTTGCCTCAGTCATGCAGCCAGTCCCATTGCATTTAAACAGGAATGCCACAGTGAATAAAGCAAGCTGGATTGTCCTATATGTGCTATTTCTATATTTCATTTTCATCTTGATTTCTGTTTCATTTGTAATTAACACAGTGTACTGATTAAATCATTAACTGTGTAGTTCATCTTTCATCAGCAGCTTGTAGATTGAGATCCTAATGTACTGTAACTCATTGCTAGGATAGCTATAAAATTTTGATTTATGAAGGCAAATATTTTCTGTTCTTGGTATCATTTGTGATCAAGAAATGATACAAACAAATTTATCCCAGATAATCACTTCCTCGTGTCTGACAGTGCTAGAAAACTCATCATAAGGATATCTGGGATAAAGGGGAGGATGAATTTTTAATTCTTTTGAAGCATATTAAACTGAGCTTCTTTGAGGGGCCAAATGTAGAGACTGGAGATTTACTGACATAAAATGGGAAGTGCCCTTGCTTTCCTACAGCTGCTGTCAGGATGGTGGCAGTGCTGGAGTCACTCTCACTGGAAATTACTTTTTAGATTCTTTTCCTTCTTGTCCTTCTATCCCAGTTGCTGAAAGTCTGAAGTTTTAAATCTTTTGTCTTCTGGGTCCATCTAATTCCAAAATTGTCTCAGCAATTTTACACTGTACTATTCTAAGGAAAAGCACCTGAGTGCAGTGTGGTATATCCAATGGAAACAATGTTGTGTTTACAAATTTTATTTTCTTAGCAATATCTTATGCAGCAGTGTTTTGGGTACATTACAAAACTACCACCATCTTCACAGGGTGGCACATAGTAGTTTTTGGAATATCTTGGAAAGATATCCACCATTTTCCTGCTAGAGGCACATGTCCTAGAGCAGATGTTACAGTGCCACCTCCCAAACTTACAGCAATTTATAGGGCCCATAAGTTGTGCAGCATTAACAGTACTTTTTCCAGTGGATGCCAATGTCATACTTATTTTTGCAATTAATTGGTTTTTTTGAGAGTTTAAAATATCTCCAGCAAAACACAGAATATTTTGAGTGCTACTATAGGAGAAACAATCTCACAAAAACACCTCTGAATAATGAAATATAATTTCTAGTGGCACTTAGAAGTATAACTCCTGATTCTGATCCCATCTTTATGAACCAGGAGTAGATGTGAAATGAGGATGTCCATTTGGTATAAGAGGTGATTTAAGGATCCTGCTGCTCCAGTCACTTCTCTGCAGCTAAATGTTATGACACGGCTTATTGCCAATAATGTGAAATATTAGCCACAAGATGTCCTCACAAGAAAAACGTTGGTTGCCAGCTCTTCAAATACAGGCAATTGTTTCTGTCTGGACCCGTGCAAAACAAATCAGTTCTTCCAGATTTTAGGCATCCAGTGGTTTGGATACCTGAATGAGCCAGCCATGTGCCCTTGGGGCTAAGGCAGCGAGTGGTGTCTCGGGCTGCATTAGGGAGAGCTTTCCCAGCAGGATGAGGGGGCTGATCCTGCCCCTCTGCTCAGCACTGCTGAGCCCACAGCTGGAGCTCTGCAGCCAGATCTGGGCTCCCCAGTGCAGGGGACAGGGACATGCTGGAGAGGGGCCATGAAGGTGAGGAAGGAAGTAGAGCATCTCTCCCGTGAGGAAAGGCTGAAGCACTGGGGCTGTTCAGGCTGGAGAAGTGAAGGCTCAGGGGGACCTTAGCAATGTTCATCAGTACTTGAAGGGAGGCTGCAAAGAGGACACAGCCAGGCTCTTCCCAACAGTGTCCCTGACAGGACCACAGGCAATGGACACAACCTCAAACACTGGAGGTTCCCCCTGAACATCAGGAAACACTTTTTTCAGTGTGAAGGTGACTGAGCACTGGCACAGTGTACCCAGGGAGTCTTCCTCCTTGGAGATGTTCCGAATGAGATATTCCAAATCCATCTGAACATGATCCTGAGCAACTGGCTTTAGCTGGCCCTGCTTCAGCAGGGAGGTTGGACCAGATGAGCTCCAGAGGTCCCTGCCAATGTCAACCGGCGTGTGGATCTGAGAACTAAAATTAGTCTTGTGGCAGTGCTTCAGATTTCCTAAAATATTTGGAAAGCCATGTGGCTGCTTCAGCTGACCTATTTGATGAGTAATATCCTGAATATAGTTTAACCTTAGAATTATTTGACCAATAAAGGTTATCTGGTAGTTCATCTGAAAACCATAACAAATTTATTTTTGTTTGGAAAACAGTTATTGAAGCAAAGTGGACAATTTCCTCTTACATAGCAAAATAGACTTGCTCAATCAGTTCCAACTGTAGCTTTCCTCTTGCCCAGCATTATGAGACAGTGTAAGAGGTGATGCCTCAGAAGTGATCTGCCTCAGCACCACCAAAACCCAAATGCGGGAGTGCCAGTAGGGCATGAACAGCTGGCATTGGGCAGTAGCTCCATAACTAGTGATAAGGAGTTATTTGCAGCAGGGGCTCTACAGAGACTAGATCAGTGACAGAGTTTAGCTGGTAAGAGTTAAAACATGTGCTTTGTTGAGAAATTGGTGACAGAAATATGAGAAAATTGTTCTTTGCAACCAGCAAAGCAAGTTGAGAATAGTGTTAGAAGATTAACATGGCAGAAAAGTGGACAAGGGAGAGTTAATGACAAAACATCCAGGCAAAAATCTTTAATGTCTAGGGAATGTAGAGAAATTAATATACTCCTTTCTTACACGTGGCTGGATTAGAGACTAGTAGAGAATCAAAAACAAATATGATATTCTGAAGCTGTGAGCCTGACGTCTTTTACTCCTCTCTCCTTTCTTCACATCACACCATGCTCCTTTCCATCAGGTTTTGATCACAGGTTCTGGTTTGTCTGCAGTTCCTTTTCTATCTTTGATCAATGTTTGCCTTTGATCTCCATGTTTCTGTCTCTTCTCTTCTTTTGTCTCCAGTCCATGCCTATTACATTTCTCCTTTTGTTCTGTGCTATTCTTTGCCTTCCAGAGGGTCTGTCTCTTCATTTCACTGTACTCTCTCTGTGTCCAAAATGGTGTGCTGGGTGTGAACAATAAATGAATTGATTTCAAATGAGTTGATGACAGTGCTCAGCCAATCCATATCACACATAACAGCTCACCGAGTGAGTACAATAAGTGACTCAAATCAAAATGAATTCCCACTGATGCTTGGAAAATCCATATGGAAGGCTGTGAGGCCGAGGATCAGAATGGTTTTGCATAACCAACGTTTTCTTAAAACAACTTTTTAAGTAGTAAAAAGAAATCCATGTCTGCCTTTTCCTTCTACTTTATCTTTGGATAAAAGAGCAAGTGTGTAATTGATTAGTTAATTAGCAAGAGTGGGCCCTAAAGACTGGTTACCAAAGGCATGAGGAGTGATTAGAGACTCTGAAAATGTAACAATAAAGTAAAATTTTGAAAATGCATTCTTGCCTGTCATAGAAAATCTTAAAGCCATGAAAATGCAAACAGGCTTCCTAGGACAGGTTGGCAGACTGTTCCTCAGAGATGGAGCTACTGTGTTACTGCTGCATGACTTATACATGTGAGTTGAAAGGAAATATAAATAACAAGGAAGAGAAGACTAATAATTGGAAAAGCTTGACAGGAACTCCTTTGTGTCATGTTCCCGATCCTGGATTTGCCACAGGCTCTTTCCTAATAATTCCAAGCATTGCGTTAAAATTGTTATCCAAATGATCATGTCTGAATTTAAATTAGTTATTCAGTTATAACTTTTTGAGTGGCCCTATCAAATATATATAAAACTTGGGGAAGGGCCTTGTTTTTGCACACAAGTGCTCTTTCCATAGCATGCCAGAACCTGACATTTCTTTGAAGCTTTTCTAAATTTCAAAGGAGGTAATATATTTAAAACATCTGAAAGTTTTTAGGTCTTTCTCTCTAATTATTTTTGATGTGATACTTCTCAGGACACATAAAATAAAACCATTTTCTGCCTGATCTTAATTGAGGAGACTCTTATCTCCTGTAATTACTGATGAACAAGATTACTACATGGATTAAATTGCATATTCTCACAAGCTGGAACTGGGTTATTTTTCTGTCTTTCATAACACACTTTTCTAAAGCTCTGCAGTGTCTCCATCCCCATGTAAATGCTTTATTTACAGCTGTCCACAGCTGTATTACACTGACTGCTATCTAATTACTTTTATTTCTGTAGATTAGAATTACCTTAAGTATTCAGAGAGGAAATACGAGCATAATTACTGTAAGTGGAGAATATTACCATGGTGATTCCACAAGACTTACAGGAAAGTTCCTCAGGAATGTAACAACTTCAGAAGTATTTACCTCAGGGAAGGTAAAAACAGCAGCTCAGGCAAATCCATTTATGATCCCAGCAATGTCTTGGCAAAGCTGGGCTTCATCTGCCTTCACCCATGGAAGGGTAAAACACCTTTGTGTCGTTCAGCTCGAGCCTGGTGGGAACTCATCCTGACATTCCAGAGGGGTAACCAGTTGGCTCTGTGACAGGGCAGGACAGGGTTTGCTCAGGTCCCTGTCCCTTGGGGTGCAGCACAGCCCCTTATGGGAGCGTGTCTTGGTGTGTCTCTTGTCACACAGCTGAGAAGTTCATGGGCATTTTCCTATTTCTGGACTGAAGTTGGGAGCTGGTATTAATCAATAATGTGCTTGGCTTCCTCCGTGGATTATTTTGACTGGCATTCTTCCAAAGAATAAATTTCTGAAATTGATTTTTGGTTTTAAACACTTCAAACAATTTCAAAATACTTTTTTATGCTAAAAAGAAAAATGTTTCAATTCTTCTGTTTTTCCAGGCACTATTTTTTTTTTTTTTTGCTCAGGCACGACCTTTGTGTAAGTAATTTTCATTATGATAATTACCCAATAGAAATTATTTTCTGCTGATGTGATTTTTTTAAAATTTATTTATTTACAAAAAAAATTTCAGCATGGCTGCACACAGAATGACCACAGAGATGTGGTGTTACTTACTCAGAAGAAACTGTGGCATCCAGTGAGTCGCCTTTGCTGACCACTGGTGATGACAAAGAGAAAACCCCCCCACAGATCCCCTGGAAAACCACTTCAGCTCACCTTTTGGGTGCTTTCTTTTATAGCTCTGCTCACTAAGGTGTAACTGGGTTTGTAGTTCTTGATTCTTTTGTGGGGGTTGCAGAAGTTCATGAAGAGCATTAAATATTAACTTGTGTGTCTCTCACTGGCTCCTGGCAGATGCACATTTTTCATTGTGCTATTGAACACTGGTCTGTAATCTTGGAAAGCAGAAGTGCCCATACATCTCAGTGTCTCTCACATGGTCTCTCTTTGCTGGGAGCTGGCAGAAATTCTCAGGAGATAAAATAAGAAAAGCATGAAGCAGGATATTATTACTTTTGGAATGAAAAGAAAGCCACGAATTCTGAGAATCATGAAGCCAGTCGAGCATACTAAAGGTCTCAAAATTCAGTCTAAATAGCAAAGCATCGTGGTGTAACTTAAGCCACAGTTCCAACTAAATCTAAATTATAGGATTGGTAAATACCTTTGCCATTTTGTGCACTGCTTATTTTTTTTTTTTAAATTTTACTGCATGTGCTGTTCAAGGATTGACTTGAACAGACTTGAGAGAGCTGATCAGTGCAAAGACACAGCCATTACAGATGAAGAAATTACAGGGTCCTCCCCAGCTGAACAGACAGTAAGGGTTGGAACCTCCCGGGGTTCAGTGAGTTTTCCCACCGAGACGCTCAGATTTGTTGTTACTGAACCATGTTGTGTAGGCTGGAGGCATAAAGGGCTGCAGGGTTGTGTTTAGAATAATAGTGTGTTCACAAGTCGTACTCAAATTGCTCTGAAATATCACAGTTAGCTGCGTCTTCATTCCATTATCTCACTGCTTCATGCTTCTGAGACCATCTCCTAGCAGACTACGAAGTCATCCCGAATGTAAGATGATAAATTAATAGAACAAAACAAATTGGAGTCAGTAGGAGTGCATTTAGCACTAACAAGACCCATCTGAGTTTCACATTTTCTCTTGCTATTGTAAAAAATAAAGCTTGTGTCAGAACTCATCCTTTTTTAATTGCTCTTGCACAAAGCACTGGATGTTATTTTAAAGGCTGATGGAAAGGAGCAGTCCCTCCAATTCTCCACAAAACCGTTTTTTTAAACTAGGAGGGAAAAATGTGAGATATAAGAAGAAATACATTTTGTGTCACCCAGGGAATAAAGAATATATATTTGGTTATTTACACTGCATCACAACATATATGGATGGCTTTAGGGTAAATAATGTTAAATATTTGCAGTGAGTGAAAACTCAAACAAGAAATGTTAAGAGCTGGAGTGTTGGTGTGATATTTGAGGAGGCAAGAAGTTTCCTATCCTCTCCCTGAAAATATTGAAGGTTTTGGGGTTTGCTGAGTTTTTTTACCTTGGTGTGAAAGGAAAACTATTGAAACATCCCTATAAATATAATTCTTACCTGACAGTGAACCCTGGCTGCCTGGAAATTAGGGACCTGAGAGTCTAGTCTGCAGAATAAAAGACCATTAAACTCTGCCTCTTTCACCTGATGCTTATAATGAAACTTTCAGCTGACAAGCACCAAAGGTGCTTCATTTGCTGATTTATTCTTTGAATTGATTTCCTAAGATTAAAGAGTTTTTACAGAGCACTTTTGCTGTTCTTTTGATAATACTTCATCCTAGTTCCTTTGAACATAGAACATCAACATAGAACATTCAAAAAATTCTCTCATACACTTATTTGGTGTTACAATATCATCTTCCCCACCTCCAGAGGTGTCTTCCTGGGGTTGAAGGGCCACAGTAACATTGAGGAGAGTTTCACTTTCCCCACTGTCACTGCAGCCTCTCCAGACACGGCTGCATTGATGTGCCTTTTCAGGCAAAGTCAGTAGAGTTTTGGAAGACCTGTAAACTTTAAAGAGCCCAGATAAGAGTATTGGGCTTTGAAAACTGTGTTTATGTTCTGTTACAAGCTTCTCAGAATAACTTGCTTCCTGTACATTGGCACCACTGTGTTGGTTCGAAAGGGATTTCCTCAAGTTAAAGGCAAAAATCCTGAAGGAGTGGGAACTGAAGTAAGTCTGCAAGGGAGTAAGTTTGCCAGTGATGCAGTTTCTCTCCCTTAAATAGTCAGCCTTTGTTGCAATGCATTCAGCATTGAAATGCTATGCAGGGAGGAGGCCAACCAGAGTGTAGTGGGATTAATAAAGCTGATCAGCTCTGCACTGACATGTCAAAGTGGTGCCATTTATTAGAAAATGTTTTCAGTAACTCTGTTCCTCTTGAGAGAGGGAGCTGATGAAGGAGCCAACTTCTGCCCAAGGAACACTCGAGGTTCAGTAATTTGGGCAGATTTTAAGCAATTTTCTGCTGAATTGAGGATTTCTACTGTTTGGCAGGAATAGGAAAGACAAATGATTACAGGACTCATTGTCTTTAAGTATAAGCATAAATGTCTTTGTCCTAAATGTGTAGTTATAGATATTAATGGCACTTCAGATTTAGTTGTGTGTCTCTATATTTGTACAATTTTTATTAATTGACTTCTCTCTCTGTACTGGTGATCACTGCAATCAAAACACAGTTTGCCACTCATGTTCCTTTGCCAACCACATGCCAACTTGTGGAGAGCATGGGAGGTGGGGACGGGCACTCTGCTCCTGCACAAGCTTGTAGAACAGGCATGGGGATCCTTCTTGATTGAGCACATAATGCAAAGTGTTGTATTATATTATATATATGTAACATACTTTATATATGGTGGATATTATATATATATCTATATTTATATAGAGATATTATTTTGCAGTAATTATGAGGGTCTTTCATTCCTCGAGACTTGATGATTAGTTAGGAGTAACGAAGGAATAATGTAAAGGTTTCTTTCCCTTCACAAAGTGAATGAAATTAAATTAGACTTTCACAGTAGCTAAGCATAATCTGTAGATTAAGACAAACAATAGGGTACACTCGCTGCTTATGTTGAAGTTCTTTCCCTGGATGTTAGTTTATTTAAAACTGCAGTTATCTCCATTGAAATGTCCCCCCAAAAATTGTGGAGAGAGGCATAATATACCAGCAGGAGTATATTAATAATCTGGATTATTAGACTGAAAGTGTGAAAATTTTAGAAGTCAAAAGCTCT
Organism: Platyrinchus mystaceus; assembly: GCA_035041135.1. NCBI lineage: Eukaryota > Metazoa > Chordata > Aves > Passeriformes > Tyrannidae > Platyrinchus > Platyrinchus mystaceus. The sequence continues at coordinate 6,960,599 of JAWWLV010000035.1, forward strand.
TTTTTCCCACAATTCAGAACATAGGTATGAATGATTGATTTTGATCTTGTAAGCCTTTATAAATACTGGAGTTTCTATCAAGTGGGTGCAGTGAGCTTAGTTTCAGAGGTAACTGATAAGAGGTTTATATTCTTTGAGTGAATGCTTGTTAGCTACAGAGTCTTTTTCAAAACCAGCAAAGATTACATTCAAGACACTAACTGTGTGTGCCTCTTCTGACTTTTAAAATATGTTATATATGAGAAATACTGATTTGATCTTGTCAGTTAATTTCAAAAATGCTTCCAAACTCTGTTCTTGGTTGCTGCGTTACCCTGGAACCATTTCTGGATTTCAGTTGGCTGTGAGGGTATTTTCCTTGACTTGTTTTGAGCTTAACTTAAATGCTGAGCTGGCAGTTCCAAATTGAGCTTTCCTCCTGCTTTCTGTGAGGCATTGCCCAACAACCCAACTTTCTTAATGCTCTTGTAGAGTTCCAGGCTTTTGAGCCTGACTCTGACAATCATTTGCTGTCACTGATCAGCTCAACTTTCTCATGGCCCCCTTTCCTGCTGGTTAATGAGGTAGCCAGTGCTTTCCTACCCTCAAGTTTTATGAGAATCATTAGTTAGTTCTTTTGCAGGAGGGGGGAAAGAAATAAGAAGAAAGTGTCTAGATCTGTGTTTTAATTGCTAAATTGTTGTATAAAAGCCGTCACCATTTGGGGTACTTTGTGGTAGATTTTATGCATTCATTGAACATGTCTCAGGCTCAGAGAATTTGGGTACTGTTTTGGTATTTTAAGTTGCATTGCTGTGGTCTGGAGATCTGAGGGGATATTTTGAATTCAGAAGGCAGATAAACCAAGTTAGAAAGGAAGACAGACTGGAGGGTGATCCCATTTTGGTAAATGCTTGATCACATCTTCAAATAAAAGTAAATATTCAGATCATTATAACTGAGACCTCAAATCTGGTGGCAGCAGTCCTTGTTCTCTGCACAAGGCAGTTTTGGCTTTGAGCATCTCCTTCAGTCAGCATGTATTGGTCCTACTGGAAAAGGTGAAGAAGGTCCTGATGGCTTCAGATCTGACTGGGGATGGCCCTATTTGAGAAAGTATTTAAGCCCTTTTAATGTGTTTTTCTTCATAGGATGCTTGATATTTATACATGTGATAGATTAATGCTCTGTCTGGTTTGTGTGTTCACAACTGTTGGGTGCAGCAGTGTGTGGAGGCATCAGAGGAAGACACTGCCTGGTCCTGCCTGGCTCCAGGGGAAGTGGCCAGCAGAGTGGGAGAGCAGATCCTGCTGCACAGGAGTAGCTGTGCATTCTCAGCTCAGGGAGCTTTCTATGGTATCCTGGAGCAGAAGGCATTGGGAGAGAGCTAGAAAGTGAGGAGTGTAGAAGATGATTGGGAACATCTCTTAGAAAAGCTGAGTGCAGGTCTCAGGAAGTGTTGGCAGAGGGCACTTTCCATGTACAGCAGTCAAGAAGAAACTGATAGAGCTTACTGAAAAGCAAGAAGCCAAGGAAATGCACTGGGCTGGAAAGAATGCCTGAGGCAAGGCTTCATCCAGCAATGATTTAACTGGAGGAGAGTGGATCTGTTAATGAATACTTTTAAGCTGTTTTTCGCTCCTCAAAGATTCTGTACTCAGGAATTCTAGCCTATTTTAACCTATTGTCAAATAACACCCAATTCTACATTTTTACAGTGTAATGTGTTTGAATTAAAAGAAGGCAGAATTATCTCATAGCCTTGGCTAACTTGGGATCCCATGGAAAGTGTTATTTGAACTGGGCCTATTAGTGGAAGAACTTGAGCAATGATTTTCCATGATATGAATCAAAGTAACTCTAAAGTCTGACCAGCCCAAACAGATACAAAAAGCTCTTGGGTGATGACTGAAGATCAGCTTTGTGATTTTGTTAATTTTGGTGCCAGTAAATCCAAAACTGAGAACAGATGTGCCAGAGCAAGAGCAGAGACTTTCCTTTTCAAAGGCAGTTTGAAAAAGTTCATGATTAAAGACTAACTTCCAGGCTCTTGTCAATAGTTCCAAAATTAAGTTTGTCACAACACTTTATATAATGCTAATGATAAGCTATTTATTGTGTGGAAAATGTCAGTTTATTTCTTACTCTGTTCTTTTGATCTAATACATCCTGGCATGTTGAAGTCTTGGTATTTAGGTCTCTGCAGTGATTATCCATTGGAAAGCTCTGTAACTGGGGAGAGGGGAGATGTAAAAGATGAGGTGAGGTGTGTAAGTAACTGCTTGAGGGGTACAGTGGGCCCTGAAATTAAGCATCTCTTTCTAACTTTGATCTGGTATCACAGTGAAATGTTTATTGCTAATTTATGTATTAGATATGTTGCACAGTTCCAGCATGATGTGACGCCAAGAGCAGATAAGATTAAATGAGTGGGTGGGGAGAGAGAAGAGGCTGGGAACAAAGGAATGGCTCCGGGGCAGGAGGAGACTTTCCCTGGGAGAGGCTGTGGGTGGTTGTGCCATTTTGTTCCAGTGAAAGCAGAGTCTGCACACCCAGCTGGGAATGGGGGCATTGCCTTAGTGCAGCTCAGGGAGAGGAGCTGCCTTGGAAAAGCTGAGTCCTGCCCTGGCTCACTGGGTGTCCACAAACGAAGAGGGAAATGCAATCTGGACACCTTTACACAGCACCTGAATTCCATTTGCAGTTTCAGTGAACATTTCACCATTAAATCAAAGGGGAGCAGTGTTGATGGGAGACTGAGAATTCCTTCTAGTGTTCCAGCCTGACTGGTGGTTCATGATCAGGGGAACCCCCTGTACAACATTATGCTAAGGGCCCACTGGCAGAGGTAAAGGATCTGAGCTCTCTGGCAGAGCTGTTGGCTGGAAGGTTGTTCCTCTCATGAGATTGAATCTCTCTCTGACTTATTTTTCAAGCTAAATCTCTGTAGCTGATTACTGATTCAAAGATAATTTGAGGGCAAATGGAAGTTTGCAGCTAGCTTACTGCTAACCACCAAACTCTGCACAGAATTTTGTCAGTTTTGGGAAAACATTCCCATTCTGTTCCATTTCCACTAAGATCCATTTTAAACATTCCAAATAACTTATCAGTTCTAGGAAGAAATGCATCTTACTGTAAAAAAGTCAGGGTTTGAAGTAGTCCCAAATGGAACAAAAATTTTTGGGCAAAACCTTTTTTTTTTTTTTAAATCATGAAGGCATTTCTAAGAGCCTTAGAAGTCATAAAATCATCATCAGACTTAAAAACCACAAAAGTTGAATTAAGGCATAAACCATCTTTTAGCGTATCTTTATGTATCCTTGTGTTGATAATACTCTCTCATCTACTGACAGGGAAGTAACGCATCACTACCTTATTTATTTTCCAGTTGTCAGAGAATGGATAGTGTAAAATACTCAAATAACTGCTGAAAAAAATCTCTGTAGATAAAACTCTCACTATGGTCATGGCAGACACACGCATATCCCTGTTGCATTCTGTAAATATCATTTACTATCAGAAAAAAACTTAAATCCTGCCTTTGATTAACAATTATCATTCTGTGGGGAATTTTAAGCACTGGGTGAACTTTTTTTTCTGTTTGAAGAGTATGTGTAAGCCAAAAGTGGAGTGGCATCTCTTGCAGAGAGCTGGACTTAATTTAATGGGATTAGTTCTCAAGGCTCAGGGGCTGCTCCCAAACCACAGGTTATCGATTCATCGGAAAGAGTAACCCCCTCATTAACCCTGGTCTGCTGGGATCTGCAGCACCTGCCCTCGGCTGCAATTCCTTATTAAAACCAGGGGAAAAGAATTCATGGAAGGACAATAACCTTGTAAGTGTTCTACTTGCCAAGCTTCTCTCTATTTCCCCAGGTACTGCCTGTGGGGGTGAGCAGTGAGGGCCAAGCTGAGGACCCTCAGCTGCAGCAGCTCCCCCTGCACAGCTGCCTGGACATACTCCCATACAACTTAAATTTACAGGGACCTCAGAAATCTACCTGTTTAAAGCAGGTCATCAGTATAAATCACAAAAATAGAAGCTCTTCTTGAAGATGTAAATATTTATGGTGGTGGACTTTCCCATAACACTGGAGTAGCATATATTCAAAGTTTACTGAAAGAACACTCCTTACCTTTCATATGTATTGTCTTCTCGGGAAAGTAGTCACTGCATGACAACAAATATTACTGAAACTAAATATCACTGGTTTGATCAGGTTGATTTGGGTCTAGTTCTGACAAGTCTTAAACACCTCCAAGGCCTGTGCCAATGTTTGCCTGGCCTTACTATGAAAGTATTTTGAGTGTCTGGTTGTGTTTGTCTTTGCAGTGTCTGGTGACCTCTTGCCAGTGTCAGAAGACACTGGGTTTGACTTCACCATCTCCAAGTGCACTGGGTGCAGTATGCCAGTGTCACCTCTGTGCTGGGGACACAACCCGGGGACAGTGGGGGCAGGACCGCGGGGCTCTTCCCAATGCGCCAAGAAAGGGTCGCTGCCCTGCCGGTGCTCCCCGCTTTGTGCAGTTTGCATCCACTGCCCCAAGGGTGCACTGCTGATTCGTGTTCATCCTCTGTGCGCTCCCTCTATCCTGAAGAGCAGCTTCTCGCCCTTCTTTGCAAGGAACGGCAAGCCAGGAGTGACCAGACTTGTTGTGCCTCTTTTGATGGACCTGTTCACTGTCAGGAGGGCTGGGATTTCCGAAAAACTCACTTCCACAGTGAGGAATCTGAACGTGCTCTTGGACTTGTCCGTGCTACGGGCGTAACGGAGAGAGAAACAAAACACACACTGTTTGTATTTGAACACTTTGAGCACAAGTGGCCACTTTCTGCAGTTAGGGAGGTGTTTAAAAGATTGAAGACTGCTTGTGTGAGCTCACTTGCAAAAAAGAGAATGTGCTGTGAACCCACGTTATGACCTCTGGTAATTTTTTTAAAAGCTTTACACTTTTCCCCTAACGCAGGTGGTTTTACAAAAGGCATTGGCAGCTACCCAGGGCACTGGTAAGTTGGATGAGGCTGATTTTCTAGGAATTTTCATCAAATCAGGGGGGTTAGACCACCAGGATAATAAGAGATGGTTTTCAGTGCCCCATTTCTTTTTTCCCTACTCTCAGAATAGAGAGCTATCTTACCAGATGCAGTAATTTCAGATAGAGGAACACTTAGCTAGCAATACTTCCATAGTTAAACAAAAGTGAAGTTATGGCCAAGCATATTCTTTACTCCCACAGATACTATATTTTTCATTAGGTTTATTCATAGTTTTACCGTTGACAGAGAAATAACTTTAAACGTTCTTCCTTATAGGAAACAAATGGTCTAATTCTGGCTTCCTGAGCAGACAGGCTTTGTTTATTGAGTTTTAACCATGTTATATAACTCCTCTTATCACACATTTAGGAATTCAAAGGCAGGTTTCTAGCCTGAAGGTCTCTGATAACATCCTATTTTCTCTTGTATTTTTCCTACCTATGGTTTCCAACTTTGTGGCACTATTAATACTCTGCCAATAATTTTTGCCAGTCTTTTCAGATAACAACAAAAGCTACTTTTATGATAGATATTTTCAATATATAAACCCTCTGTATTGTATTAACCAATTTATTATTACAATCTTATTTCCCTGGGATTAATATGCTAAAACCTTATTTAGTGACAGCAGAGAGGAATTAATAATTAGGATTTCCCATGCAAAATTTTAAATAAGTCTATGGAAAACCAATATCATGGGTTTGTGTCCTTTCAGAGGAGGACACTTCCTTATCAAGTTTTATATCCTTTCAGAGAAGATTTGTACAATCTGTTATAGCAAAGCGTGCTTTCATTATTTGCCATCAGCTGTATTTTGAATTAAAAGAATTGGAATTCTTTGTACTTTGATCAAATCAGTGTACACATCTTTGCTGAGAAAGCCTTCTGGCTAGATTTTTTATGTCTGCCTGACAGCAGTGCCTGTTTCTTTGGTGCCCACAGTCCATCTCTGCAGGGACACTTTCTGCTGTAACTCCCATCCAGACCTGTCCCTTCTCAGACTCTTGTAATACCTGCTAAAGATGCTTATGCAGCTACAGTCAGGTTTGTATATTTAAGTCAATCAAAATTTTAAAAGAGGTTCTGACTGAGTGGGATGCAGCTCTTGCCCCCAGGTCAAAACTCCAAAGCTCTGCCCTGCCAGTGCTGGTCTGGAGTTCCGGGAGTACAAGGAATTGCACTCCAGGACAAGGACTTATAGAAAAGATTGCATTTTCTCTTGATTCAGTGCAGTCTTGGGAGGGGGAGAACATGTAGTTTGCTACATAAATTGTAGGGTTTGGTGGATAGCTTTGACAGCAAAGCTTTTTGTGTATCCCTGATCACCACTGTTTCCAGGAGGATGTGGAAGTTTACAGGAAGCATCAGGAAGGGATGTTTACTGTCACACTTAATAAAGCAGCACGTTCAGAGAAAAAACCATGCAGTACTAGTTGTGGCAATTACTCACTGGAAATGTGCCCCTTTTTTCCTGGGTTTTGTGCTATTTCTGTTATGTGTAAGTTTTTCGTCATGTACTTTGGATTCATGAATTCCAGCATATGGGCTTTCTGATTTATTTATGTTGTTGATGATGATGTGATTGCTTAACTTCTTTATCTGACTTTTTTTATTCTTTCACTTCATGCCTGGATTTCTGACAAAATTTTAAATAGTGAATAATGAATTAAGCAAGATGTTTGGCTGTACCAAATGTTGCAGTATCTTTTGGGACTCAGAAATATTGCACACATACTGAACTCAGGCTTTGGTTAGAAACTTGTGTGGGTGGCAGAACACACCTAGCTGAAGTGCAAAGGCCAAGGACTTAGATAGTGGTAAAACTCATCCTTAACAGAACCAAAGAGAATTGTAGCTCTCTGTGCTACTACCTGTGTTCTGCGAGGTATAATAGCAAGAGATAACAAACATTCTTGGGCTTGTTTCATGTCTTATAGTTCACAAGTTTTGTTTCCATGAAAGCTAATGGGAGCTCTTGACCCCAATAATAGTATATTTATATGAGATGCATTAAACCAGGCCAGGTTGTCTCTTGCAAACTTCAAAATGAACACTACCTTCAGCCTAACGAGGGGGTGTAACATAATTTAGACTATAAGTAATGGATACAAACTAAGAAAACACGGTAAAAGGGCAAACTAGGAATCAGCTTTGCTGAAGTCCACTTAAACTAAAAAGAGTTTTTCAATTGACCTCACCGAGATCTGGATCCTGGATAAACTGCTCTCATCCTCCCCATCTGGATCCCTTCCACCTTCAGAGGGGGCAAGGCCTCTGACTTGGGAATTCGGCAACAATCACTGTATTTTTTCATTCTAAACTCCATTTACTATACTGTCAATTAATTTCCAGCTAGGTTATATATTATATGCTGATTTGACAATGTAATGCTGATTGCAATGTGTACCTGCACCAGGTGTAGGCTGTTAGATGATGTTCCACCTCTGTCTAGGACTTATCTGGGGCATAGCTATGGGTTGTTTTTGTTTATCTCCTCTCCTCCTGATTCTGGACATGTGGCTGTGGGTGCATGTGATAGACTTCAGCTGTGTGATCTCTACTTATGATTAATTGCTGCTTTAGTTTTTGGTATTTAGTTGTGGAATTGAGACATTACCACTATTCCTAACAGAGGAGATACATTTTCTTTCTGTGTTCATGTACTGCAGGTGATTGCAAATTCTTCCTGAAACAGAAGGTTTTCACAATGTTCTGTGCACTGACGTGATTTAGGAGGTGGCAGAACTGTGGAAAAACCTTTCTGCAGGATGTTTTGAGAGCAGCCCTCTCCAGTTCATCCCAGCCAGGGATTGGTCCTGCATGCTGTTCTCTCCTTCCAGCATGAGAGGAAAGCAGGTGAGGCTGCACCAGGGACTAGCACTGTGAACTGAGCCTGGGAGGCATGATTAAACCTCCAATTTCATCTCAGAGTTTTTGCCATTTCAATTCTCCTCCTGAAACTGAGGAATATTGTCTAGCTAAATGGAGTGTAAGTCAGGTGAAAGAAAGCCCTGGCTGACTGGGGAGCAGCCTGGTGCTGTGGCAGTGCTGGCTGGGTGCTCAGTGACATGGGGTGCTAACAGAGAGCTCACAGACAGCAGCAGATGTGGTCTGGCAGTAGGTCATTTTTTTATTAAATCAGGAGAACTCGTAAACTGTGATATTGTTTCTGCAGTTTGCCCAGCACTGCCTGCTTTGCTGGGTGAGATGGTCTGAGTGTGCAGGAGGGAACACCCTGAGGAGGATCCGGAGCCTCCTTTACGTTCAATCCAGTCCTGAGCACACTCTGGCACATCATTAACAGCCTTCCTTCGCCACAGGATCTTAGTGATTAAAACCTCTTTAATTACATAAGGCCTCTTGAGAAATATTATCTAAAAATTTAGCAATGAACATCAGAAAATGTGTTACCTAGGCAGCTGAAAGGTTGGGGTTTTTTTTAATCAGTCTAAGTGAGCAGTTAGAGACCAGTCAAAAGTGGAAATAACCTGATGTCGTACATGATACTTTTAAGATTTCAGATTACTCACTAATCATCACTAATTAAGATGTGAACAGAGCAAGAGCATCTGGATGCTTGTTTCAGTGCCTGAACGCTTTGAAAAATGTGGCTGATGTGTGTTTTTCCTGCATTCTTTTTCGTATCTCTTTAATTTCTGTAATCTGGCAATCAACAAATCTAAAAAACATTGGTCCCAGGAGTGGGAGAAATTCTTGCAGGTTCTGTTTCGCTTTTCATCTTTTGTTGGAGTTTTGTTTTTCAGACTATCTAATTAATTTCAGGTGTGGGCAAAATGCTGTCAAGTGTTTGTGTTTTGAGAGTTATTTTGTTTTGTTTGTTTTCTTTCTGCCTTTTTTTTTAAGTGCCAGCATTATCTCCTTACTAGTAGGCCTTCATGCTAAACCAAATGACATTTAGAAGTGCTGCTCATGCTCATATATGATGACAATGGCATGTGGAGAAGTAGAGGGGGTGGAGTGAATGATTTGAGGGGCTAATAGGTAGCTATATCTACCAGTTTTTTAGGACTGTGTTGTTGAAAAGCAAATGTTATAAAAACTAGTGCTCAACAGTGAGGTCAGGAGACCTATAAGCCACTTCAATTTAGTGAATGAAAAACACATCTCTTCTAAGGTAAGTTCTTTCATTCAGGTGCTTAATTGTTGTAAGAACATAATAAATAAAAATATTTGTTATAATTTCACTGCATTTTATTCCAAGGCACAGCTTGAGGCAGGTTTGTGATATACTTCTACTGGTACCTGGGATTACTCAGCCAACCTTCTGTCTGATTCACTGGTGGACTGGTAGATCTGAAAGAACTTTTAGCCATAAACATGACGGGGCTGAAGAATTCTGAGGGTTAGATTCAGAAATTCCTTGCCCACACTTTCTAATTGCAACACATCTTTTCAACATTCCCGCTTGGTGATGTGTAGCTCACACAGCAGGCTCTGCTGGGCCAGCAGTTTAACACACTCAGTCCCCCAGCACCCAGTGCCTTTTGTGTGTAATTTAGAGAAAGTGTAAGACAGTGAACGACCAGCTCTGGCAGGTGAGATTATCAGAGTGCAGATGTGCAAACACAGGCATAAAGAACACTTAAAAAGGCACTGCCACAGTGACACTGTGTTGGCAGCATTACCACACAGCCTAACAGCTTTCTTGCACTGTGGAAGATTTTCATCATGTCTTTCTGGACTTAGATCAACCTAAGTAATAAAACACCTACTGAGCTGTAAAAGCATCTGTATCTTCTCTGACATAAGAGACCACCATCTTTCTTGAGACAGAGATAAATGCAGTGACCAAATCACAGCACAAGTTTAGGAAATAAGTCAACCTCAGTAATGCATTTTCATCCTTAGACATGTTTTGAAATCTCATTATTAGTATTGTGTGTCCAAAAAAAAAAAAAAAAAGAGTTTGTGTTCCTTTGCTTGATCAACTGTCCAAGAAGGAAAAAAGATGCGACAGACAAGTGGTTTGAAGGCGCTCAGAGGTATTTATTAGAGCAAGCTGTTGTTTGTGTGTACACAGGAAAAATGTGTGCAAACAGCATACTAGCTGGGGATGAAGATGTTCAAAATAAATTGGGAATTTGAAAGGGCATGTCTGCTTGCTACTGAAGATACAACCAAAGGTTTGTCAGAAAGCCATTAAGGGCTGAGCCTTAAAGCAGCTGCAGTACAGAAGATTCCTGTCTCACAGCCTGTCTGGGAGCCTGCGCTCGTTCCTGTCACTGCTGAGACAGTGGTGCTGGGAGAGGATGCTCCTTGTTCTCCCAGAGATATGTGTTGTTAACACCCTCTTACATGTTCACTGGACAGGCTGCTCTAATGGTCCCTTTCCCTATGAGGACCAGAGCTTGCTGAAAATCAGAGAAGGACCTGCCCCTGGCAGTGCCAGCAGCACCCAGAGGAGTGGCACTGACACTGCAGTCCCCCACAGCAAGTTTCTGTCACTTGTGCCAGCTTGTTTACTGATAATGACCACAGCAAGAGCATGAAAAAGGTTTCCACACACTAATATGAAGGGAATTGGTTTGAAAGACAAACACTTGCAAACCTTTACATTTTATTTTTAGAATTTGCTGCTTTCCTACTTTGTATTTTAGTCGCACTCGATAAATATTAAATACAGGAAAAAATGGTCACTACACTTTTTTATGCTTTATCTCTTCAGCTATTTTTTCCCTCATAGTTTTTAAATTAAGAGAGACCTCAGTTAAAATTATGGGGTTTGTTTCTGTTTGTCTTCACTGTTTTTTTTAGGGGCCTAACCCATTCCTCAGTGTGCAGTAAGACTCTTTCTCTTTCCGAGGAACAGGTCTCCATATTAAAAATAGTAATAGTTTGCACTTGCTTAGCCACTTTAATATTAAACTTTGCAGGACTCTATAGGTACCAGTTAATTAAGTTATGTAGAACTGCTGTTACAGCATAGGCAGGGCTGGGTAAATTGATAAACAGAGTGGAAGTATTGTTGTCATAAAGGGATGAAGTGAGCTCTGTGATATTTTGTTTAGCCCCTTTATAGAGGTTTAAGCAGTTTAAAATTCTCCTGTTCAGTGTTCCATTTTTCTAGCAGGTATGAGAGGATTGCAATGCACCTCATAAAGGTGATCACTGCATTGGTGAGAGACTCAGTTATAACCACTGTATTTCCCTTACCTCCTCTTAATTGGTCCCTTTGACTTTCTGAGTTTGACTTCATGTTTCTTCCATGCTTCCAGAACTAAAAATAAAATAAATAAAAAATAAATTAAAAAAAAATCCCATCTAGATAGTTTTATCTATAGATGTATCCTGTGTCCTTCTGGCTGAGTTTCTGTGCTACATTTGCTTACAAGGAATTATTAAAGCTGCAGTTTATGATGACTTGTCTGTTTATGGAAGTCACAAGTAAAAAACTGCAGCTGTGTTGTGTGCATATGTACAGACAGTGGCATACTTTTACATGTATTAAATATGTAAGGAGTTGAAAACATGATATCTGCAGAATTCTGAGCCCTTAGAGTAATTCCTAATTTCTCTGCCTTTCTCGGTGTTATTAATTCAGATGAAGGAAGATATGATAATGACAAAGGTACATTTTCTTCCTCAGAATTATTCTTTAACATATTGTCTTTATATGATATCTGGGCAATGTGAGAAGCCCATCAGAACCCATCAGAAAAGTGCCAAAAAATCAACTTACCTTCTGTTTTATGAAATGTGCTTCAATAGAGCAGTAGTTTTAGAACTAATGACTATGATCTTGAGCTTGACCTAGTAATAAAGTGTAAAACCACCACAGTGCTGCTGGGGGTGTGTTTAAGATACTATGTCATTTTCACTTAAAATTAAAAGGCACAAAGGCATATAAATGTTTTAGGTCAGTGAATTAAGGTCAAATTGTGCTTTTCATTAAATATATATCTATATTTTCTAAGGTGTCAGAAGAGAAAGGGTCTTGTTCACTGAGAGACCAAAAAGAAACACAGTTACTATCTCCATTCTCACTGCAAGGTTTATAATTCATGCCTTGTTGAACTTACAGGTTGCTTAAAAATTTAAATTACAAAATATTTGAAGAGGTTGCTTAGAAAAACTGCCTTCCTGATGTTCTCCATGTGCACTGTTTTAATCTCCAGATTGGGAATAGATTTGAAGACAAATTTTGCCAGCCATCAGCAGCTAAAGATTTGCATTAGGACAAGAACATACCCTGGAATTTTCAAGAGAATTCATTTTAGATTCAATTTCTGTTTCAGAAACTAACATTAATCAATTCTACCATATTAAAATTCATGTCAGAAAATAAAATGAAGCCAGAAAACAAAAAATGGCTATTCCTGAATCAAGCTCACCGACCAAGTTCACCCTGAACTTTGAGATTTATTTATTCCAAATCTATGTTTCATACTTTAAAATGTGGAGGCAGTTTGGAACTTTGCTCTCTGACAGACCTCAGGACATGTCAGTTGTTTCATTGCCCTACTGAGTTCCAGGCCCTACCAAGCACTTCCTTAGGTGACCTTGTTGATTCTGGTAAAACTGAATAGGATGAACAGAGTGTGGCTGCAAGTGTTACATGTTTTACTTTTATTTTCAAATGACAGGCAGGCTTTCTGAAGCCAAATCCTGCTGAAAGAAGTAACATTACTGGAGCTAATGGATGAGGAGGAAAAGTTGGCAAAAACACAATGAATGTTTGTTTACATGGTAAGTAAAACATCAGTATAATGGAATCTTAAGCAACAATGAGATAGTTGACCTTTGGTTAAAAAATTTCTCTCAGCTCTGTTTGGATCCATAAATAAAGTCGAGATCCAGTAGAACTGGATGAGCCACTGCTAAAGATGATATTTGAGTAAATATCCCTCTATTTAAATGTCTGCAATTTGATTAATCTAATGCCATGTAATAAACATGAACTGGAAGTTCCAGTCTGCTGGTTGTCAAATATCTGGTAATTCTAGAGCCAATCTCAGATATGAACCAGAATGGAAAAGGAGTCTTGGGATATTTCAAGTTTCAGCTTTTGGTTCTTACTAGATCTAAAACTGGATGGATTTGTGGTTTGTAATTAAATGAAAGTAATTTCAGTCCTTCACTATGACTGATTTTTAAGCTCCTTTTGGGAGAGAACAATCTTCCTTTTTGTCTTCATGACAGTGTTTACTTCAACAGGACTCTGCTTCAGCCTAAAAGGCATAGTCATAATAGAAATTTCTGTGGTGTTTTTGGTGGAGATTATTCATAATGCATGTGTTTCAGAACTGTTAAGAATTGAAATAACTAAATTAATAATAACAGCCTTTTACCCCCTACAGGACACAAAAAAAAATCCCAAGTACTCTTTTGCATGAATCTTTCCTGATAAAACAAGAGCAGATAGTCCTGTGATTAATTAATATTGAAAAAATCAGTTGACTGAATACTTAAAAGAAGATATCTACAAATAGAGCTACTTTCTAAATAGAGTTTCCTCATACTTGCTAAGCTACATATTCTTTTTTCCCCCTTTTTTCCTTTTTTCTTAAAAAAACCACAACTTTTTGGAGTACTCTAGTCACATCAGTGACAAAACAGACATCAGGCAACTTGTAGCTCTCCATTAGAGTCACATCTAGTAGTTTTGAGTGACACTCAGTAGCACTGATTAACCACAGAATAACATGCCAGAAACGTAACAGGAGACGTCACTTCTGCCTGATACCAATCAATCACTCCCTGCCTGCGAGTACAAATTCACGTTCACAATGGAATGACTTTGACCCACACTCTTATCAGAATAATAGCAAGAAACTATTGCCAGGCTTCTGGATGGGAAAAATAAAGTACAAGCCAAATGCCAGCAAGGGAGTTTGCAGATGGGAATACTTGTTGCTAAATGGCACTGTGGCATAAGACCGCAGCAACCCGACAGCTCTGCATATTGCGGGAGATGTGTTCGACACGATGATTGCCAGGAGTCGGCTGCAAGAGGGAAAGTAGCATAGCAGAGTGCTGCTGCAGTGTGTTGGCAGTTCAGTGCTTTAAGGATCACTTTTTCCATATTAAAAGAGATAAAATAATGTAATGCTTGGAGCAGAAAGGAAGGGGCTCAGAAAGGGAGAGTTTTGGCCTAGGTTGAGTGAGGCGGTTAAGCGTGTGCTCGAGTCTGCTGCTGGTGTTGTTGTTGACTCAGAATACGTCTACATGTACATGGAACATGATTATGTGCTCTGAATCAGCCTCTTTAACCTTGTGATTGCAGTATTTCAGCTCTCAAACTATGTTAATTTAATGCAGGTCAGATTCCCCCTTGCTAGCCAGTTATTCCCAAGGGAATACTCCTGCTCCTCCAGCTTGAGGCGCCACTGAATTTGGTTGCAGTTTCTTTGCCTTTGGTGTATTTCCAGCCACCACGGTGTGATGTTGGGATAATCTGAGTGTGTCACGTGGAGTTGGGAGTAAAAGGACAATTTTACAAACCTCTTACAAAGTGCATCAGTAAATATAAAATTCCGTGTCTCCAGTACATTTTCTCTGTTCCACATGGCCTCTAGTCCAGGCCCTGGCAACACAGAGCCCAAACCCTAACAAATGTTTGAACAGCATTTGTCAGAGAGAACATACAAGCAAAGACCACCTTCTGGATTCCAAAAAAAATGATCTTTATACTTATATCATTTGAATCCCTGCTGCTCTACTTTTTTTCTTTTCTTTTTTTTTTCTTTTTTCTTTTTTTTTTTTTTTAGTTTTTTGTACACCAAAGAGGAAGATTTCCTAGCTTGTATTTTTTGAGACAGCTATATGCCCCAGCTATATTTTAACAGATACATTGCACCGTAACTCTTACAAACTTTTCTATTACAACCTGTTAAAACTATTGCAGAAAAATAATGCTGTACCACAGCCACCAGTTCTGCCTATATATTTGCTAGACTTGTGTACATCAGAGGCAACTCAAAGCAGGGATGGTTTGAATGGGAATAACCACTGAGAACAGAGCAGGCTTTTACACTGGAAAGAATCAGTCTATCTACAAAATAAAACACGCATTACATATAATTATTTCCTGAAACAAAAAATTTATTTGATATCTAAGTGTAGAGCTTGCATAGTATTTCACAAGAAATGACTGTGCAATAATCTTTTTTAAAGAAGATGGCTTTCTGAAAGCAAGCCATGTGCATAATGCCCCCTAATAAGAGATGAATCTGATTGAAAATAACTGTGCAGATAATCTCATTCCATTTTTAAAAGCACTAAGCTCTGTGTGATTGGCACAATTGCATTAATAATTTATAGCCATTGGGAATTGTTGGTTTCTGCCTTTTTTTGGAGTGTGAATCACGAATGATTGCTCATTTTAACAATATTGAAAAAGATTGGAGAAGTAAAGCTGAAGGGAGGAAATGTGCTGACAGAATGTGCAATAATTGTGTTGGCCAGCCTGGCTCCTGGAGCTGGCTATCAAACATGCTTCTGCTGCTCAGCAAGTGAGAATCCTTATGTGAGGAAAACATCATCTCTGGAAACAGTCACCAGTGGCTGCTATTGTTTGAGAACGATGAAAACTCCCTATATTGTTTATATTTTAGATGTGACATAAAATAAATTCCAAAATGTACAACTAGGCTTTATTTGGTTTGTTGCAATGTCAAAAAGCTTTAACACTTAAGCTGTCACTGCTGTTCCTGACAGAGCAAAGTAGGACAATCAAAAATGATGCATGAAAGGAGCTCTCTGTGCTTGACTTGTCTGTTTTTAGCATGCAGTGGTTAGTATATATTTGTTTATTGAACTTGTTTCTTTGGGGATTGAATGCAGCCTGTTTTGTATTCTTACCTTTTGAGATATATGCTCAATACACTTCGTCAATTTAGAAAGTATTTGTACTTCTCTATTGCATTATGTACTATTTAGCTCTTTAATGCTTTTTATGCATGGATTGGAAAATTCATCTTTCCATCCATACAGACACAGAACAAAGATACCCAGATTTTGAGAGGAACAATTGGTGGCTTCTGAGCTATAAAACCAAATTCAGTCAGTGTTCATAAACCTTTGCAAACATATAGCATTTCTGTACAAGAATCTGTTCTAATTTTTTTCACACACCTCCATTTGCTTAACAAAACTCTATTAGTAGCATTTACTGTGCCTCTTTCAAACTACAGTTTTTGAAAGCTTCACTGAGTGATGAGATTGCGTCTTAGCAAGATGTTCTGTTTAATATATTTGGTTCGAATCTCTAAGGAAAAAAAGAACATTTACTTTTGACTTCTGGTGGGGTAGGAATGGTCTTGGGAAAGAACTGCAATCAGTTTATCACCAGGAATAAGGCTAAGACAGAAGAGTGTCTCACAGCCCATGGTTTATGATTTTCATCTTGCTTGTTTTTCCTTCCAGCTCTCTGGGCTGCTGCCTTCATTTCTGTTTCCCATCTTTCAGTGGGTGTGAACCAACTGATCCTTGGGACAGCTTTTCCCCAGCAGTGCTAAACAACTGTGAAAGTCCCAAGCTCAGCTCTATTTTCTGTTAACACAGCATTACCACTGAAAGGGACAGATTGGGACTGTCTTGTCCGCAGCTTCCTTAGCCCCGCTGCAGTTCCTCACGTTCCATCGGCTCTCAGCGCTGCCGCTCGCAGTTCCCGGCGGCTCCGAGTGCCCTCCCCAGGGCTGCCCGGCTGGCAGGGCTGGGGCAAGTCCGTGCTTGGCCGTGCCTGGTTTCAGGTCACAGCAGAACACGGTTAAGCCTCACAGTGAATCTTGTCAGCTTGGCAGAAGCCGGCACACAACCCTTCCCGATGTTTATCTTTGTTCCCCTGCTTAGGGACTCCCGGCAGAGGAGCCCATCGAGGCGGTTCCCTGCCCTGGCTGTCCCCTCAGCACGGCCCATTTCCCTGCACGCAGATAATCTGCCTCCCCTGGGGAATTTTGCTCTCTTCCGATCCCCTCCCGTTCCTGAAGCTCAGGGTGTGCTGTCCTCACCCCCAGTCATGTGGGGCGTGCTGGGGTACACTGTGATTGTTGCCGCAGGAACGTCGCTACGTTACTTAAAAGCTCCCGCAAGTCAAGAGGGTGATACAATTTACATGACTTCAGGGTTGCGGAATCCTGATGGGATCCTCAGCCAGTCTCTCTCCAGCTGGCTGTAAGCACTTCTGAAGATAAATGCTACAATTTTCAAAGGAGCTTAAGGGAGTAGGTGCCTGATCTCCTTGGATTCCTCAGAAAATCCAATTTTTTCAGCTTTTGTAGCATTAAAATAAATGTGTTCCTTTTTTATTTTTATTTTTTTTCAGAGTAAGGGAAGACTTTGTTTACTGAAAATAAACTTCAAAAGCACATAGTGTTTTAAGTGGTTTTTTTCCCCTCTTGTTCTTAATTGCACTGCATTTTACAGTTCCTTAGTAAGTATAACTATTGATTTGAAGAAGCATGCATGGAGGCACTCAGTGAATAGATTGAAAAGATAATCCTATTATGTTCAATCTGACTGCAGGAGTTACTGTATTTTAATTTTTTGTGAGGGGAGGTGTAAGGCTTTTCTATGCATGCGTGGATATCTGAGTGTAAAGCAACATGCAGTAATTAGATAAAGTCAGCAATAATAAGGAACTGGAGCTTCCTATTAATCATTTCTTGAGCTATTTTTGGTGTGATTATTTGTGAGAAAATTAGGAAGATCTGAACCTTGAAATCTTAGCAAACTACAGACCTATTCCCTCTACAAAATAAATAACAAAACAGAAGATAAGTACAAAATATATACTTCTAAGAAAATTACCATGGAGAACTGTCATTCTTGCCACAGGGGAAGTGATTATGATGTGATAAATCTTAATTCCCACTGGATCTGTTGGACTTATTCTATACTTCCTAGGAATTTTTCCTAGCAGCAATGGCTATTTTTGGCTTTTACTTTCTTCATTTAAAGGCTGTCTCATCTGATCTGCTGTCTGGACCCACTTTGCTGTTGAATGTTTATTAGCATATTTTACTATCCATTTTTAAAACAAAAGCCAAAAATCACTGCAATAGACCTCAGAAGTATCTGTGGAAAATGAACAAACAGGCTTGTGATTGCTGATGGTGAATGTTACCTCATTTTCACATTAGTTCTGTTGTTCCTCCTCAATGGAGGCATAAAATACTACTTAGCATTTTGAATCTGATCTGTGATGGTGAGTTATAGACCATTAGCCAATTGTAAATTTTATTTTTTTTTCTTGAGTAATTGTATCAGGAGGGTCCCCTGGTGGCCTAGCGGTTAAGATGCGGCGCTCTCAGCACCGAGGTCGCAGGTTCGATTCCCGGTCCTGCTTCAGGGACACCCCCGGGTAGATGGAGCTCGTCAGCCCCTAAGGCCATC
>JAWWLV010000035.1:6987879-7022260 GCA_035041135.1 Platyrinchus mystaceus
TATCCATAACTGACACTGCAAGGTTGCACAGTTTCATGTGATAAATTCCATTTCAATACAACGAGAAAAATATTATATTGCTTTTGTGGGTTTGTATCTGGTGAATATACATTCTAAATATCCATTTGGAAAGGAGGGCTTCCAACCAGACTTGTGTTAAAGGTAATAACTAAAAAAGCCATCCAGTCCAATGGAATGATTCAGTAATTCTGAGAGAACTGGAAACTAAAATAGCGTGTAGTAATGATTTCTGATAGACATTGGGATGAAATCTTGAACTTCACTTTTTTATACTGAGTAATAAAAAGCAAGATATAATAGATGATCCTCCCAAATTTGCTGCATTTGTTCCTCACAAAGTGAGTGCACAGAAGGAAGGAGAAATAGTTCTTTCTTATAGTGCAAATGCACCATATGAGGAAAAATATCAGATTAAAAAAATATCAAATTTTCTTTTCTAGGGTGAAATGCTTTGAAGTATCCTTCAAATACTTGTCCAATTTCAGTGCTCCCCTGGTTCCTGCCTATGGCTCTTTCAATATATTCATACTTCCATGCAGGTCGTGTTTCACTCCTAATCTATCAGAGCTGGGGGACAGAGGTGATAGGAATAATGGTGTAAATTGCACATCATATACTGTAGCTCTTTCATCTTGAATCTTCTTTCATCTTTTCTCAGTTTCAAGCCTCTTGTCACATAGGTTACATCAGCCTGCACTGATAGGCTATACTTACCCAAGCTATAGAAAAGTGTAAAATATTTTAACATATATGTACCTGTCAAACTATTTTCCTAGAAGAAATATCCTTAAAAAGAGAATGTACTGTGCCCCTCCTTTCTCTCCATTTGCTAGAAAAGCTCATTTCCTATATCCTGTGAGGAAGGCTACTGTCTGAAGGTACAGACCAATCCCATTACCTGCCTCTTGGTTCCCTGATCCTTTTCTGGAGTGATGAGACTTTTTAACACATTATTTAGGTCTGAGTTTGGCTCCTTTTGAAATCAAGCTTTTTTAAGCAACATGTATGTCCTGGCTCAGGCTCTATCTCCCATTTGCTGTTCTGATCTTGGGCTGTTGTGTAACAACTGGAGTAGAGGAAGACAGAAGGAGGTTTAAAGCACAACCTTCTTGACTGACTTCATGTCTTGAAGTGTGTGTTTACCTTTGTTTTGTCCTCGGCCTGTAGGGAGTAGGAGAAATTTTTGGAGGTTTTTTCTGTTCTCCCTGTTATGTTCTCTAGAGGGTGGAAACAGAAGAAGAGATGACAACCATGTCACACACTTAGATACATGTGAGTAATGGCACAAGCACTTGTTAAGTCAGATGTTTCTTTGAAACATCAAAAATTATTAAATTTTCATGGAAGCTTGAAACATTGTGTATTAAAGCACAGTCACCATGTTTTACATTTTTAATAGCAGCCCTTGACTTCCCTTTCTGAGACCATAATGGAAACACCACATGCCAATGAATAATGCTTTATTAAAATTATTGTACAAAAATGGAATTGGGGTTTAACCCACTGACGTTAAACATTGCACAGATGTCAAAACAGTGGGTAATTTTATACAGACTGTTCTACAAGGCATAAGTACTTAAG
Source organism: Platyrinchus mystaceus (assembly GCA_035041135.1). Classification (NCBI taxonomy): domain Eukaryota; kingdom Metazoa; phylum Chordata; class Aves; order Passeriformes; family Tyrannidae; genus Platyrinchus; species Platyrinchus mystaceus. Next base: position 6,989,482 of record JAWWLV010000035.1, read on the forward strand.
TGGCAGCCTTAACTTTTCACTACCCTCGATGAAACCAAGGGCTTGGAAGTGGATTTTGAATAAAAGGCCAAAACAATGTGTCTTCTGAACCATGGCTTTGGCTCCAGGAATCTGCAAATCTGCACTGAGCTGTCTCTGAGCTTCCTGTAGAAATCCACACTTGGGCTGTATATGTAAACAATAGGGCAAGGCCAGCAGCTCTTAGTGGCATAATCCATACACACCAGGGACATGAATGCCAGGTCAAACATCACTTTTTTTTCTAGGTCAGACTGTGTTACTATGTAGTAACAACTCGCAGCATAATAGTGCCAACTCAGGCTAAAAACTGCTCCACAGTCTGGAGTGGCTGCTGCACAAAATTATGGTGCTGATAACTTCCTATTACAGGAGCACATATCAGTTCCAACAATTAGCCAGAAAACAGCACCATTTAAATGTTTTAAGCTTCCTAGCTGTAAATGTGTGACACCTCCTAGCATTGTGTTCCAATTGTATAAGCTGGACAGGACAGCAGATCAAACAGTACAATTCCTTCGGGTTACCTTGGTTCTGCTTCATACCCCCCAGGTAGATTTGTGTGTGCATGTCAAAAATATTTTTTAAAGTCTTAATTATTTAAATTTAAATATTAATAAATATTTAAGCATGATTATTTCTAAAGATTTCATAATCTTGATTTGTTGATGCAGTTGCATTTCCGTTTATGTAAAATAGTAGCAATGATAGGAAACAACAACAAAGAAAACTAAGAGGGTCAATTCCTGGCACCCTTTTCTTCATTCCATGGTATAATACTAAGCAGCACAAGTAATTTTTTCAAAATCTGTTCTGTTGTAATGTCACTGTTAGTGTGTTCACCTGTTATGAGGTTCAGGTAAAAACAAAGGTCATAAATGGTCACATCTATTTCCAAAAATTTTTCCATCCGTGCAAGAGCAGGAAGAGTTTCTGATCTCATGACTAAGCCTTGGCAGTACCTTACTCCAGAAATGGTCCCTCTCTTCAGAGGACAGCATGTAGACTGTAGCAATGGCATCTAGTTATCAGAGAAGTTGCTGTACTCAGCCATGGCTTGAAACTGTTGTTAATTGCTACAATAATACATCTGTGCATACAAAATATGTAAATAAAGCTTTCATAGTTCTAATCAGTACTTAGACTAGCATACATTTTTTAGAAGCCAAGCTAAATATTTTTTTGAACTACAAAATGCTAGGTTACTGTATAGGAGAAACAGGTTCCCCCTGTGAAGTTTCCTCCTCTCCTCTAGCTGTGCTAGAGAAGATCAAGACTTGCTCCACACGGAGAAGAGGGGGAATGCATCTCCAGTGGTAGCTTCTCTGAATTCAGTGTTGATTTCTTGTGCTCTGGCTAATAAACATGAGACAGGTTGGTTCCTTAAACACCTGTGTGAGGTTGCAGCAAAGACATCATTCATCTATGAGAAATTAATGAAAGCCTTCATTTGCCAGCCCTCCTACAAGCACCTCACGCTTCCCAACATCTCATATTTCCCATGGCTGCCAGAGTTAAAGCATTGCCAAGGCAGTGCCACACTGGAAGCCTTATCACCTCAGCAGCAGCTCCACTTGTGTTGGCTCTACACAAGGACAGTCTTAGGCCACCTTCATTCCCTTGATCAGTGCCAGCCCAGTCCCCTCAGAGTGCCAAAGAGCCTGCTGAGCTGCCAGCTTGCTCTGACTTGTTGTTTTTCCTTTGCAGTGCAAACAATCAGAATGCCTGAAGGTAATTCCTGTCGTTCAGCCAGTACTGTTAGACAGGGGCATTACTCTCCATTTTGTGACTTTACAGGTCTGCAAAGCACATTGGACATTTATGGTGTCACATAAGAATTCTTTTACTTAGCACAAACATATTGCCTAGAGAAGAAATGTCCTACTAAGGAAAAGAAAAAGCCTTTCATTTTGTAAAACTTATCTAAATCTTATTCATATTTAGCACAGAAGTAAATCCTTCTATGCAAGCAAGGCTCTCCCCTTTATGTTATTTAATTCTGAATTAAAAACAATATAAGTAATTAGAATAACCTATTAGCAAAATCATTGTTATAATACAGGTTAGAAGTGATACTTAGTACAAAATATATGGCACAATGCATGGTATAAGAAATAACTTCCTTTTAAGATATCCACAGTAGATTTGAGTGGTAGGTTGAATGTAGAGCACCATGAGCAATTCAAGTTTGTTGTAAAAGTTATGTATTTTGCCTTCTTTGATAGCTGTTGGTCTGTGCTAAGGCAAAGAAACATGCCAAGAATTCATGAGTGGTTTTATTAAAGCATTTTCAGATACAGTGTGCTGATTTTCATCTGGGCTGATATTCAAACATTCTGTTCAGGTTTTGATGATTTCAGTTTGTAGTTGCTTGCAAATAGTTTTTGCCTTAGATGTAGGTATGTATAATAGCATTCACTGTGTAGTATAATATCATGCTGATAGGGTATATGTTAATTGCTCTAATTTGGGTCAGTACATCAGAATGCCTTTGATTAAAATTTTTTGGGCTTATAACACACAAACACCACACACTTTCATTTGTTCTGAAGTACCTGTTTGCTAAACCCTCTAAATAGACAGATAGATCATTACCTTACATCTGGTTCTCCTAAATTTGTCTGCATATATTTAGAAAATTAGTGTTGTATCAAAAGGACCTAAATTCACAGTACTTGTTCCCTACATAGGGAAGATCTACATTTAAAACACCAAACTTTCTAATTAATGCATTTAAGTGGCTGCATTACTAGCAGCTCTGGTAGAACAGAACCTCAGATATGTTTTCTCCCAAGCAGTGCTCACTGCATACCCATGTAGTCTTGGACTCACTTCTAAAGGAAATTTAAAATATAGAAACTTTTGTCTTTTCTTTCATGCTTAGTATTATCCTGGGATACTAATGAAAGGCCTGAAGCTAATTTTTAGGAAGCGTAAGCATATGCTGTTGTTCATATTCAAATATGTATCTTATTTTCTTTGGAATTGTCATGATTCACATTGTACTTCATATTGTCAGCAGCTAAACAACTTGATTGTGCCAATCTCTTAACTCCATCAATACCAATGTTTTTATCAGCAGACAGATTAGGTTTTCTTTCTGTTCATTCTGCTGAGGGATTTCCTCCTTCTTTCCCCTGCCTTTCCTGTTAAGAGAGAGGACAGCATTGGGGAATTAGGAGAAGTCTTTGGTAGGTACTCCATGTGAAATTTGTTCCTTAGTCCTAACAGTCCTTCAGGTAAAAGCAAAATAAGACATCCTAAGCAAACTAAGCTTGTGAAAGCAGCAAAAAACTAAACCTCATTTCTGTTGTACCACATTGATATCTCTGGGAAACATGTACACGGGACATTAGCATCACACAAGTCGGCTCACACTACGTATCAGTTGTCAAAAATATATTCTACTAAAATGCTTGTGCATTTTGGAGGTAATTTCTTTCAAGTATGATCCTGCTCTATGGTCATCTGGTTTAAAAATCCAGCTTTGTAGAGCAAAAACCCAGAATGAGGGACACAGAAGTTTCAGCTGTGTTTGAAGTAGTTTCTGCCTTCCCATCCCCTCTCACCTGGAACACAGTCTGCATCGTCAGGGCCGAGTTCTGCTTTTCTGCAGCCCCATAAATCAGCTGTTCCTCTCTCTAGAGTGGTATGTCTTTGATGGAAGGGCAAAGAAAGGCCTAAAGGAGTTGTGAAAATAGTTTGCTCTTCAGAAATGTGACAAAAGAGAGTTTTTACTATTACTGCTGCAGATAAGCAAGGAACTTGACTTTGGCTCCCTTTTTCCAGATCAGTGCTCTCCTGAGCACAATAGGGCACAGACTGCAACAACAGGTTTTTTAAAACCAAAGCAAGCCTTTAAATTCTTTTAAGTTTGGCCTTGCAAACTTCAAGTGGAAGCAGATGTTGCCTTTCAGTAGCGTGTAAACTATGGAGTCTCAGAAAAAGTGAGTTTTTCAGGAGCTTATTCTGAATGTTTCTGTTCATGCTGCCTTTAGGCGGTTCTTTGATCATAACAGTTAAGCATATTGTCGTGAGGCCTGTGACTCCCTGTGCCTTTCACAAAGGTTTCCAGACCCAATTCAGAACTATGTATTTAGAAGCTCAGAAAGTTCAACTGTTAAAATTCCTAAATCCATTCCCCTTTTTTTTTTTTTCCCTTAAAGTGAAGCTTTTTGTAAAAATAGTGAGGCCTCAATGTAATTGGAGTGTTCAAAAAAGCCCTCTAGCAGCCGCAGCTGAGGGGAATGATGATGATCATGATGATGAGCAGGTGGGGAGGGAGGGGCTGTTCCTGTGAGGGGGCACCTGTGGTGAAGTGACATTGTCTGAGGGCATGGAGCAGGTAAGTCCAGAAAAGAAGGAGCCTGTCTCAGGAAGGTTTTAAAAGAAAATATCTGATCCTCTCTGAGGGGCTCAACTGCTGCTGGACTGCAGGGGTTGGCTGTGCACAGTGTGAGGGGGTGCAGCTGCTTTTGTCGATGAATGACTTTAAAAACACTTAGAAGAACTGGGGTGCTGCTGGGGGGTCACGACTGAGGCTTGGGGAAACAGGGAGTTGTAGTGGAAGGACTGCTTGATGTTTTCCAAGGGCATGAGGAGAGGGAAAAGCCCTTCCTTGGGTGTCAGTGTGACCACAGTAGATGTTTGTGACCTCAGATGGCTGTTGAGGCAGCGTGAGGAGTGACTGGGGCAGGTGCAGGTTTAGTTTGAGTTTAGAAGCAAATAGCTCAGAACATCAGCAGATAATTTTCGTGCCTTGTCTTACCTTTGTTTTGCTGAGGAGAGCTACAGTTCTTATCCATGGGATAGATGTTAGATTGAGTTTAAAGCTGAATTTTAGGTGATCCTTTGGAAGGCTGACCAACTTCCAAAATTTTCCCTAGGAAACTGTAGGATCTTTAGTTTAGCTGAAGGGTTAAATCCTTGGTGGGCTGTAATTTTACTTTTTGAAAGCAAGGGTGGGATACTCCACCAGGAGAAAAACTCGGAGCTAATGGGGACTGCAGTGGTGTGAGAGGGTTTTGCAGGTTGTGGTCTGTGGGAACAGACATGTTTCCTTTGGGACTGTGCCTGCAGCCAGCAAGAGGCTTTTCTGCCTGGTTGAAGTTTTCATGGCATGGATAAAGTATAAGCTACCAAGCTGTTCATAACAATGTGATTGGAAATAAGGCTCCAGTGATGAGGGCAGAGCTACCTCTTGCAGTTAAATGGTGTAGCATTAGAGTTGGAGGAAAAAATGCTGTGTTTAGTTCCTTGATGGGATAAGAGACATATCCAGGATAAAGGATTACTTAACTAGTGCTCAAGTTGAGAATTGAGTTACTTAATAGACAGTCATTGTGCTAGATCATTGCCACCTGTGCTGAAAGTCATTTAAGTAAAGGAATTGATTTTATGTGAGTATCTCTTTACACTTTTGTTCCCCTTGGACTTTGAGGGAAGGTAATGGGAGAAGCTGCAATATATGCCCTTGTTCATAAGGTACTGAAAGCACTTTCTCTGATCCTGCAGGCAGCCTCTTGAGAAAACTGGGGACTCCAGGAAGCAAAATTGCTGTATTTTAAGTAGCAAACTAAATGGATTGGGTGCAATTACCATTTCCATCTGCCTTTTCATTTTGTCTCACTGATGGGTAGATGTCAAAGGTGGATGTTGGTGATCTTTAGAAAGTAGGTACTCAGGTGTGTCTAGGGCAGACACAGGGACTAGTTCTGTGCATAAGTGGTAGGTGCTTGGTTTATTTATGAACTGAATGTGAGACTCTACCAGGACAGAAAAAGAAAAGTGAGAAAAAAGGTCTCTGGCATGAAACTCATACTGGGTTTGTGCAGGTGAAGTACAGCTGAAGATGCTGTGATGTGTCTAAAACTCCTCTGAAGAGGAGTGAAGAACAGAGCTGTTGGTCTGAACTCAACTTAATTGTACTTCTTTAGCTCTTCCCCACCCCTAACATGTGTGGGAGGGAGGGGTGACATCCAATGTGCTTTGTACAGTGTGTTGGGAGTATAATAGGAATGTTCTCACTGGTCTTATGGAAAAGCCTGTTTCTCCCCAGTTATTAGGAATGCAGTTTTCTTCACATTGGCTACCTTTACATGGGGAATTTCTACTGTAGTGACAAAAAGGCTAATGCAACCCATGTATAAATGCTATAAAATGCTAAGCAGGCATGAAAAGACTACGCAGCCTCTGCATTTGGCAGGGATATAATTGCTATTGGAGTATCAGCAGTGTTTGCAGTTCTAGTAGGAGGCCAAAAGCTGGAGGCTTTAGAGGAGCTCTTTTTTTTTTTTTGAGTTAAAATAAGGAAAACACCTCCCAGGGACAAGAAGCTCACTCTAATAGTGTATCAAAGCAGAGGCTGAAGAACAATGTGATTGGTCTATAAATACGTGCAACCAGTTCACTGATTTGATAGAGAATTAATCAGGCAATTCAGCAGACAAAATATAAGAAAAAAATTTATAGTCTAACAGGAACCACCTTGCACAAAGTTAGAGATACATGCTTAATAATTTATGTAAATTAATTGCTCTTGGAAGAACTTACCTTGGGTGATAATTATGTTATTGAAACATCTTTTAATCCACTTAGAATGCTTTTCAGGACTGTATGCTGTAGTTCAAGTAGAGATACCATATGTGAAGCAGTAATATAATGCAATCTCATTGCCTCTGAATATGTGGGCTATTGGGCTAAAAGATTATAAAGCTTCCTCTGATCTGAAAAAAAAAGAAAAAGGAATTATTGTAACAAATTTCCTTAATTGAGCTACAAATGTGACTGCGTGTTGCATGAAGTAGTAGAAAACTGCCTTCTTAAAGGTGAAGGAAATCTGTATGATCCAGTGCTCTGCTTAATTGATTAGCCAGCACTAAAGCATTGCCTGAATGAGGGAGGAGAGGAAGTATATTTTTGAACTGAAAGATCCCTACTTTTAAATCCCTTGGATCAAAAATTTATCTATAATTAGCAAAAGACATCCATATGGTGACTTTTCCAGTCCCAGATGGGTAGCTGTCATTTCACACATGATCTTTACTTCTCTTTTGAAGTAGAAATGAGTAATCTTGGAAATATTAATCTGACTTTAACTATATTTATCCTTCCATCAACAGTGATGACACACTTTGGTTTCTTTCTTGGTGTACACAGTATGTGCTGCGGTGCAGAGGATTCCAGCTGCCATAATTTTCAGTGGAAAGAATAATGATCACAGGGAACTGTAGAGTAAGTCATTATGGAATATTTGTATATTTAAATAGAAAACCCAAAATTTTCAAGAGTAATGATGCAAAGATATGCCAGACTTGAAACTCTGCTGTAGGGATGATCGAAGGGGTTCTGCAAGTGCTTGAAATCAGCTCCCCTCTTCAGTGATGTGTTTGTTACCTGGCACAGCAGCAGCTGTACACCTGCTCCTGCCTGGCAAGCAATAGTTATGCCAGAGCAAACAAAACAAATGATTTACCGTGCCAGAGAAGGTGTTTAGGATATTTGGCTTACATTTTTCTCTTAACTACTGCAGTATTAATCCTTAGCATGGATCTTTCTGCCCTTGCCAATACAGCTTATGTGGTTCCATTACTGGTGTGTTTAGACTTCCATTCTATTTTTTTTTTGGGTGGTGGGGACTGGAAAGTAATTGTGTGTGTAAGGGGAAGGTATTTTGTAGCAAGTTCTATGTCCGTGCATGACTTTGCCCCTCTCATTTTTACAAAGAATAATGTGGGTTGTTTGAGCTCAGATATCCATATCGAGTGGCTCCAGTCTCTGTAAGTGGTGCAATACCTTGACATTCCTCTTAGTAAGCGTTCTTCTTAAAATTCAATCTTATTTTGGATGGGAGAAAATGTTACAGTACAGATTTTTGTTACCACAGGCAGTGTCAGAGGCAAGAGGCCAGATCCAATCAAATGAAGTAAATGGAATTACCCTGAATTTACTCCTGTATAAGTGAGAGCTTGTTTCAAGCCCCAAGCTACATGAAAATGATTGCTGTTCTCTTTGCTAGCACTGCCCATATGAAAGCTGACATAAATACAACCCAGAGTGAACTTATTTAGCAAGTGATAGGGTACATTTTTTCACTGTGATTGAAAGGCCTTAAGAATGCAAGTCTCAGATGCACGGAGGTATAAAGGTGCCTGAGTTGAAGATCAATAGGAATTAAATGCTTAAGTGACTCAGGCCTATGCCTCTGAAAACATTCAAGTGTTTTTAGCAACTCTGTGATCGTAATTCCTTCTTTTCAGAGCTGTTCTTGTGATAAAATTTGGTTGTTTTTTTTTTTTTAACAACCACCTCTGAAGGCCAGGTGATGAGAATGAATGTCAGAAATTGATTATTTTTTAGGTTAATGTCTTTTGTAAGCAATTAACATTTCAGCATTTCTGGCTAATAATAGGTGAAATTTTAGCATATTTGTAAACTTTACAAGTATCTATAGGGACAAAAGATCTGAAAACTAATGTTGTCATTACAAGGGTGGGGGTCACCTGCACTCCTCAGTGAGGAGAAACCCCCACAGACACTCAGGTGCAGTTGGAGAAGAACAGTAGTCTTGTATTCAGCTGTGTTATAACTTCAAAAGGAACCAGTACTTCATATCTTGTGGTTTGAGGTATTCCCCCAGTTGTAACAGATGTCAGAAGAAAAAGAGGTTTTATTCCTCTGTCAAACTTACTAAAACTTTTTCTGTGATATCAACCTACTACTTCAAGTCCCTTTAGTTTTTTCCTCTAGATACTCTCTTAATATTACTGTTCAAAAATACGTGGACTCAGTCAAGAGAATGCCTTTAGAAACACATACCACATGGATTAGATCAATAAGAAACCAGTAGGAAAACCACACTGCTACGGTCTACCTGCATGTTCTAAAGCAGGATGAAAAAATGTGTGCATCAATGCTCAAGCTTGCTAATGAAACAAGTGACGTGATTTATTTTGCTCTATGTCTCTTGCAAGCTGTGATGATTAAATATCAAGAGGAAACTGAAGGTTTTACAGGTACCAGATTAAATAATCTAGCCTTTAATATCTGGTGATTTTAGATTTAGAGTTGTGCCTCTAAATGCTTGACTAAGTATGTAAATTTAATAAGACTTGTATATATACCTGAAGAATGTGCCACAGATTTAAATATTGTGGCAGAACCCAACTGCAGTGGGTGTGGAAGTATTCCCTGTGTACTGCTCATCCTAGTAAGTCCTTCACAAATAAACCCAGCCACAACTAAACTGTGACTAAGGCCAAATGATTTGTGGCCACAGCAGTATTCAAATCTTCACTTCTCAAGAGCCTGTGGAAAATGTAAATTCAACTGAGCCAGTAAAAGTATTACTCAGATTGAATGGAGGATAACCAATGAAAAATTTGAATTAGATATTTTCCAAAAAAAGCTGGGGAAGGTTTCTGCCCCCCTGCTCCCCCACTGAAGAACACTTGTACCTTAAAACATGCAGTGTGAGGCTCAGCAGGTTAACACTTAATATCTGCTAAATTTTCAGTCTGGGCTTTTCAATTTGAGGGGTTTCGTAGGTTCTCTCAAAATGACTTTTCTTCAGTCAGAGCCTCACAAGTACCAGTGGGGAAAAGCTTCCCAGGTTACAGGTATTTTTTCATTTGCAGTTTCTGCAGGAGACTTGCTACCACATTGATTTGGCATGAATCTTGCAGAAAAATACACAGGGCAACAAAGAACACTTAATCACACCCAGCACACTGTGAAACAATACTTTCTTCCATGTTGAACAACAGTAGACACCAATGTCCAAGTCTTTCTGTCTGTCCAAATGATTCAAGATGGGGAAATTCTATATTTTAGGACTTCTAATAAGTGATTGATGCTTAATAAGGCTTAAAATTTATGCACACATCCCTATAGGTTATTTTTTTTCCTCAGTATCAGTAAGTACAGACAAGAATCAAAATTCATATGAAATAAAAGGTTCATGAGTCCCCAAAATTTATTTAGTGTCACCTAATTGTGTTTTGCTTGACTTCTCTTATAATTAATTACAGCTAGGAGAGCAAAAGGCTGAATTCTTAAGGGTGAGAATGATTGTCAATTTATAAAGATTTTTGTTGGGGTGACCAAAATATCACCAAGCTCTAGCTGCTTGATCTTGTGCCATCTTTAATGTTTGATGCACTTTTATTAGAAGCAGACCAAAATACATTACTGTCATATATACCTTCAAAAATCCTCAAAAACCTCCCAATCAGTCAGGTCAATGGAAACAGAAATATCTCTTCTGAAAGGGAAAGTTTGTGCATAAAGAACCTGAAGGCACTCAGTGAGTGGTCTATTCAGGTGCATTTTAACTCTCTAGGAAAGAGTTATAAACAGTTTGCAGTATAATCACCAGAGTAAAGGGAATAGTCCTATCAACATGTGTGCAGATATGCCACCCTCCAGAGAGGTTTAGAAATCTGATTCTTCCTGTTCTGTTCTCGTTCTATCTTTAATTGCATGCTGTTTGTCAGAATCTGGGACAGATTTAGAGCTGAAGGCTCCAGAGGAAATTTGTATTTTTTGTTATTGTTAATGCAGGGATATTTTTATGTATAGCAAAGTCTGGAATGCCTTCTCAAAGCTTTGAATTCTGATTCTTTCCTGATGTGAACTTTGATCTGCTGTATACAGTATGTAGATTTCCAAAGCCTTTAGCAACTGTAAAGGTTCTGCTTCTAATACAGATGTATAGAAAACAGGGATGAGTCTGCAAAGAAGAATCATTTAGAATATAACAGCAGGGAGCCTTGGGAAGTATTGCCCTGTGTTACTGCACATTCTGCTTCCTCACAAGGCTGCAGGCAAATTAGAAACTGTGTGATCAAGAATAGCTTCACAGAAACCCAAAAGGAAAGGTACAATCAATGGCAGTTAGTAACAAATTAATTACACAAAGACTAATGTTCAATTATTTTATTGTGTCTAATTTGTTTCGCACACATTTGTCATCCATCTGCATCCTGAGCCTTCACTGCTGTTGGATTTATTACTGGCCCAAGGTCCAATCTCGTATTTCTCTGTACTTCAGGATCACTTACACACAACGAAGGCAAATGCTTAGAGACAGTTTTTAATAGTATTGGAGTGACATTTCCCTTGATGCTTTGGCCATGCTCTTGTTAGCCAGATCTATGTGCCCTTTAGGTGAGTTCTGAGGGGCTTATTTGGCAAAGTATATGGGTGGGAGCCTGGTTATATGTAAAACTTGTTCAAGACTTGCCTGGTTTTTAGGGAGGAAGCAAGTTCAGATATATCATCTTACATAAGATATATTATCCTGTATAATACCAGAAGGTGTATAAAATACCTTCTGACAGCCCTGTGCCAAAGCTTCTGTGCATCCATAAATGGCAGTGGGCGATTTCTATAAAGTCTGTACATCCTTTCCTACAACCTGTACCTGATTGCTCTTTTGTTGTGTTACATCCCCTCTTCCTGTGCAGATGAGGTGGGATGATGAGAAATGACATTGGCAGAGGCAAATGGTAGAAGTGATGTTGCTTCTGGGTACCAAGAGGACTCTGGTAACAAGGACATCCTGCTCTGCAGGAATCTCTCCATATGGGAATTGTTCTATCCAAACTGCACTGTAATTCCATTTCCAATGTCCATTTCTCAATTACTTGGAAGCTGTCTGCTTTCCTAAGGGATGCATCTTATTTCAGCACTTCAAAACTATGCATGAAATTTACTGCTCTGTGAAAACAATGAGTTATTTGCTCCTCACAGAAACGGGAGTCCTGGGACTGGAGGTGATTAGAGCGCTGCAAGGCTGCTCTATCAGCCATGTTATAGCCTGAGTTACTGCCTTCAGCTGCTCTTTATCTGGTGTTTACAAATACTTGTTTGCAGCAGTGTTTTCTTTTGCTTTTTTATATCCTTTTTATCACTGTGTCACTAAAAGCTGGTTCTGTCACTCTCCTCTAGTTACCCATTTTCTGCCTCTATTGACTGGGTAGTTGTAATACTGTTATTTCTCTGCTATTGGAAAGCAGCTTTCTTTTTATTCTTTTCCCATTCTCTGCCTCCAAAAAGCAATTCTACTGGGTTTTTATTTATCTCTCTCTGCTACTATTTGCATTTTATAGGAAGTAATTTCTGGATTTTTTTTTTTTTTTTAGTCTATGTAATCAGCTCCTGTGTATAGGAAACTTTTTTCTTTTTATTGAGGTACATTTTTTGTTTGCTTTGGAAGGTATTCTCCCTTGCCTTTGGATTTAGAAACAACAAAGAATGATAACACCTGTTATCAAATAATGCTTTATTGAAGATTTGAAATGGTTGTTAAACTGTTAGAAAGCCTTTAAAACCTGTAAATCTCTACTTAATCTACACTAATCAAAAATCTTACCTAAGCCATTAGAAGCCATATTGCCAGATTTAATCACTGAGTTGGACTGCCAGAAGGCTCAGTTCATTAGTTCACTCTCCAGTAGGAATGCTTTGCAAGGTGCCTCCCTCTGGGGCACGGTGTGATGGAACAGCACTGGAAGGTGCAGGATACTCCGTGAGCCGATCACATGGAGATGTTCATCTGACACTGGTGCTCCATATGTTCCTTATGTTCCTTTTCATGAGAAGCCCAAAGATAATCCACCATCCAAATTACATTTCCCAATCTTGATTAATCTGTGAGTCTTTAATTGGCTGTTCCTTCTATCTGTTGGTAACATAGGTCTCTTGTGTCAGCTTTTTTCCTTTTAGCCTGGAATCATTCTGCATTTAGAAAGCAGAAGGATAGTTTTTGCATTTCAGTTTAATTTGATATGACATTTTGAGTACCCTGCAGGATACTTTTCTCATGTTTTTTTTTTTAAATACATTATCAGAATATAAAATTAATTCATTACCTTAAATAATAAAGTGTTCAAATTATTTACTTTTTCACTAGGACTTTGTACTTCCTTGGACTGGAAGTTTCTTACAAAAAGAAGCCTGTAAGAGGCAGTGACATTGGGAGTAAGGCAGAACAATGCCAAATGAATTCCCAGGTAAAAAAGAAAAGAAAAATTTCTTGAACTAAGATGAAATTTGGAGGATGAATTATTTTTTAAAATATGTAGTGTAGAAGAATCTGCTCGTTTAACTTCTTTTGCAAGAACTTTTGTTGCTGCTTAAATTTGAAAACAGCTTGTGAATTTTTATGCAATCTGTCTTGATAAACCCATCCAGAGATACCTTGTGATGATTCAACTGTTACTAATATCTGTAAGTTGCAGAGAGCATGGTTGGGTGCATTGAATATCTCGCTGCAGAAAAAGGCCAGGGCTCATATTAAAAGATTAATTGTGTCTGCTGGTTAATATTCTTACTTGGAGTTGGTGTCCACTGAAAGCTAGAGGAAGGTCTGTCTCACATGAGGAGACTGGTGCATTATTTCTTAAGAATGTACTGTTATATTCAAATCTGGCAAACTTCTTCTCACATTAACTAAATTTCTTACTCTTTTAAAATGATTTTTTGCTTATTTTTTTGCTTATATGGCAAAGGTGTGAGAATTCAAGGGATCCCTAGTTGAGTTCAGGTAAATGTGGTATTGTAGAGGTTTAACAGGTTAGCCTCACACGTGTGGTTACAAAATGTCTGACAAGAAGTGCCATACAAGAAGTATGACACTATAAAATCCATGACTCCTATCCTGGTACTATTGAATCACACTTTATTAAAGTTACAAGTATTGGAGGCCTCTTTCTGATAGGTTCTGGTCCCAGATTACCTTTAGCCGTAACTGTAGCCAGCTGCTGATAAATGCTTGCCTGCCCCTTACTCCAGAAGTTAACAATCTGCTGAAGTGCAGCCCTTCACATAGTTTTCAAAATGCTTGAGCTCCTTTGGGAATTGAATTTGCAATAAAAATGTAAAATATGTCTGGAAGTTACATTGGAAAACATATTGGAAGGAACTCATCTATAGTTACAGCTTGGCAGTGTTGCAGCCTGGTTTAAGCTCTGCAACAGGAATAGCTGATACCGATGGGAGGGAGGGGGGAAATCAGCCTCTCACACGTTTTGTCTGTCCTGTTTCTTCTCTATGCATGCCAGTGTTTTATTGTTACAGATGCCATCAGAAAGGATTTCCCCCTTCAGTAAATATTACTTTTTGGGGCAAAGCAGGTGAAATCACTGGTGACTGGAAAATTTTAGCCTAAAGTAGAGTAAAGTTGAGGCCACAAGTTGTTTTCCTTTCTTGACAGTGCTACATCAGAAATATGGTAACTTTCACATTTTGATTAAATAATAGAGAGAAAGAAGGTGGGGATAGGAAGAAATCTGAAATAGGATGGACCCTATTTTAACCTGAGATTGCCCAGAGGAGAAATTGTTTTAAGTGTTAATTTGAAAATACAGGCTGACAAAGTGTTCTAGGGGAACCTTTGGAAAGAGACACATTTCCAACAGATTTTCAGTGAGAATTTGATACTTTGCTTTTCCACTGTATCTTTGGATGCTTTCTGGTTTAATTCTATATTGTATCACTCCCCAGCTTTGTTTCAGAAGGTGGTAATTTCATATTTCCTTCATAGCTCTTGATGTCCAACATTGGTGGTCAAGCCCAGAGCTGGTACTCTGCGGTTGCCCTTAGTAACTCTATTTTCTCTGTTGTCTCCTGGTCTTTGACTAAACTACAGGCTCCCAGATCTTGCTGAGCTTTTCTTCTTCTCTACCTCTTTCTCTACCTGCCCTTTTACATTAGTTTGAAGCTTCCCTCCCTGAAAATGAGGGAGCCTGCAGAGGGATAAGTTTTCCTCTTCTCACCAGAAGGTTCCACCTGATCCAGCATTCAGCTCTGTCTGTAGTACACAGATGTAATTTGGTGTGCGTGCCAAGACTTCCCATATTTCTGTTTGTGCATTTGATATGTCTGCTTCCAAACTCACAGCTTTGAATCTCAGTATGCCTGGTTTTTGCTATCAACTCTGGTGATGTCATGGTGTTTGGTTTGTAACTGGAACCCTCTGTGAGATACCACCTTGTATGTGCCCTGCATGCAGATGTAAATCCCAAACATTGCAGACCACCCTATGGAAAATAATGTAGCTTTTTAGAAATGTTCCCTGGTTTGGTACAGGAAAAGATAAAATCTAGTCAAATCAAAAGGAAATCAAGTTTTATTCAATCAACACATTCCAAAGCTTTTTAAAAAAATTACCTATTTGGTATGTTTAGCTTAGCCATAATTCCAGAAACTTTGTCTTGGGATTCTTAAAAAAAAAATCATTTAGAAGAATAACTATGTTAGGCTAAAAGGGTGTTTTTATCACCTTCAAGCCCTGTTTTCAAGGAGAAACATTTAACATTTTTTTTCCTGAGCAAAGCATTTGAGTTCCATTATTTGGTGTCCTAAATGAATTACAAATATTTCAGCCACTATCTTTTAAGATAGTCTAAGCAACTGTAATTACTTTCTAGTTTTTAGCATATGTTAGAGGCCAATGCACTTAAAATGCAGTTAGTTTTTTTAAAATTTCATTTCCTTTTCCTTATAGGAATTAGTGGAGCCGAATTACTCTGAATATGTTTATCTCCCTTAATGACAGTGACTAGTTACAGCTGCAATGTTAAGTAAGTGGTTAAGAATATTTCAAGAGACTCTTTTGGGAAATATATGAGAAGCAAGAAATTATATTTGGATTACATGTGAGTTCTTTAAAGCTTCACTTAAATTCTTCTCCTTACCATTTCAAGTCTGAACAGTGGCAGTAGCAGCGTAAGTCTTGACTGTAAATGTAATTTGTATATGTAGGATTTTCCTTTGTCACTGTAGCTGAAGTATTTGTTCTGAAATTATTTGAAGTGACTTAGAAACCATGACCTAATATATGTGTAAAAGTATGTTACTGTGCTGTTTTATAATAACTGAGGTGACTGCATGGAACCAAGAATATTGCAGTATTATATTATTAGTATATATTCAGCTCTCATTGTTTTTCACAGGCAGTGATGCTGCATTGCTGTGCTTCCTAACAAGCTTAATGTTTGTCACTATAAAAATTTACATCAACTGTAAAAGAAATTAATTAGTTAATTACCTTGTATGTACTAACCTTGGATATCCTGAGATACAGTTCAGTGCTGCCTAGAACACATCAATGACTGTTTTATCTGCTGCTACAGGGTAAAACAAACACCTGCAGAGGTGGGCTAATTTAGCAGATACTAAGACATCAATATTTTTGCAGTAAAGCAAGAGGTTTTCCAGTCTGTCAGTCTTGACTGTTTTTGTCACAGAGCACATGGAAAGGATACAGTTATCCAGTGAGCAGCTTTCAAAACAATTTTTGTTCTGTCCCTTCAGAGTGTCTGCAAACTCCTTTAGAATGGTGACATGAACAGCTTTATAAACTCATCATGGCTTGAAATGTCTGCTTTGTTAAGATGAAATTGTCTGTTAAGGACAGGCTGGTGCAAAAGTTTCTTTCATATGACCTCGTAGCCCGACAGCAAAAGATTTTTAGTGGTTCTGAATGCTTCATACCTTTGGCACCTTGGCTTAGGTGTGGTGGCTCTGCAGGTCTCTGAACGCTGGTACATAAACTGGAAGGCCAGTGTGTGACAGATGAGTTCTGTGGCATTTCAGTTCATGTCTTACTCCTGTAAAACTCTGCCTGAAGAGCTGCTGCTCTTCACAGGTCTTTGACAGGCCCTTTGGTGTGCTGTGCAGCACTAGATCAGAAAGCACACGTGCAGTCTTTCTTGTACTTCATCTCCTGAGCATGATTGTCAGGCAGTGCATGACAACTGCCAAACCAGTTAAAGGTAACATCTGTGAGTCAGTGAGTCTAAATAATTGTGCCCAGCCTCCAGCACGTGTCTGTGTGCTTCGAGATAAATCCTTTTGAAATGGCATCTCAGAACATCAGTGGGGAAAAGAGACAAGGTCTGCCTTTTGTTCTTTCTGTTGCCTTCATTTTCCACTTACCTTCAGCAGTTTTTCATATTTACTAGTGGTGTCTAGAAAAAGCCAGGCTTTATTTTTGTAACATTTTCCTGCACCTTTTCCAAAATGAACTGTTGGGAAATAGCCACGGGGATGGAGCTAAAGGTAAGTCTGTGCACAGTCAGGCCATACAGCCAGCATGGAGTCTGGACACATTCCCTCTTGTTGCTGTGCTGTCAGTTGGTTTATTCTCACCTGTGTCTCTGCAGATAAATTGCAATATTCTCTGTGCCAAATGTCCAAGGATCATTTCTCTCCCTCAGGGAACTGTGGAAGAATGTTCCTTCTAAATACGGAAGGACATTTGACAACTCCTGAACTCCAATGACAACAAGCTCTAGAAGAATAAATTCATGGATTTTATATAATCTGTACCAAAATACTTGCAGGGTCACAGGTGAAACCTACAGCATAGACATAGCCATAGTACAGCAGTTCTTTATAGAAGAGTCTCCAATGATTTGGATTTAAAGGTGTAGACTGTTTTTTTGTTTCTAATTCTGGAAGGTTCTTCAAGCTTGCTTTCTTTATTAGGTTTTTTCCTTGACTTTTTTTGGTGAGTTTCTTTTTTGCTGTGCCTTTCTTACTGCAGCTTTCCTTTGAACCTCCTCTTCTTTGTGTTGTATTCAAGCTGAGAGATGTTCCAGATGCTTCAAATAGCCTCTCCATGACTCTTTGCACACAAACCCCACCCCAGTAGATTTGCCTGTGCGTCCCACACAGGGGGAATTTGACATACTGATGCCTCGTGAAGACAATGTCAATATATCCAAAGTACCCCTTGAGACAGAGCTATTTATGTTGCTTTCTTCACTAG
Source organism: Platyrinchus mystaceus (assembly GCA_035041135.1). Lineage (NCBI taxonomy): Eukaryota > Metazoa > Chordata > Aves > Passeriformes > Tyrannidae > Platyrinchus > Platyrinchus mystaceus. The sequence continues at coordinate 7,007,276 of JAWWLV010000035.1, forward strand.
GGGCAGCATTACTTGTGACAACGAGTAAATCTCAGCTGTCTGAGTGCTGGAATTTAATTATCCTGTTCTATTCAAGCAGCTGCTACAAAGAGCTGAAAAGGAGAATTCCCCTCAGTGCCCAGGTTGTGCTGTGTTTGTTTTGAAGAATCGTTCATGTTTCGCATAAATAACAGAGAGGCTCAAACACACAAACTTGCTGTAACACTTTGAAAATCAGCACAAAGTTTTGGATAAACTACAGCTCAGTGGTATGGATGAGCCATCTCTTGTTCCATGCAGACTGAAAGGTTCACTGCTGCTGAGCTTTGGCCTGAAAAGTCCAGAAGTTGCTCTCTTAGTCCTGGTGCAGGTTCCTGGGTCAGTGGCATGTTAACGTGCATCTCATTCCCTCCTCCTCATTTTACTTCCACGTTGACATGTGGGTCACCATTATCTCTGTTGCTGTGCTGTGTGAATTCATCAACCACTGTAGTTCACTCACTGTGAGGCTGTAACAGTCCTATATAACACTGTTTGTTATATGTTTGGGTTAGGGAAGAAAATAAATTCCAGTTCTGTACAGTGATGCTTAAAGCAATTTTCTCCAATGCTTTAAGTAACCCAGTGTAGGGAAATACTGTTTTCTGGCAAAATACCTCCTAAGACCAAAGGAGGTTTGGGATGGTATTACACAGCTGTAGAAGTAAATCTCTTCACTGTGTATGAACAGCTCTCATTAGATAGAACTGCCAGGTATAAAAATAATTTTGGGACTCAGTAGTGTGTCTATTCTGTTTGCATTCATATATCATCTTTTTCAATTTTCACAGAAAGAAACAAACAAAGAACAAAGGCCGTGGCTGGTCACTGGTGTAGCTCTGTCTACTGAGTGGTGAAATCATTAATTTTCTCCTAGCTGCTAGAAGGACTGCTTGAAAAGAGCTTTGCATGGTCCCAGGTGGGAAATGAGGAATCAGAAAGTAGATGGAAATCAGTTCTTTGACACAGCTGTGCTTACTCAGAATTTTAGATGTAGAGGGCTCTGTGCATTTAATTTCTATCTATTTGTGCTCCATGAGGTGATCTGAAACCATACTACACTGTGCTTGGAAATCTGCTGTGAATCAGAATTCCCAGCATCAGCTTTTTCCCAAAAATTAAATGAATCTATAATAAATCAACTCTCTTGGGAACAAAAATGTCAAATGTTGGCATTTCTAATTAACAAGGCGTGTCAGTGTCTTAAACTTTAATGTGTCCCATGTCTTTATGGAATAGTCTCTTAGAGCTGTAATACTGTTCATTTGACACCTCATAAATAATAATTTTCACATGAAGACTTCTGTATGGAAGACATTTTAGATTATCTGAGTGAATTAATACATAAGAATTTGATGCACTGCAGAGAAATGGGTGAAATTAATACAGAGTACTAAAAGTCATCAACCAGAACTATGTAATTTTGGTTGTAACTCAGTGTTGATGTTGTTATGCAATAACATTCCTTCTGATAATATTTTATGTAACTGGGTCAGCAAACAAAGACTATTCTGCTTCATAGGAACTCCCTTTGTGAAAGCAATTTACTGATTCCTATTAGGATAGAGAGAAGAAAGTGATCCTCAGTAGCAATAGAGTGACTTTCTGGGAGTTTGTATGTGCAAGCAAGTTTAGAAAACAAACAAAAACAACCCCCCAAATTCCCTCAGGTAAATTCAAAACTCCTGTTTCCAAGAGGAGCTCAGACATGTTATTTTGCTAGAAGTTGTATGCTATGAAGTTTCAGTGCATTTCTGAAGTTGAGAAGATAAGTTCATGTAGAGCCAGATGAACCTGGAGTATTTATTAAAGAATAAAACCAGAAAACAAACCACTGAAATCCAAACTGACTTGTCTTTTGCTGCAGAAAGGTTTTCTCTAAGTTCTATAAATGGGGCTCTGCTATAAGGAGGGCTTCTGACTAATCACTGTTGTTACAGGCCCTTGAGGAGAACAACAGTTTTGGAGTCTGGATGAAAATCAGACCTGTTCAGGTGGTCTGAGTTTCCTCACTGGTCAGAAGTGAGAGAAAAAATTCCCCTTCTTGGGGAAGGAGTGTGCTGGGAAGAGTGTGCTCTGAAAGACCAACATCTCTATCAGTTCAGTTAGGGGCACGTTCTCTTGAGGGCAGAAAGGATATGAGCTGGGATTGGCCACCTGTTACTCAGGTGTGCTGCATTCCCCAACTGCATTTCTTGTAGATTTTGACTTCATTCTAAGAGGTCTGACCTCATACATAACATGTTTGGTATGAACTGGGGGAGAGGGGGAAGGTGGGGCAGTGGTGCTTGGTGTAGTTTTGTGTTGGTTGGTTTTTACACCCTTATGTCTTTCTGCTATATTTTCTCCCTTTTGAGGTGATTGAGCTTAACCAAACTGAAATTCCCGAGACAGGCATGCTCTGAGTTTCCTTAGGGATGTCACTTGCTCAGGCTCCTCCCTGTGACCAGGTTACTGATCTGAAGTATCAAGTGTATTCTACTTCTTCTTCTGTAGCTACTTCCCTCATGCACATGCTTATCTAGTTGTGTTCTAGGTAGGTTTGGGCTTGTTTTAAATTAGGTGTAGCACTCAGTAACCTCTGTTTGTCCCAGGAAACTGGTTGCTAGCTTAAGGCTTCGTATTGCAGTGCACACACCAGCTAATTTATGTTATTCTCAGGACCAAAGCTTGAGATACCAGGCCTTTTTCTGTTTACTTGGCATATGTGATGTGGGTACATTTTTATTGCCCACATTCCACCTCTTCATTAGTCTCATTCTCTGTTTTCATCTCATTTAAAATGTCAGGATCTGCCACTTCTCTGCCAAATTCATGATGGTCCTACACTGGCAAACACCCTGGATTGTACTACAGTCATTTCTGCAGGTGGAGAGGGAAATGTCTCTTGAGGTTTATTTAGATGGTGTCAGTTTTGGTGTTTGGGTGCTGTATATTGAAATTTCATTTTCTAGCTGTTGTCATCTCTGTATTTGATTATTTGGGATGGAACCATAAACCTGTGACTTATTTTATAACCAGGTTTCCTGGTGGCATGCTGCTTTGTTAGCTTATTTGTGATATAATCCCCAACTGTTTAATCTGTTCCTGTTTCCTGGTTAAGTACAAAGTAAGGAGGCTTGGTTTGAGGGGTAGCCTTGAGGGACAAAACAAACTGATCTATAAACTTCTCCAAAACTTCTGGTGATTTGCAATGCTCAGGAAGGAGAAGGCAGCACATCTAAATTAGAAACTTGCTCAGCTTGGCGTGTGATATTTGCCATTTCTGCTTTCCCACAAGTAGGCTTTCTTTCTTTTAAATGTATCGTGATTGGAAGTTATTTTTATTGAATTTACTGTAAATACTTTAACTATCAGACCTTTCTTTTCACTGCCTCTTACCTAGACATACACAACAGTACGAAGAATTGTGCCTTCCTAGTGTTTGGAACCCACTTTATTCTGCAGTGAAATTATTCTAGATGTGCAGTAGTGGTAATTGGAGCATTTTGCAGCCACACAGGAATTCTCACACTTGTGGAATGCAAAATTTCTCCTGATGAAAACTCATTGCCCTTGAGGGGTTACAGCACAAGGAAGGCAGCAAAATCTCTCGTTATATTCTGAATCTTGATGTTAATTAATTGCATGCTCTTATTTTATAACCCCAGGATGATGTTCAGGTTTGCAGTTAGCTTGCTCTCAGCCAAAATAAAATTTTATCCTGGTCTCCTGTGGCAGGCTTTGCAGCAGAGATCAGCTGTGGAACCTTGCTATCAACAGTGCATGCTGAGATCCTCCTTTCATGCAAATTATGACTTCTTCTGTGAGCAAGTGATAAGCTTTCTCAAACAGCATGGTAACCTAGCAAATAAAAAGCCTCCTTATTCAATTGAAGGAGTGGCTTCTGGCTTCTTTTGTATGCCTCTTAGTGACTTTAATTTCCATGTGATTAAATTTTGATCTGTTAATGATTTCACTCTGATGGGTGACAGAGAAATGAGGGAAAAGCAGGAGAAACTGGCACATCATTGCTTGCAAATGAGCTCGTTTGAAAAATGTATAAAATAAATTTCAGAATTCAACAGAACTGACTTTCTCTTAAAATTAAATTATGTTGTATTTTCCTTGTTATCATTTTGTCATAAAGATGTCTAGAATTCAGATCAGGAAACAGATCATCAAGCACAACTTGACTGAAATATATAACAAAAATAACTGAAGAAACCCTGGAAGACTTGAGCCACCTGATGTTTCCCATGATTAATGTTTCCTATGATGCTTATTGCACGTTAAGTATTTAGAGAGCACTATTAGTGAGTTTAGTTGGATAACAATTAAATGTTCAATTAGCTAGGTAATGTTTATTGTAAAATATTTTTGATGCTTCTGCTGTTGGAATGCAGAAATCTCAGATAATCTCAGGAGGAGCAACAGGGGTAGTAAACCACTAACACAATCTAGGGGTCCAGACTCTGAATGCCCTTGCTAAAGCAGAATTGTGGAATCATTTAAATAGCTTCAAGTAGTAGTCATTTTAATTAAGTTATTTCTCTGTAAATTATGTTGGGATCCATTTATGACAAAAAGGTGTCTGAGGGGACTTGTTGTAGAAGGACTGGTAATAATACAAGGACAACGTTAACCAAGATATTGATTCTTGTAAAAATGCCACAATGATAGCCTATTAAATGCATGAAATTTTGATTACCATCTTGAACAATGCAAGCTGTTTGAATCTGTGCTTATTTGTTTACAATAGTATTAAAGTCATTGACTTATTTTGCTGTAAAACAAACAGGAATTAAAATTAGGCTGAAGTTTTCCGACCAAGGATGACACCAATAATGTAATGTGAGATTAGAGTTCCCCACTAGCTTAAGATCTGATATCACCAAGAGATTCTTTTGAGAAAAACCACTGAGAAAAACCTTACAGCTGCTTTCGCAAGAAAAGGCAAGTGCCACACAGCATGCTTCAAATCCTGACTTTAGATTCTCCATCAGCAAGGGAATCCTCCACCTGAAATTGCTCTCTGTAAGAGAATAAATCAGACTTCTAGCAAAAAGCTCTGCTGGCATAAGATGGTGGTTTTCTTCCATTAGATGTTACCGTTCTACAGGAAATCTATTTAGTACAGTCTTAATATTAACCAGGAGAAAGTTAGGTAAAGGTGGGAATTAAAGGTTGTAAAGGGCTCTGGAAAACCTTGCCCATTTAAAATCACTGGCAGTCAGACTCCTTCCCTGAGTACTGCTGAGCACAGTGCTTCATAAAGAACCAGTATTGGCAGACATCTCAAAACCTCAAACTTTTTATTGTCCATTTGTCCTCAGGTGTATTTCCCATAAAATAAAAGTTTTAATGAAAAGGGAAACACATTATTTGAAAGATAGGAGCTCTAGACATCTACGTGACAATGCCTGCAAAAGCAAAAAAGAAAACACCCACCCCACCCCTCCAAAAAAATGCCCAAATAAACAAACAAACAAACAAAACCAAAACAAAACAAAAAGTTCACCACCAAACAAATTGACACACCCCTGAAGATGTAATGAGCCTTCGTCATGTGTCTGTATCTAAACTCAGCTTAGTGAAGGTTACTGGTCTTTTGCATTACAGTGCAGCTCTTGTGTGTACATGTTCACATGTTTGCTGAGGACTAAATCCCCCTGATTAAGGGGCTTGATTAAAATTCTTGTTCCATGAGCAGCAAGAAGGGTGGCAAATTTAATAATTACTTTGTTCTAAAGGCTGCAGGTCAAGGAATGTAGATGCAACATCATGGTGACTTTGATACAGAAAATGCTAAGGCTTTTTTTATTGTGATGCTGTACTTTGCATAGTGTTTGACCCTTTGATGTTAAGCAAGCACAAGGCAAAACCTAACACAGTAACATTGGATGTTTTCCCTTTGCATTATTAAATATTTGTGTTTGTGCATTCTCTGTCTGAGCCTGTGATCTGTGACAGGTCACAAGGCTTCCTTTGCATGGTCAGACAAACAGGCCTCCTGGAGCACTGGACCATCCCCAGGGTCACAGTGGAATGTGGCCGAACCAAAGGGGGGAGAGGGCACACACAGCTGCAGGTGGAAATTCAGTGGTGCTGTTTTACCTGAAGTTGTGAACTAGCATTAACAGAACGATCAGGAACTTGGAGCGGTTCCTCTTTGAGAGGTGTCTTCTCTGATTTATAATTACATACTGCCACCAGTTGTGGCTATTTCTAGAATTGCAGAGTGGTATAGATGGCAAAGGGCCTTTGGAGGTCATTTCATCTCCCTGTTTCAAGTAGGACCACTGAGATTCAGCCTATGAACAACTTGTGTGCTTCTGCATAGCATGGGCAGAGTTTGGTACTATAATTTAGATCTAAAGAAGATCTAAAGGTAATTTAGATGTAAAGAAAACACTTAGTCTTGGGGCAAACTTGTAACATCCCATAAAGTACTTTTGTGTCTGGTTGTCTAAAAACATGTGGGATAAATGTTCAGGCATTCATGTGTTCTCTACATTGCTGGAGTTACTTTTGCCTCCAAGCTTGTATGAAAAACTTCTCTTCAACTTGGATGGGAAGGTGATTCTAGCAATATATAAATCACATAAATGCCTGTAGTTTATCCCACATAGACCAGAAGTATCAGCATAGTCTCGCTGCTCTGAATCAGATTTCAAATATGAAAACACAAAGAGGCAGACCACAGAATCCTCCTGCATAGTGGAATATATTGTGAGATGAAACTGAAGAGGTTACTATGAATGTAGATCAGCTCCTGTACCTATTCCAACAGAAATCAAAGCTTAACATTTGTATTTCCCATCTGCATTTGAGCCAACTCTTTTAGCTCTAGTCAGGAGCCCTTAATCTGGCAAGCATGATGTGTTTTATATATTGTGTCCTCCACGAGAAGCTGTGACCTAAAATCAGATACAACTTCAGTGAAATTTGCACATGCTTTAGCAGGCACTGCAGTTCAAAGAAAAATAGCTTTGAGCAGACTTTTGGAGCATCTTGGGCAGTTACGTGTTACAGTGTGGGGACTGCTTTATAGGTGAAATGGTTCTCCACTGTGTGGATTCGAAAGCACCAAAGAATTGCAATGCTAACAGGGGCCACAGGTGATTTTGTTTAGACTCTTCAGTATGTTTCAAGAGCATCATAATCTGGATGCTTTTTCCAGTGCTCATGTGCACTAAGAGGGCTTAAATGATGAGCACAGCAGCTCGTGGTGCAGTTGTGGTTAAACACAGGTGAGCCCAACAGGGCAGCATTTTCTCTGTTCCCGAACAGATCACAGGGTGTTCTGAGTGAAATGGGAAAGCTGCCATCAGAGGGAAGGGGTGACATACCACGCAGCAAGTCAGTCAGTGCAGAGAAGGAGATGCAGAGCATGGTCAGCCTGGCTCGTCTGGCTGTGCTGTAGCTGCCAAATCTGAAGGGGTGTCATAAATTGCTCCCAGCAGCAGCTTTGCTCCAGAAAGTTATTTTCAGTTTGAAATTCATTTCAAACCTCCTGTTTGTCTGTGACAAACTGCAGTGTGGGGGACAAGGACAGCTGGCTTGGGCAAACGATGTCAGAGGCACTGGCCATTTCTTACGATGGTTTTGCCACTGAGGAGTATCGAGTATGGAAGCACATCCTGCAGGAATGTCTGTGCAAGGACTGAGTTCTTTGTAGCAGCTGAAACAATGCTGAATCTCTGTATAGGCAACCTTGCTCATAATTAAATTGGTCTCAATTTGGTTTGATCTAAATTACAGTCAAGGTGAATTAAGACACATGAAATAAGCTATTTACATTCTGAATGAAAGCAACTACATAATTTTATGCAATGTAATCAATGCCCTTCAAATTCAAGACTGAGGGTAGTCAGCTTTTCTAAGATCACCAAGTGTTGTGACCCTGAAAACTCCTGTGGGGTGCAATATTTGGGGAGTACAAATGCAATATCTTTCTAAAATCACATCAGCTAAATTTAAATAGTTCATATGTTGTCTTTACAGACAAAGGTCATATTGAAGAAGGCATGATTAAGTGTGCTGGGAGCTGACAGAAAGCATTTTTATGCACCGTAGAAAATGACCGGTAGAAGGTTTTGTGTTGGTGCCAAGTGCAAAGCTTGCTAATGAATTTTATCATAGTCTGGAGGGTGAATAGAATTCTGTTACCAAGGCTGAATATTTTTTGGCAATGCTTCAGGGCAAGGCTAAGAGATCAAGATAATGAAGTATAAAAATTAAAAATGTTTTGATTCCTTCACTGGAACTGAACTGAATTTACACTTCAGTTTTAAATTTAAAAGAAAGATCTGTGGTTTAATTATATCCTCCAGAAATGCAGAGAACTCTCTGTTTTCAGAGGTATGACGATTACTATTACAAAAGAATATTTTTAATGTATACTCTAATATAGGTTTCTCTTTGATATAGGGCTTTGATTTAATCAGATGGGTCTTCTGATTTTTTTATACTGTAGCAAATTTTAAATTACTTCCAATATTAGCTGCCTGACCCTTGCCTCCTTCCCCTACCCATTATATGTGCTAATCAGAGACTAATTGCCTCTGCATTGTCATCATTTCTTCATTCTTTCTCCTTTCTCCTCCTGAATGTGTTCCAGCATTTGTAGGGCATGTACTTAACAAGTTGAAGGGAAAAGAATGGGATTAAATCTATGATGTAAGGTTCCCCAGGGACTCCTCAGGAATTTGCCCATGCACTAAACTGATTTCTCTGCTCATGTTTCTCTTCCTTGAGGGAACCTCGCTAAGGTCTCAACAATGTCACTACAATGTCTGTCTTTATTAGAAAGCACCAAGGGAAGATGATTTAAGGGAGAAACAAGGTAAATGATTGTACAAACAGCTTGCGTGCTTTGACAAGTGCTATTTCAAGGGACTCAGACCCGAGTTATTACTTAATTCTTCGACTACGGCATCTTGTCCCATGCAGGGGCATGGGAGCCCAGGAACTTGTGGGTAGCAATTTACTCCTGAGACCATTTGAAGTGTCCTGAATGCTCACTTAGAATGAACCAACAACTGGAAATGCATGTTTTTGAGTATCAGTTCCAAAGTGTCCTCACAGGATTCCTGTGAGTAATGGAATGTGCAAGTCTTTTCTCAAACCGGTGATTAATAACTGAATCTTTGTAGTTTCACTATCTGTTATCTCATAATGATCCTATTTACTTTTATTTTGTGACTTTTTTTTGTACTTTTCCCAAGTGAGAAATTCCTTTTGAGAAATTTATTTCCAAAGCCCTTAATTTTGAAAGGTTATCTGAACTGTAAGCGTCATATGGAAACCTTTTACATGCTTTTACACCTGCAGGAAGTTTACACTGCTATTTTGCAGACTAGAGTTCATAGTAGTTTTTCCTGTTCAGTGAATGGAGTCATTATAAGACTAAGAACAGAACAGAGAACTCTTCAATGGTGACATGTTTTTTTTCTTAGAAGGAATTGCTTCATGAATTAATCAGCAAACCCACTATGTTCTGTGTAATCTCTTCCTCTTCTTGCCTTGTTTTGCCCTTCTCATGTTGGAAATACATTGAAAACTGTCTTGAGCTCTCCATATTGTAGCTCACCTAAATATCATTCCACACTCTTGATGGGGCGCACAGTGTGCAGCTGTATGTCTGTTTATAACAGCCACTAGATCTCTTGTAAGGACACCTCCCAGCAAAAGGTACTACTTGCCAGCTGCTCAGATAGGTTTTTGTTTCTGCTTTCCTAACCTTAGCAAACTCTTTACAGTAAAGCCACTGATTTATGTGGCTTTTTTTCTGCTGCATCCCTAAGCGGAAGCAAACAAAAGAAGTTGTTAAATTAGAAAGAAGAGAGATAGGAGGTTTGTTTTTTTTTCCTAGACAGTAGAAAGCATGGAAAAGAGTGACTCATTCTGCAATTTTTCACACAGTTCTGATTGCCCCTGGTTCAGTTCAGATTTCCCACTGTGTGTGGTACCTCAAAGCAATGACGTTCATGTGCTGGCTATGAGATTGCTATCAGGGATATTTGCTTTTGACGTCTGCAGTGTCCACAGGTACCCAGTGACTAAGATATCCCAAGCACATGCCAGTTGTGTTTTAGGGACATAGACATCAAACTCAAAGGAGAACATTGCAGTTATGGTTCTTTTACAGCAGTCAAATCCCCCTCCCTCTAACCTGGCAGTGGTTGATTTACAGGTAGGAGTTACATTTCAGTCCCTTCATTTACACTTCCAGTAAATATTCTCTGTCCCTAATGCTGAGTGGCTTTTGTCTACGTCTTTTTGTCTTTGATCATTATATCAAAATCCTTGAACTTCATTTTTCCCTTGGGAACTCTTTCCTCTCTACAGTAATGAAGCCCAGGACTTGTCTCACTCATTTCTCTTTATATCATCCTCACAGCTGAGAGGAAAAGAATCTGTCACTAAGTGATAGACTTCTGCCAGACTTGGCTGCCAGTTGAGTCTGTGATGTGCTTCTATGCTGCTTTTCCCTGTGTTTTTACCTAACATTTCACAAGTGTGGTGTTGATGGGGTAAACTTGAGTGTCTGTGTTGAATCTGCGGTTACAAAGCCAGATGACATCTGTGATCTTTGAGGCAGTACCTCTTAAACAAATGCTCTCCTCCCTGCAGTCCAACATGTATTGGGTGATTTGCAAGTATCCTTGGAGCTGTTCAAGGGTCATTCATTCCAGATTCAACCTGTCTGACTTCCACCCCTTTGTCCCCTCCAAATTTTATGAAATAACTCACTATAGAGGAACTTGGACGCTCAGGACAGAGATTTGATATTTTTCATCCTTTCATATGATTGGTGAAGGGACTCTAAAAGTTGTTTTAACACAGCAGCCCTGGCATAAACCAGAAATTTCTGTTTCTGCCATATAACAGTTAAAACTTACGTTTGGCAAACCAGCTGCAGATCACCCAAGTCACTGGATATTGATGAAGGCAGAAAGTATGGGTTAGTGCTGTTATACTGAGATCTTTAAGAGAAGATGCAGCACAGTATTGAAAAGGCATCTCCATTACATATTCAGTACCTATGAAATGATATGCTGAATATCAGAGAATTTTCCTGAATCAGAGCTTAAAATGACTTTTTGAATGGTTTTATAACAATCACGAGAGTCTCTGCTGACATCTATTGTTAGATAATTGTTTTGAAGCCATCGTCTATCACTCCTACAATTTTCTCATTGATATCTTCTGCTTTTCAAATTAGGGAGGAGAATTAGTGGATAATTTCTACAAATATAACATATAACTATAAAAATACTATTTCTTGTCTCATTTTTATCATACACAATTCTCTTTCAATTCATTCTGATGTATATTTTCAAAATACAGTTTATATAGTTGATCCACAGCTGCCCAGTTTCATTTTAATGTTTAAATACCTTATTTTAAACAATTCTATTGAAAGTTGGAGTAACTTTCTGGTAGTTTCCCTGAGTGTTAGTGCAGTGTTTGCATGTAGGATGCAGGACTGATATTTGGAAAATTTAGCCTTGTCCCTTTAACTGCTGTACTGGTTCTGATCCTGGAAGGTAACAATCCTAGTGCCAAGATGTTCTGATTTACTTCAGCAACAAAGACAGGAGCATTTTGGAGACTCGTTGCCTTTGGCAGCACAGGAAGGGAAGGGGTGACTGTACTTGTAGTGATGTTGACTTTTTCTTCCCCTTAAACTGAATTATTTTAATCTGAAAAACACAAATCCAAGGCTATTTGTTGTCAAAGTTGTTTTTAATGCAAGAGAAGTACTGCCTGCAAATGCTTATGTTTTAGCAAACTTTCTGGACTAGTTTATTTGGGTACCATTTGATGTTAAATTACTATGGACAGCAACATAAATACTTTAATAGGATTCCTGGAGATAAGTGATAAATTACTTTTATCACAGCTTTTCTCTTATAGTCACCATACTACCTGGGTGTTTTTAATTCATGTTGTTTGCATTTTTGTTGGATATAGTGGTATTTGCAGAACTGTTTGGACTGTCAAAGAGATTTCAGTATTGGTAACTAAGACCAGGTCAATTATGTATACATTGTAGAAGCCTACACAAAATATATCAGTGGGAGTTATGGGGCCAGGCCTTCATGTGTGATAGGTTAAACATTTTAATTAGAAAAATATATTCTTACCAATAAATTGAATTCTTATGAGGGGGACAGGGGCAATTGCTACACTTGAAGAATAGGTGAAAGCATTCAGAAATCATCCTCTGCCTAATATATGTATTTAAACTCAAACAATTTAAAGGCAGTGATCGCTCGTGACGATTCTATGGGAAGTTTCAGTGAGCACAAACAAAAACCAGCAGACATGAGCAGACCCACCAAGCCCAGATACTTAAAATGAAAGATTTATTGATACCTGAAAGTACTCAGAGAGAACAAATGAAGAAAAGCTCTTACAAAAGGAATGTTCTGGTACATAAGGGTATAAACAACTCACAGGGTACTCGCTGTCAAATTAGTGGGATGGGTGGGAGGAACATGGTGTTCTGTTCCATACTTTTGGACTGTCAGACAGTTTGAAGTCAAAAGGAAGAAAAGTTGGTGGACTTAATTACTAAAAGCACAATGCAGGGGGAATTATGAGGGAAAAAAAGTCTAATGCAATTTTAACCACTTTAGTAGCAATCAAGAACATAAAGTAACGTACACTATAAAATAGAAATAATTTTTTTATCTGAATATTGTTATCACCTTCTGCTGTCAAAAGCAGAGCTTTCTGTTTTGTGGACTGTAGGCAAATTAAAAGTACATTTTAGTTTACATGAACTGTTGAACTTGACAAACAAAATGGAGGAATTATTCTAGTTTCTTATTAAATCTTTAATCTGGATGTAATAAGCTTTTAGGATTTGCTATCCATTACAGCAGATAAATGTCTGTGAGCAGTTTGCATAGTTACAAAACAAAACTGGGCATTAGATCAATTTGTGACTCCTTTCAAGGGCATCTCTCAGGTTTTAGGCTTTGCATTCTCACTTGCCACTGTAGGAAAACAGGCTTTGGCATGGAATCTTCTTGCTTACTGTCTAAGGTGGGCACCAGCAATTCATGGTGCCAAGGCTTCCTATAAGGTAATGGAGGATGCTTGGGAAGCAGTAGGGAATATCCCCCATGTTTTCTGTGTGAGCAGGACTGGACTGCCTTGGGAAAAGCTGGGATTTCCCTGTTAGCATTATCTGGTAGGGGAAGAGAAACACAGAGGAAGCAGAGGAGTCACATAACCTCCCAGGATTATCCTGACCTAGTGCAGTTTACTGATCATTCCTTACTTAGAATTTTGTTTATCGGCAGAAAGTAGGTCAGAACTTCTTAAAAAGTGTATTCTTTCCTTGTTCCCAAATCCCTTCAATAAAGACTCCCTTTCTGTGGTACCCAGCTAACAGCAGTTAACAGACAGGCTGTCTCTTCAGTTAAGAAGAAAATTCTGCCTTTCTCTCCTGGCTCTCTCAGCTCTGACATTACTTTGCCATGACATAAAATCTTCCATTTTCTGCTGGGCAAATAAAGCAAATTCTCCAAGTTCCATCAGAACATGTGCATGAATGCTGGCATATCTAATGTTTGACACATTTGTTATAAACAAAGTAGCAGATGTTACCTTACCCACGTATATTAGTTCATTAGAGACCATATTTATTTCGTTTTAATTTTTAATGTTAACTCTTATGTGCAGTTTTGTTGCTAACAGAAAGGCCAACATGGCTTTGGAGCTAATGCTTTATGCTCTGTATTGTTTTGCCTTAGATATTGAGGAGTTGTTTTGTTGTTGTTGTTTTCCATGAGGCAGCAGGGCTGCTTTGTCCTTAATGCAGAGCAAAATAGTGTCCTTAGGTTCAGAAAAAGGAGCAGAAGGAAGTTTGGAACAGGAAGCTGGACTAGATAACCTCTTGAGGTTCCAGCCTGAATTATCCTATGTTCTATCTGAGGTGGCTTACAAATACCAGTGCCACAGGGAGACTGAGTTAATGATTCATTTCTGCATCAAAGTTTGATTCAAGTCATCCATGAAATACGTTCATTGGGCTTGGCCTGAAGGCACAGCTTTGATCCTGCAAGCTGCTGTGCTGAGGTTGTCATCCAGAGCTTCCCCAAATGCAACTGGTTCCCCCTCTGCACCTCTGGCAATCCCATCAGGCTGGGGGAGCTGCTGCACTGACTCCACTCAGAGCTTCTCCCCGACCTTTGGCTGGTTCTTGAGGAATTAACTGTTAGTGTGTGGTTAGGACACCTCACCCAGAACTGTCTTGTGCCTAAGAACAGTTCCATGGCCTTTGGGCTTGGGAATCCAGTGATTTCCACAATCTGTTGGAAGAAGTTGTACCTGGGAGACCTCTTTGGAGAGCGGTGCAAATACAGTAACAGAACCTCTGACTCCAATTGATGAGACCTAATTACGACATCCAAATTATGAGCTCTATCTGTATTTTATCTTCAAAATATCTTTGTGAATCATCCATGTACGCTGGCATTGCTAGGAAAAAAATCTGTTAGGAACAAATTAGTAAAAGATCTACCAGAAGTTAATCCTTCAGTTGGTTAAAAAGAAACCAAACACTGTATTTGTACTTTGCACAGTAAAACAGGCATTTTTCTCCATAAAGGAAATAGTTGTTATAACATGAAATGGGTTCTACTTTCTGAGCAGGGCAAGTGGATGATGCTTTGTCTGCAGTGGTTGAAATCATAGCTGGATTCCCACCCTCCCTCCTGTCTGTTGGTGGATTGGGTGTGCATGCACACATGCATTTTTGATGTTTTTATACTTTCTAATGGTTCTCCAAAGAGATTCTGACACTGAGATTGTAGACAGTGAAAGTATCTTTCTATATGAGTGGAATGCTCTTTTAGCTGGAGTTAATGGAGTAACTATATAATGATCAGGGGACCCCTGGTGGCCTAGCGGTTAAGACGCTGCGCTCTCAGCGCCAAGGTCGCAGGTTCAATTCTCGGTCCTGCT
>JAWWLV010000035.1:7022360-7061913 GCA_035041135.1 Platyrinchus mystaceus
AATCCATTGCGCAGGCTTGAAAGGTAAAAACACCTTTCCCAGATCTTCGTTCGCGAAGACTGGCCACGTTTTTATATAATGATCAGAGTCTCTTTTCTTTGCTCAGCAGCAAGAAAAGTGACCTGACACACAGAAGGAATTTTGTTGTACTGCAGAGAGTTCAATTACTGCAGGAATCACTTGGCTACATGTCTGTGTTTAGTTAAAAATGAAATCTTGATTAAAAGTAATCAGCAGAGAAACAAAACTAAAGTAAGCAGAGGATCACAAAGCAAGAAAACCATATAAATCTTGTGGTATCTCTTGCACCTGCAAATACACAAAATACAACTGCTACTCTTGCAACTCATTGTGTAGACAGTGACTTCAGAGGCAAGCTGTCATCATTTATTGGGCACAACAGAGAAATTCCAGGGTTAGAGCTTTGTGAAATGCCAAACAAAGTTACCATGGAAATGGGTTTATACATGACTTCTCAAAATAAAAAGATTTAATTATTACAGGACTGTAGCTGATGCTTCTTCTCCAGGAGGTGCACTTCTACATCAGCATCAGGGACAGAAAAAGCCCCTATCATTGGTATTTTTAAGTTCACCTCTGATCGATTTAGGCAGCTCTTAACCAAACTATTATGATGTGACAATATTCTATCATTCTCTAAAGTGAAATTGAAATTCAGGAAAAAATACTGTATGAAGAACCAGGAGAATGCCTGTACTTCTAACTTGAAACTGAAAACTGTTTTTCTTAATAGTTAGAAATGGAAATTCTCTGAAGTGCTTTGACTAAAATGGGAAATATGGGTAATATAAAGCTGCGGTTTTAATCTGTAGGCAGAGAACTAGAAAAACCATAATTGCCGATCTATTCAATAGTATTTGTAACAAAAAATCTACTCCCTTTCATTCTTTTTGTAAAACACAGAATGAAAAGCCTACTTCTACATATCTGTGAATAGTAAAAGATACCTAAGAAGTTTTAGAAACTATCAACTGTTTTTGTATGATATCTCTAACTAATTACCAACCTTTTCCCAGGAACACACTACATTTTTTTTTCCTCATTTCCTAATTTTGAAGACAGGCCTACAATTTTACATACCATTTTGCATTAGAGTGTATCATTCATCCTATTAATGCTCTCTCTTCATTCTTTTAATTGCAGCTTTAAATTTTTATCTATATTCTAATTTCCATGGAATTAGACATGCTAATCCATCCTTTAATAATATGTTTACATTTTGCCTCTTTCAGGATGGGAGTATATTTAGGTGCAATTTAATTTCTCTTTCAGTGCTGCATTTGCTGAAATTTGCATTGCAGATTGATATCTGTTTGAATATATGCATAGCTATGTACCTATATAGATATGTATCATAACATGCATAGCGAGGATCAATGAAACCTCAGGGTCGTTTTGCAGATCCTCAGGCATTATTTCTTTCAGAATTAATTACTGCTGCTGTCACTGCAAGGTAATAAAAAATACTAAATGGATGTCTTAGGAGCTGTTGGTATTGTAGCCACTCCTGGAACTACTGAAATGTGTTCCCTTGAAGAAGGGAATTGAGTATGGGATGGCCCCCTGTGCCAGTGCCACGGTCACCTGCTCAATTTTTGCCAGTACTGCAGGAATTTCTTTAGCCAGCTCCTCAGCCCCGTCTTTGTCTACATTTCTGTTTGGGGAGTGGTGTACCAAGTCAGCAAAGGGTGATTATTAATAGCTGCATGTAGACAAACCTTCTGTCTTCCAGCCATCTGAACCCTCCCCAGCATTAATCACTTTAATAGGAATTATGGAGCCAAAAGGGAAGACATATATCAAACACATCCCTTAAAGAGCCAGGAGCTTCCACAGTAGGTCAGACCTGGTGTGTGTGTGTGTCCTCTATGGCCATAGCTGTCATCAAGTACAAGAAACCTGTTGTGAGCTGTTGGGTATTCAGCTCTTAGGATAATCCTGCTTTCTATCCTGAGACTGATTATTTTATATCTGAAAGTATCAGGGCTTGTATCCCTTTATTTTCTGTTTAGTTGGCATGCCTTGTTGGAAATCATGTGTCAGCTACATGATTGTTTCAGTCTCCCAGGGGAGTTGTGCTGGTATGTTCTAGCTTTTTTTCCCCATTAATTGCTGTACAAATACCAATATGTAAGGTGTTAAAACCAAAGTCAGCAAAGCATTTAAGCAAGTACCTTTTTACATATACATACATATAAATATATGTATATATATGTACAGTCACGCTCATTTCAGCCAGACTGCTCACAGGTATAATAACTTGCTGTACCAAAGTTAAAATGCATTAAACCCCCTTTTGTGATAAGGCTCATGTTTAGGATGCAGACATGTTCTGATGGATGTTGCTGCAGCAGTTTCTGGAGTTATATCACCATCCTTCGTGCCATAGGTCGACGTGCCCGTGCGAGAGTTGACAGAGCAGGACGCGTGTGCTCCGCTCGCCTCTCTCTGCTGACAGGTTGGCATCTCCTGTTAAGCTGCTGTTTTGAGTGACCTCTGTGGAAAGGTTGAGGTTGACAGCTTGGGGCAGTAATATCTTCAGCTGCTAAATTCTTCCAAGGATATGTCAGTATGTAGAGAACTGCTTGGGAAAAATATGAGTGATCAAAGAGCTGCAGATTGAGGGCTGTTGTGCAGGGAATGACTTTTCATGTTTTTCAGACCCTCCTTTTTGACACCCAGCACAGCAACAGACATTTGCAATTAAGAACGTGCCTCATACCCTTTGCTTAGGCTTGAAGAAGTGTGTTGTGCTTAATCTGGGCTCCAGGATCTAACCCAAAGAAGTGTGCCAGGACATTAGGTTGCTAGTTAATATGACTAAAGTGTGGGATTTAATTACTCCCTAAGAACTGGATGTTGTATTTTTCTTTTTAATTTGCACTAGTGATCTGCAGTCCCACTTTTAATTCAAAACTATGCTTTCTTATATTATTTTTCTGAAATTTTCATGCCTGTGCAGTGAAGGGCTTTTGCATGTTTTTCTTTATTTTGCTTTTAAAGAAAAGATGTTGTAAGAATGGGTGGAGGTCATTGTTCCCTTCCAAAAAGGAGTAGGCAGCAAGATAGCTCTCAGCATTAAAACTTAAGAAGTAGTACTGCAAGCTATTAAAGACCCATTATAAAATGCTCCAGGACCAAAGACTCCACCTTTTCCTTAAGCCTCACTGGTTTTACTGGATCAAGCTAATGAGATTTTAGCAGGCACATCATCTTCATGATGGACAGACTCCCCATTGGACACTGACACAAAGATCTGCTGAGCCATTGGTCTGGAAAAGTTCATTAACAGTGAGGTCAAATCTGAAACACCTTTGAGAAGAACGAGTAAATCATAGAGAAATGATGTAATCATAGAATCACAGAATGGCTTGGGTTGGAAGGAACCTTAAAGAAGGAACCTTATCTCCTTACAAGCCCCTGCCATGAGCAGGGACACCTTCCACTGAGGGTGCACTCAGTGCCACTGTCCATGTCACCACCAAAGATGTTAAACAGCCCCAGGAGTGGCCCCTGAGAACCTTACTTGTCACTGCTCTGCACTTGGACATTGAGCTGTTGTCTGCAGCTCTTTGAGTGAGACCATCCTGCCAATGCCTTATCCAAGTGGTCCATCCATCAAATCCACGTTTCCCGCCTTTAGAGACAAGGCTGTCCACCAGTGCTGCAACCCCAGTGTAGAAGATATAAACACACAGTCCATAAACTATTCCCATTTTTATGTGTGCTCTGCACTGTTCTAGCAAGTTTAGGAGCTTTGAAAGGCTCAAGAGTTTGATTACAACATTATGGTTGTACACACATCACCTCAAACGCTGTTGCACCTGTCTTCCTGTCAGAAGCATGCTTTGTTTTCCAAGGGAAAATGCATTAATATCTCACACTACCTCACTTTGCTTCTAAAATTATTACCTAAATCTAGTTTCCTGTTCCTTCTTTATATTGTTCTATCTTTGATCGCATCTTTATCTGGGGAAAAAATGGAATGGGCAAGATAGCGATTTAATTGGTGGTGATGGCCAGGGGGTACAACTGTCAGCACCACAATGAGTGGCTGCTTTCCACTGGCAGCAGCAGAACCAGCACAATTGTATTACACAATTTATCCGCCTGGTATTACACTGTGAGAATTCCCACGTGTGTTGATCACCTCCTTACCAGGTGATTGATTAGTCTGCTGCAGGAGTACTGAGCCTTTTCACAAATGTTTGCAGTTTTTTCATTTGCAGCTCTTCCATTTTGTCACATCTTGTTTCCTCTAACTTGGGCTCTGGAGAGATCTGTACAACGTGCCTATGCAGATTAGTCTTGCTACTAATGCACAAGTCTCTTGTAACTGATCTCTCTTTCCATTCTGACTTAACTGCTGAATTGTTTTCAGTGAATTAAAAAGAGGCTCTGCTGTTATTTTCTCTTCAATAGGAATGTACTTTTCTAATTTCCTGTTAGAGAAGTTGTTTATTAAAAAATCTGTCCGTTCATTATTTGTGCTTATGAAGGTGGAGCAACTTCATATGCAGAACATAATTAGCACTTGGGATTGTTTTGATCTAGTTTTCTCCAGGTAAACTCTTCACTAATAGAAGGTTTCTACTGATGAGAAAACTCTTTTAGGCTCTTGGCATCAAAGCCTAACTAAGTGAATTTCATTATTCAGCTAGGTTTTCAGTGCAGTGCAAATAATTTGAAATACCTTTCCCAAACACCACTTTTTATGCTAATTTTGCTTGGGGTTATTTGGGGGTGGAGGAGAGGGGGAAGTTATGCAATGCAAAATATTTCATGAATAAATTAAATAACTGAAGCATAGAACTTCGCTCTCGGTTTGAGGGCTTTGTAAAAAAATAACATACTGAAAAAATCCTCTTTTGGCTGCACATTAAGATATGGAGAAGCAAATGCAAAATATCTGTCATTTGAACGGCTGCAAATGTCTGAGAAAAGGTTTTCTGTGGAAATCTGTTGCCTGTTTCTGGTATTTTGAGGTGGCTGCATTAGTCACTCTGAGCAGCTCTTTCCATTGCTGATCTGCCCATTATGCCACCTCTTCCAAAATCCAGGGAACAGGAGCCCTTTCTGGATTAGGGTTCTAGGATGACTTCAGTGTCACTAAAAATGCAGATTAGGACATGGTCTGCACACACTAATAATGTCAGACCCATTTTGAAAACTGGTTACATATTTTATCCATTACTGGTAATTAAACAAATCTGATGTAGTAGTGCTTTGAAAATCCGATTGCATTTTCAGCTGCTGTGTTATGATGCTCTATTTACTTTTCTCTAATGTTACATTTCTCTCACTACTAGAGCACTGCATTCCATATTCTCTTTGTTACACCTCATTTTTAAATAAGTGAAATAATCTTCTTTGTGTTGCTCTTGCTTTGCTGAAAGTTGATCTGAAGCCAGGTCCTTTCAAATTGTTACATTCATATAATAAAAACAACTAGAGATAGAAACACAAACTCCTGCTCTAAGCTAGTATTTTTGGATCTGTAGAACGTATTTGAACATCAACCATGTATCTTCCATTTACCCATCATCTTAATTTATTTTCACTTGACCTAAGGAGGTCAGAGGATTAATCTTCCATATTGATTATCTTGACGGACAACACTTCTTCCCATGATAGTAAGGTGCGATTGATATCCAGAGAATAAGTACTGATGTGTTTAATTTGCTTCCAAATTGAACAGATTATATAGACTGAAGTTGGAAGCTACTTCTCATTTACTAGTCATTCTTGCTCAGACCAATAACAAAGACTCCAGGCAACTGATAATTTGGTGGATTTTAACTTTCATTTCCACAGGTGAAACAGTTTCCACACAAAGTGTACAGGTTATACATATATATACAAAAAATATATACCCACACTTTGTGCACTATTAAGACTTCCTTCAGATTAATTTTACTGATAATTTCATAAAAGATACGACTATCAGATTTCTCTCATTCTGTATCGTAACTTCCTCAAAGAGGAACAGGCGTCTCCAGGGATAAATATGTATCTCTGCCTGCTTAACTTTCAAACACCTGAATATGGAAATAAAAAGAGCACCACCTGATATAGCTTCAAAAAACAATTTGCAGAATGGCCTTCCTTCTCCCCATAATACAGAAAGCCTCCCATAACATGCAAATTAGCAAATGCAATTGAAACAAAAAAATGAAGTCTTTGAAATGAAAAGAGTAAGAATTATAATCCTTAATTTATCCATTATCACTCTCCCCCTTCTGTTTAAGCCTCTTTGCTGCAATAATCAAAACTTCAGTTGCTTAGTCACTGATAAACATGCATCATATATTCATTCCATTATTTTCCTGCAGGCCCTAGAAGTACCTTTTGACCATGATACAGTTTGTCCAGTGATTGACAAGTGTTCTGATGGCTCCTTTCACAGCTTTTTGCATCTTAGGGGCTGAATTGCTGGAGGCACAAACTGTGCAGGGAGAAAATCAAGCCTTATCAGTGCTTCCCAAAGTCTTGTTTAGGTTTTTCCTCTTGAGCTTTTTCCTGCCTTTACTGATTTAATTAATGCCTCCATGTCCCTAGGTTACATACCTGCTGACTTTAAATCTGTTGCCATTTATCCTTTATTAAAGTAACATTCTACGCCTGACGCCTTGGCTGACATCTGTGGAACTACTGCCAAACCCCCATTCCCATCAGAGATCCCTGGAAACGAGGACATTAAAGATTTCATTTTATTTTATTTTTAATGAAAAGGGATAAAATTTGTCTTCAAGTCTGACATCCTGAAGCTCTTTAGAAGCTAATTAACTTACATTTCATTGTTATTTCTCCTTTCATTCGTGTCAGTCTTGCTTTGGAAAAGAAACTCTTCAGAGAGCCACTTGACTCTGCCTGTGATGGTGAAGTTAAGGAAGGTATCCAATGGCAATACCTTTAGCCTTAATTTGTTTTTCTTGCTCTGCCCACCTTGCTGTGAAGTTTAAACACACATCTGTTCTCAGATAGCTCCCTGTCCAGGGCACAGCCATGTGGAACAGTAAAAGGGGACTTGCAGCGAAATCAAAGGGAAAGCGTTGCCATTTCCATGAGTTTCCTGACACTGGGGAAGATCCACTTCACAACCTCCTTTGTGAAAGGGAAGGATCATGTCTCCTTTTGAATAAAAAAGTCTTTTAGCTATTATTTATAATTTTAAAACAATGATGTGCAATATTTCTTATTAGACTCCCTGTAACTCAAGGAACTTTATGTCTAATTCCTCAGCACAGCTGTCTGCTCTTCTCTGACTAGAACGGGGTTTTGGGGCTTTTTAAATCACAGGTTAGATTTTCTAAGAGAAGTAGACCTCTGCATAATAGGTTTAAAGCTATTGGTGAGACATTTGCTTGTCTTAATTACCTCTTCCTGAGGTGGTAGAAGCAGCCCATAGACCCTTAGATGTCTGCAAATCATGAGAGGAAAAGTTCTAGACCAGGGTCCTATGGAACTTGCAGGAGTGGTTCAGCACACAGGATGTCCCTCTCTGTCTCCAGTTCTGCATGGCTTTCTTCAGTATTTCTATAGTAGTGTTTCTGCACCCCTCCTTTTTTGTCTTTTCTGTAACCTTAAGCTTTAATTAAATTACCCATTAAAATACACACATTTTCACTTCCTAAGCATCAAATATAAGGATAACATGTGAATAAATGGATGTAAAAATTCCATAAAGAACAGTTAATCTTATGTTCACAACTTCATCTCAGCCTAAATCCAACTGATCTTACAAAATACTCAGAGGGCATCAAATGAAATTAGCAGGAGGTAGATGCAAAGGGGCTTATCCATCATAAAGCACAAACCGTTACAGAATGTCTTTGTGCAAGTGTTGAGGGTCCTAAAAATTTACATGTGTAAAAAGTGACTGAGAAAAATAGCAAAAGAAAAAGCATCAAATGCGAATTATTAAAAAGAAAGATGTCATACTTGGCTCAGAAAATCCTGAACTACAAAGTGCTGGAAGCCAGGAGAGTCCAAGTTAAGTGTGTGTCACCTGTTCTTATGCTCTTCCCAAACCTGCTCCTACTTCTGAGCTTTTCTACCCATTGCCAGAGAGAAGAGTCAGGGTGATCCTGTGTTCTTCTTTTCCTATTTAAGTGCTCTCCCCCTTGACCCTGTCTTTCTGTTGGACTGCTTCAGGATGATCTCCTTGGTTAAACATTTGCCATCTGTAATGCTTTAATAGTAGATATTATTCTAGATGTGTTCATTCAAACGTTACTGCTCTAGATGGCACAGGTGTTTCTGTTGAAATTTCTGTGCCTGATTTGATTTAATCTTTTTAACAATGTTTGTCCAAGATTTAACATTTCAGTGAATAAAATTAAAATGAACCTCAGCATTCAAAAACGAAGTTTTGGAATCCCATCTGCCAGGAAATTTGTTTTAAACACAGCAAGTTTTGAAAGCATTGAAATGCCAAACTTATGGCTTTTTCTCAGTAAGATTGGCATAAATTCCTTTCTTTCTTTTTACTGATCTTAGACGTTTTTAAGCTCCAATTGTAGTTGTATTTATAAGTAGCTCTTATATTTTTGGAAGATGACACTATGCAAATAATCTGCTGTGATCAAAATTGCAACATGTAGAGTCTGAAATACACTGAATAATTCCTGCCGGTATTGATATAGAAAGTGTTTGGCTTCCTTTTTCCTCACTATATTTGAGCGTGTTGTGAAACAGGATCTCAGAAGCTTCTAAATAAGTATTTTTGTCCTTACAGAAGGAGGCCATGTCTAGGTTTGAACAATGCAAAATATAATTTCAGTTGACATTGAACAGTGTGAATGAATCCAGAGTTTTCCATACAAATAAACAAGGAGGGAAATACAACTGGATTTAAAAAAGTAGAAATATAAAATTTTAGGTTGAGCCCAGTATATAGTTACTGTAAATGAAAGCTTTTAGAATCCTTTGATTCTTTTCAAAAGTTTGCTTGTATTTCAAAAGGGTTGGAGGAAGGATATGAGCTGCTTTTCTCTTTCTGAAATGAGTACCCTGTTTAGGTATGAAGCATCCACTTGGAGACAGTTTCAGATATTAATATTGTTATGTCAGGAGCTCGAGTCAATTGTACATTTATCAAGAAAACAGCTATCGTGAAATGCTGCCAAGATGTCAAAACAAAACGTTCATGGGGAAATGCCATTTAAAAATAATTTTTCAGCTCGTTTGTTTTTTTTTTTTCAAATTCATCAATCTCAATTAAACAGAGAAATGAACATCCAATTTTTCCAAATGATAACTTTTCATTTTTAAATTTAGAAAATTAAAATACTTTAAAAAGTTTAAATGCCCAGAGCAGAAATATTTCAAAATTATTTAATAAGTTTGCTGTCATATTGAATCAAAAGTAATCACATGTCATAAAGCAAATGTCAGAGTCTGCCTTTTTCTTAAATCTGAATTCAGTTCCTTCTCTGGTGGAGGAAGTGGGAGAGTGAAGGGAAAACTGTGTCCAGCTGAGTTAGCCTCTGTAGAAACTCAGCTGTGGTGTGGACTGATAAGGAAGCTGATACATCCACTGTGCTGTGTCTGCTGCTGCAAACTCCAATATGATTTTCTTGGGATGAAGGAAAATTTTCCTTGCTCCTGCCCCTTAGTCTTTGCTGCTGGATTTTGTTGTTATCACTGTCCTAGTGGCCATACTGGAGGAAGGCAGCCTGGATCACCCCAGAGGAATCCAAACTCTCTCTGCTCCATACGGAGATGCCTATTTGGAAGAAGACAAACTGTCTCATTCTTGTTTGTCTTCATTGACAGGAGTTTGCTCCATCTCTTCTGGGCTGCTCCGTTGGTTTTGCCATGCCAGTCCTCCCACCCTGCCTGTCCTGGCTACCAGAGCAGAGGTTCCCTGCTCATTCCAAGCTGTTTCAGGATGAATTTTCTGTTGTCAGGGTTTCGTGGCGGTTTCTGTGATGGTTTCTGCCTGCCCTGAGAGTGCAGTGGATCAGGTTCCAGTATGATATGGCAATGCAGTGCAGGTGGATCACTTCACAGATTGGGCTGTTTGCATTTTCAGCTGCTGATTTTTGGAAGGGTTTAGGCATAATCCTCTTGCTGCAGTTTCCCCCCAGGGAATTACATGTTGAACGTTGCTACTCACTTGGGATTGCTCCAAATCACGGCAACACACTGACAATGGCAGATTAAATTCCCTTCTGTTCCTTGTTACAGTTTTCAGTTAATAATCAACATGCTGAAGATGTGGCAGGCCTGGTTGGTGCCTCTTAGCACCAGTGACCTGGGTATTAGATTTCCCTCGGCTCAAAGGGATATGGATTTGTGAGGCTTCTGCAATCATTTATCTTCCTAAAAATCACCAGTTTTTCTGATACAGTTTGAAGCAATTTCAAGACTATTTAAAAGAGGCTTAGGGTTCCACTGGCAATAATGCTGAGTGTCAAGGCTGAGGCACATTGGCAGAATGGAATTTGAGAACACTTTTCTTTCTCCGTTATACTTCACTCTGGCTACTGTTATGGATCTATTGCTTTAATAATCACTCGTATTCACACACACAATAAACGGAAATGTATCTGACTTGATCATTCTCATTTTAGGGTTTTGGTTTCTAGCTTCAGATGCTTCTTTTATCTTTTCTTTGTCTCTTCATTTATATTCAGGGAAACCTCATTCAAATCCAGCAAGCAATTACAGCGTGGTTTAACCATGAATAATATTGCTGTTTACACACATTTAAGATAGGCCATTTCTTGACAGGGAATGATATTATGTAGATTGATACTGTCTATTTTTTTTAATGCTGTCTGACTTTCTATCCATCTTTCTAGACATTTATGAAATATCTGTCTTCATTGCAACCTTCCATTAAAGCTGGAGAGAGATCATGTTTTGTCCAGTCATGTGTATTCTGGTCCTGCTTACAAAGCTGGAGATTGCTTGTGAGGTGCATAAAGTCACTTATGGAAACTGAAGTATGGTGAGAGAAAATCCTCACCAGGACAAGTAAGAATAAAAGTCCTATTTAAATGTTCCTCTTTCAACACACCTCCCAACGCTCTATTAATAAAGACCATGATATGGGTTTACAAAACTGAAGACAGTGATTCTCATACAAACAGCAAAAGCAGGGCGAAACAATATAAAAAAACCATTGACAGCAGATAGAAAATTA
Organism: Platyrinchus mystaceus; assembly: GCA_035041135.1. NCBI lineage: Eukaryota > Metazoa > Chordata > Aves > Passeriformes > Tyrannidae > Platyrinchus > Platyrinchus mystaceus. Next base: position 7,033,534 of record JAWWLV010000035.1, read on the forward strand.
GTGGCCAAAGTTTATATGAAGTTCTAAACTAGGTATGATTACTTTTTTTTTTACACGCTTGTAGCAAGCGTGGGTGGAGCCCTTCTCAAATCTTCATTCGCGAAGCCCAGCCATGATGACTTTTTTTTCAGATGTATGTTTGCAGTCACATCTGTACTTTACCTTATTTAAGCCAAAGTATTTCACATTTTAAAATACCTGGGAGAAACCAGTTCATCCTAAGGAAACAGGATGCTTTTGTTGTAATTTTTTAGAAAAGGCTTTAAGGTGTAGACTTAAAATAATAACAGCTACTTCTGAATTAAATTGCCTAATGTGGGCCTCATTTGCTAATGGTGAACTCACAGAGAAAGGAATTACCATGCCTTTTTTTTTTCTGTGAGATACTTGCAATTAGATTTTTAAACAGTTTTTCTACATCAGCAATAAAAATGTATACAGGCATGCTTTGTAAGTATGACTTTGGGCTATCCTCTTTACATGCACATCTGTACTGTTGGTATAAATTCAACTTGCATTTACTTTATAGTGCTTTTTCTCTGTAGTGGGTTAATACCAATAGCCTGGATCACTGGAGTTTCCTGGAAATGGGAAGAAGTCTCTTTTGTCAGTCTCACCAGCTTTTCTAAATGTCTGTGCTGCAGGAAGAGTTCTGCTGTGGGCAGCAACCAGAGCTCAAAACCAGGTAAAAAAAGTAAATACTTGCAGAATGAATTCTGAGAGCAGATGTGGAGAAGCACCAAAGCTCAGCCCAGCAGTTCCCACGTCACTGCCACGCACAACCACATGTAACAGTGGTTACAGGGGTCATTTTTAACAACTTACTCATACGCCTAATGACCTTGTCTTAGGAAAATAAGAAGACAAAGACTGTAGGACACCTTTTTTCATCCTGTCCTTTGTAGGGTGATGGCAACATTTCCCCAGCTGTAATTTAGAGCTGTGTTTAAATCACAGACAGAGCACTGCATAACGTTTCCTTGTTTTGTTCCATTGCATCCCTGTAATCTTTCTCAGAGGAGTCTTTGCTTGAGTAGCTGAGTCCATCCTCTGTGCTGTCAAAAGAATGGCTGGTTGCACTCTAAGTTATTCATTTATGCTTGGAATATATCTCTTGTTTGTGGCATTTGTTTTTGTGTAATTTCTGTGGGCCAGAGCTGTAGATTTTCATGGTTTTGACATTGTTGCTTTCTGACTAATTTATTCTCAAATCCTCCTCTTTCCATAATTTTCTTTTTTTTCTGGGAAAGCCCACTGATTTAACTAATGAATCTAGTACTGATTTCTGAACAGCTGCTAATAATAAGAAAATTGTCTTGATGGCTATTCTCGAGCCTGGAGAATGAGCATGCAAGCAAGTTGTTAGTTTTTTGGGTGGCTTTTTTTTTTCACTTCTCAGGATGTTTGGCTCATTTGGAGAGCTCTCATGTCAAATCCCTTTTATCTGTAATTACAAAGCATTATGATTTCATCTTGGTGCCAAGGGACAGCAAATGTGCCTGCAGGGAATAGTGAAAGCCCATTTATTTATCTTAAGGCCAACTTTTGGTCAAAGTGACATCATTGCCTAAATTCTCAGTGAATTTATCTGTTTGGAGCTTTAACCCTGTGTGTGCTTCCCAGGATTGCATAGAGTTTGTCTACTGGGAGCAGTAGAGAACATATTCCCTTCCTTACCTTTCTCTCTTTAATAGTGTGGACTAGATTATTTGTCCCAGGGAATTGACAGTCAAATTACACATGGGTTATTTATATCCCCACTCTTTGAACTAATACCACAGAAAATGAGCTGATTCATCCTAAATGATGGAGGGGAGTCCATTTCAGACCAGGAAATGAAATCTGTGTGTTTTGGAGGTTCAGTCTTACTTCTTGGTTCAAAACCTTTCCTACCTCCCCTCTGTACCCTTCTGCCCTTTGCAATGCTTTCACGGAATTCAGAGTCGTGATTCACTCAGACTGGAGCTCTAAGCTGACTGATAGAGGCAGGTTCTTGTCTTACCTCTGAGATCACGTCATCTGTGTGGGATGTTATATCGGAGATTGGGATTTTGACCTTTTAAAGACTGGCTGGCTGCCAGGTGAGGACACGGAATGAAAGAGCTACTGTTAAATGTATGAATGAAGTTGATATTGGTAATGTATCATAAGACAGTTAAAATAGTTTGTGCCTCAGGATTCTTTGTTCCCAGACAGTCTGTGGTGTGTCTGAATATATGTGCTTTTAGCTGCTGTGTAAATCTGTCTAGGCAACATTATGCACTGATTTGCAATTGCAGTGTAACAACACTGAATTGGGGGGAAACATCAGATACCTTTATGCTACTAATTGCAGCTTTCATCTGCTGCTAACAGATAAAAGAAACGTGGGAAAAACCTAATTCCTAGGGGAATAGGCTTTCTGCCCCATCTTTGCTTTAGGCCTGGAAGAGAAAATAATAGAAGAGCTCTAATGGCCTTTGAATGGCCCATCTTTCTTCAAGAAGGGTTCAAGAGTATCTAATCATTCTTGACAGAATCAGTTCAATGTTTCTTTAAAATCATTTGGCAATGGAAACTCCACAGCCTCTGTATATAATGCATTTCATTGCTTGTCATTCCATGCCACTCAAAAGTGTTTTCTTCTAATACTTGAGTAAGTTGTGCTTACACCAACAAGAGTTTTTCCTGTCTCTGATGGTGTATATTATTTTCCTCTTTTCAGCAACTCTTTACATAGATAAAATAATGTAATCTAAAACGTGATTTATTGCCAGTTACTGACTATATTGTATCTTCTTATTAAAAAAAAACCAACAAACCACCAACCAAACCTCTGTGTTTTTTAAATATCAAGGGACCAGTGTCAACCCCAATGTCTGTATGTGTCACTCCTTACCTGCACTGCCAGTGGTATAACAGAGAGGCTGAAGGCTCTCAGAATCGCCCAGGCTGGAAGGAACCTTGAAAGGCCACCTGATCCAACCCTACATGGGAAAGGGAGCATTGGGGACATGATCTAGCACTCTGTTCACTCAGGTCTTGAAAATCCAGCGATGGGGACTCTGCCACATCCCTGGCAAGTTTGTTGCAGTGATTGATTGTTCTCACTGTAAACAAATTGTTTCTTTTATTGAGATGGAACCTCTCCCAGGATGCAACTTGCATCCTGCTGTACCTTGTCTTATCCATGTGGCTCCTTGTGAATACAGAGCATCCATCCCCCCTTAACCACCTTTTAAAGTACTGGAATAATACAACAAGGTTTCCTATGAGCCTTCCCTTCTCCAGGGAGAAGATTCCTAACTCTTTTAGTATTCTAGTCATGAGCAGCTTTATACTCTTTTCACTGACTCTGTTACAAAATATGTAATCTGTCCATAGTATCTCTCTTCCATTATCTGTTCTGTAGCATAAACAACAGTAGTTTTAGCATTGTTTTCCTCACAGTTTGTTTTTTCTACACTGTTTCTTATTCATACTGATTGATTAGGTAATAACTGATTACAATAACCTTACTGATTTTTTTTCTTTGCTGGTACTCTCCAACTGACCTTTGTATCTCTGGAAGCACAATGGCCAAGGCTTGGCACAGTATTCCAGGTGAGGCTTTATTACATCTGAGCAGAGTGGGAAGATTACTTCATGTGATTTTATTATTTGACTCCCCCCATCTGATTTTCTTGACTCATAGTCAGTTTGTATAGTGTTATAATTCCAAGCCCTGTGTTTTGCAGCCTGAGCTGCTGTTCTGAAACCTGTATGTCTATGCTCTTATTCCTGTGTTTAATATCTAATAACTGTGTGTATGTGATACTGTGCAATAGTCCTCAGCACACCATCCTGTTTAGTTCATACCACCATGCCATGTGGTGAACACTTTTTAATTCTTATATTGCTTTCCCTTTTTTAAGCCGACAGGAGTTACCTGTAAATTTAATACTTTTCCTTACTGACATAGACAATGAAATACAAATACATTTTGATAGTTTAAAGTAAACTTCTGAACAATTTTGCTTGATTCCTCTTTGTGGTTTGTTAGAGGCTCACTGATAACTATGTTGGTCCATTATGGTCATACTTTACTGTAGGCTAATTTAACCCACATCTCCCTAATTTATTATGAAAATGGCACAACAGAATAAGAAATCTTGATAAAGTGAATGGTATCTACTGCTACTTACCATCTTTTGGTTTGGGGACCTTACCATTAGAAATGAGAAGCTGACTTGTAAGATGTCAGTGGGTGAATTCAGGACAGAAATCTGCCCCTCTATCAGGATGCTCAGGAGAAATTTTCTCTGCTTCCCAATAAATCCCCAGAAGTGCCTTCCCTGCTAGCACTCCAGTTGGGCTGAAGTTCTGGATGAGAACCTATGAAACAGCTTTCTGGCAATTCTTCCTCCTGTTGCTGACAGAATGAGATGAAAACAGATGAGAGCAGAGGGCTCCTTTCTCTATCACAGCTTCAAGCCTTACATACAGGAATATACACAGGAGAATTAGGATTCTGTGTGTATGTGAAATAGTCTCCCAAGGGAAACAGGCATGTCATGCAGCTTGAGAGATTGTACAGCTTGAAAATAGTAGAAAACATGATATGGAATTGTATGCTGCGAGATAATATGCTTTTTATTCCCATCTGCGCTTCAGGGGTTGAATTGGCAGCAAATTCAAAAACCTTTACTAGGCAACAGAATAGATCAAGAAATATAGTATATGCATAGCAGGGCTTTGGCAGGAGGAAGTGTATGTCCCAACTGGATAATAGAGCAGGTCTAGGACTTAATGTGCAGCATGCACTTTCCAAATGCTTTGTGTTGGTTTGGGTTTTTTTTAAGATCTTGTGCTATGTCAGTTTTTGGCAGAGTCTTTCTGACCTCTAGTTAAAATACCCTTGAATAGAGTTCTCCAAGAAAAGCCCCACCACTATTGTTTTTCTGGCATTCATTATTGTGTAACATATGGATATGTCCCTCTGCGGAGGTTGTGTTGTCTGTCTCAGCTGCTATTCCACATTGATAAAAATACTGGTTCTCTTCTCACTTGTATATATTAACAGCTTGGGTGTAAGTGAACATATATGCCACAGGTTCTGGAGACTTATGATCTCCAAGAGAGGAAAAAATACCTCTGTTTATTATGGTGTCTCTCATGTGGTTCCCTTGTGCAGCTGACAAAGGGGAAATTAGCAGATGGTGTAAAACTTCTCTAGTTATTAACAGGCAGCACTCTCAATTCTCTATGTTTTTTTCTTACTGAAGCTTAGTCACTTTTGAAGTTTTGTAACCTTTCTGTCAATCCAGTGGATGTTTTTGATAATTTGGTTTTTTCCTCTCTTTCTCTTTGTTGACAGGAATAGGGCCATTCTGATGTTAGCAAACCCAAAATCTGCCAGCCAAAGAGAAACACCCAACCAAACTCCAAAGGCAGGGAAGAGGAGAAAGGGAAAAACATTTTATCTTTAGAAGTAATGTCCTCTGTCTGCTGAGATATATTAATGCAATTTGCTTCTGTTGGCAATCTGCTCTTTGGCAGATTTTCTAATGCTGGCAGTGTTAACAGGAGGTGTTGCACACCAGGCTGTCTTGCCTGTGTTTGTCTCTTTTTTTGTTTCTTTTTTTCTCATATATATACGTATATGAGGTGCGATATGTATTCCTCCCATTTTCAGATAAGACAACAGGAAAGGGTTTTTGAGGCTGTTGATTACTGTAATGTTTCATACAGAATAGCTGCGCAGTTTTGTAGCTCATCTTTTTCTGAAACTGTGACCCATCCTCAAAGGTCACAGTGGAAGAGTGAACAAATGTAATAGAACACACTGGAAATCATTATTGAAAAGTCAACTTCATCTTTCCCTCAAGCTGATTAAATGCATTGGCTACACTTCAACCTCTGTAGTATTCTTGTATGAGAAAGTATTATACAGTGGCTGTGGCTGTAATATTATAGATATGAGGAATGGTATTTGAGCTGTAAAAACACTTGATATTATCACTTTACTGAAGTGTAGCACCCCCTCTCTTCTACCTATTCACTCACAGACACATATCTGTCACATACAGACACAACATTTTTGCAAATATACATGTATTCTCTTCCTGTTATGAAACGTGGGCAGAATAGCTTTTATAGTGTACATAGAAGCTTTACAAGAAGTAAATGTTCATATTACTAACCTGTCAATGAATTGCAACCCTGAAGGTAACTGAACTGTGATTATCAGTAAATTTGGTGGTGATAAAGTGGCATTTTTTGCTAATACTCCTTCAATACTGCTGTCTTCAAAGAATGATATCTCATTTAATAAAATTATCAGTACATAATAAAAAACATTGTGTGCAGTGAAGTAACAGGCAGAGGAATAGCAGTATCTGGTGTGACACTGGTTTTGTGTAGAACCATGAAAAGCATCTTAATAGGTAAGCAGCTAAATATTAACTGAAAGTCAAAGCTAAAGAGTGTCTCAGACAGGAGTTTTGAAGAAGCCAGGCAGCAAATGACAAGGGAATTGGAAATTCAATGTTTGGTTGCTGCTCGTAGAAAGCAGTAAGATTTATACCTGCATTTGGACTCCGTGCAGACTTGAGTATCCTAATGGCTGGAGTAGCTGTCTTTCAAAAGGGCTTTGAACTTGCACACTGAAGCCAAGCAACAGCCTGACAGTGGAGTCTTCCCTACTCATTATGAACTGTGTCAAAATTTTGAGACAACCAGGTAGATGAGCTGCTGGCAGCATAACTGTGTTTTGCTACAAGGCAATGTTGCAGCCATTGTTTTGTTGAGCTGCAGTCTCAGCCGTGACTCATCCTGGAAGGTCTGTGCAATCCTGTGGTGTATCTGCTGCCTTTCCTTTTCTGTACTGTTTAGTTGGTGTCAGATTGAGAGAAGTCACTTGTAGTGGAGTCTGAAAGTTCTGCATATCAAAGAGTGAATGTGTGTTGTCTGTGGGTTTTGGTCTTCCCCACACTGACAAGTCTACCACTAACTCAGCAGTGCAGGATCAGGGCCTTTGCTGTTAGAGTCATGCTGTACAACGTTGTGCCACTTGCTGTGTTCAACAGGGCACTTTGTTATAAGCACTCTTAGCCTTGTGCTTTTTAGATTCATCTCTTAGAAAAGGGGAAAAAAACAACCACAAACTCATAAATCACTGATAGTAAAAACCAGAACAGTCTTCTCTGCATAGGCAGACTTGTGCAGAGTCTTGTGCATAATAGCACACATATGCTGTCTCTGCCTTAATGAATCCTGTCAAGTTACTCTCTATCATCCTTAGTATTATCATTCCCCAAGCAGTAATGGTAAAATACATTACAGCCTTAAAGGCCAATTTTCATCCCGGAAGCTCAGACTCTCTCTTCTATGGAATGTCATGTTCTTTAGTATTTCAACTTCGAAAGCAGTAAAGTAAATTGGGGATATAGATTCTGTCTTTAAAACTGATGTAAGGCCCCTAAAAAGCAGCAAGGCAGCTAGGTGGATTTTCCAAGTCAGTTTTACCCTTTGATGGTGTTGCAAACACAGGTGCTTAAGGGAGTCAGGCTACAAAGCTCAGGTGGCTGATGTAAAATGTGTCTGTGCATACACGTGTTCACAGAGAGAAGGGTTTCTCCCCAAGACTACTACACTGGTATGGAAGGTGAGAGCCCAAGTGAGGTGCTGATTGTAAGAGGGTGCTCCAGAAGACTGAAGGAGTTGAGTGGAGAACATCAGTTTTGAAAATATCACACAGTTCTGACCTCTGCAGATGGGTGGAGGAAAGCAGCCACTGAACTGGGGCGTATGGCAAAGCCAGTACTGATGCTACAGAAGTCCAGTCTACCTTTATGTCTTTCAGTTGCATGATATTTTCATTCCTAGTACATGAGGCAGTCAAGAAGTTCTCTCTGTGCTCAGCAGTCAGAGTAGTCTCCTGCAGTGTGTGTATGAAAAATCCCAGCTGAATTATAACGCTGTCTTGAAAAGAGACAGAAAAGCAGCATCCTTGAGCTCCCTCCTTACCCATGGAAGGACAAAGTAAAGCCTGGTTTCTTTTCATCTGTGGCAGAGGAAAAAAAAAGCACAATTAATCATAGAATCATGGAATGGTTTGGGTTGGAAAGGACCTTCAAGATCACATAGTTCCAACTCCCCTGCCATGTTTTTGCAACGTTTCTATTGCTTAAAGAAATAGTACGTAGCTGGTAAAGTGCTCTTTCCTCTGGGGACCAGTTACTTCAGGGAATATATTTGCTAAAACTGGCCAAAGTCTCTCAAATAATAACTACTGTGATCAAAATGTTAGTGTAAGCACAGATACCAGAGAGTGAAAATGAGGCCAACAGCTGCATACAGGAAAAATAAGAATGTGCTTCTGCCCAGGGAGTATTAGTGGCTCCACTGACACAACTGCTGCTTGGGAGGGCTTGTTTCCTTCATAAAATAATTCTGCCAGTGAACACCAAAAGGCTTTTGATTATTACCCTTTTTCAGTTCTAGTTTGTACCTGAACCTCAGATTAAACAGCAGCAGCAGCACTGCCTGATATTCCCTCTTGATTGGAAATCATCACTTTTAATAACCTGTTCTTGTCCCAGCCGTATTTATTGTGAGGGATGCACACAAGGCTCTGCCAGCACAACAACCCTACTAATGAGCAGCAATGCCTCTTACAATTAAATGCAGGCAAAGTTGCCAAGTGAAGGCAGCCAGTGTTGGCTTAGATAGACAAGGTGCAACTGTGTGTGTAACAGTATGAGTGTATTGTTAAAACCCTGGAGAGACAAAAGTTGAATTTTAGCTTTACTTAAAAAAAAAAAAACCTAAAAAAACCAAACAAACAAAAAAAACCCAACCAAAAACCCAAACCAAACAAACAAAACCCCAAAACTAAACAAAGAAACCCCCAAACAAACACCAAGAAGCCAAAGCCTCTTGCAAAATGGTTTTGTGTTCGGATGCAAAATTGGTCTCAAGTTACCTGTGGAGAAAGAGAGGTACAGAGCTTCTTCATGCATCCACGAGGGACCAGACTTAGTACAACTGCTTCATGCACTTCATTCTTTTCTGTTATGTAAAACAAGAGTAGCACTAATAGATTTGAGTTTTTACATCTATCTCAGCCTCAGGTAAGCCTGAATCTACAGTTTCTCCTCCCAGAAAGGATCCCTAAGCTCTGAAGGTGAAAAATGAAAAGAAGTCAATCGAGAACACCTTGCTCCTGAAGCAACACCATTATCTTGTTGGAAGAGCAGTGGTGGGATGAGAAGGGCCTGTCCAGGGAGCCCTGGCCTGTTCAGGCATTGTTTATTTGGCAGATTCTGACACAGGAAGAATCCCCACAACTAGGATCAGGATTTATTATCTTCCAGTGTCAAAAAGTGTTGTCATTGGTGACAAATTCATCTGTCTTCTGCTTTGCTAACATGTTAGGGCCAGTGCAGCTGAATGGAAGTGTCAGATTCTTCATGGTGCATCCTCTGCAGAAGTGTTTGCTGGATCCATCAGCTGCATTTGTCTGACAGCAGCTTTTGTGCAGATATGGGATATAACAAGTATCCTAATTTGGTCCTGGCTTTCATTAGTGCAGCTGGATGGGGAGGAAAGGCCTGATTTAATCCTCTGTTCCAGGTTAAGTTGGCAGGTATAAGGACATATCTGACTTGCAGGCTGAGCAAAAGTTGAGTCTGGAAATCTCTAAAGCATGATGCATGAATTCCAAGAATTGTTTTTACAGACATTTTTCAAATTAAAGCTGCGTGAGTTTCCCATTCATAAAAAGAACAATGTTCACTCTTTAGTAACGTGGAACTCGTCCTATTATCACATTTTCAGCAGTGGATGATATATGAGTTTATATAGTTTAATACAATAATGTTTTTTGTCATAACGGTTTTTAGAAAAATAAAATTATCTATGCCAAACAGAAAGATGATATAATTACAGTGAAGACTATATTTATCACTGGAAGTCCTTCATGTATTCAAGTATAGAGACCAGGGTTAAATAAAGTGTAGAGGATTGTTTACAGAAGGGATTTGTGGACGAGGGTTATTTATTTAGTACCCAAAATTCAATAACCATTCTATAAGAACAGAGCAAAGCATGAATCTTTTCCTAGATCTATTAAAATCCAAAATCTGAGTTGTGGAGAGACCTCTAGTGTGAAATCTCATGAGACCCGATCCTCTGTTTATATAAGCCACCACATCCTCAGTTCTGGTAAGCTGAGGATCATGCTCTAAAGATTTAATCGTGAGAACAGACGTTCCAGGGTAAAGGGCTCTCAACCAGATAGCCTTTGGACTTTTAGACTCCACGGCTCCGTATATGGAACATCATCATTTCTTGACAGTGCACTTTTCTGTTTGTAGTGCGGTGCATCTGTGTTGATATCAAAGAGCCTTATGAAAGAAATGCTTATGGGGAGCCCAGTGCAGTTCTTGCTCGTGCTGACAGAAGGGTCAGGCAAACAGAAAAGAAAAAAACATGCAGAAACACAAAGTCAACTTCAAGAGGGGTTTTTTGGAAGTGTTTGTTGGTTTTTTTTCATGTATCTGGAAGAACAAAAGCCTATGCAGAGACACTTCTACTAGTGAAGCTGTTGTCCTTTTTGCCATCTGTGATTCCAATCAGGAATTTGCTGATAGAAACAACATGTGCATTAGATGGTTGGTGGTGGAGCTGTAACAGTGAGCTGTGTCTACTGCAGATCAGGCTGGTATTCCACTGGGCTCCCCAGGTTTCCCTATGGGTTGCAGGGCTGCTCAGAACTTTCCTGGCACTGTGACCGCACTCTGTATGTCTCTCCTGAGCCCTCTGGCACATTAGGGTTGTTTTTGTAGTTGTACCTGAGGCAGGAAAATGCTTCTGTAACCAGAAATGGCGCCTTTCTGAACTGTTTCCTGTTTCCTATATTTCCAAAATATACCATAAAGGTATATATTGAGAATGAGATTTTTCTACTGTTTAAAATGGCTAACCCTGGACAATTATGAATTGATGATTTCCCTTCTGATAATGTGTCATGGCTTCCTAGGAATCATAGAGAATGCGTAAAGAATTTGCATCAGGGATGTGCACTAAGGGGATTCTGAATCTGGGTATTCTGATTCTTTGTTTCTTCTTCTCAAATTTATTCTCAGTACCATTTTAGCTGCCCAAACCCTTCTCTGAGGTTCTGTTCACTGTCAGGTTTCTGAGCCATTAGCAGTACTAAAAGCCTGTAAAGGACTTTTTGTTCCAGCAGACTTGGTGCACAGATGTAGCGTCCAGGTTCTTCTGTAATGAACTTACAACCATTTTGAAGCAGCATACAGCAATGTTCCATTTGCTCCACCTGGGCAGTTGCAATCCTTAGACGTGGCTGAAGCATGTTGCAAAACTCCCATGTGTTCCTGAGGATCTGGATCTGGCCCTGTGCATGTTTGTCTTTTTATTTTTGTTCCTCAAAGCTGTAATAACTGATCAAGTGACACAAGGTGCGGGTGGTGCTTGGAGGCTTGCAGGGCTCAGGAGGCTTTGCGAGGCTTGCATGCCTTGTGTATATAATGTTACATTGCATTTAACAGGCATTCGTGGAATCATGGAATGGTCAGGGCTGGAAGGGACCTTAAACATCATGCAGCTCCTATGCAATACATATAACATGCAGCTGCTTTCCAAAGAACCTCTTGCTCACAATGGCAAACCTTCATTTGTGCTGAGGTGAACCCCCCTGGCTGCAGGGAGAAGCTCCAGGAACCTCAGTTAATACTCAAAGTTTGGCCCAATGGTACAAGTTTAGGAATGAGCCAGCAGCTTGGATTCACTTAGAATCAGTTTTATTGCCAGGTAAGAAATTCATATTAATATAGTGAATACATATGTTTACAAATAAACATTCTTAAAAAACAAACAAACATTTTATTGTAGGAAGTATTATTGGTATCATAAACTCTGTAGTTAACAAGTATTAACACGGGTTTACTTACAGAACATACAGTTACTAAAATATTTCCACATAAAATATGCTCAAGTTACACGAAACCTGTGTGAATCAGAGTGCAGCTGTAATGTGTATCTAAAGCATATGGATTAACAGCAACATTCCATAAAGGGTCAAATTAAGTCAGCCAGTTGTGAAGGCAATAAAGATTAAAGGAATAAAAGTAAGATAGTGGAGAATCTGGGCTGTGTGCAAAGTATTTGTCTTGTGGGCTTTGTCCACTTCTGATAGTCTTAAAACATAGGATCATAAAATTTAGCAGCACACTTATGGAGAGATACCGGTGCTCTCAGGATGCAAATCAATCTTGATATAGCTTAAAAAAAGGTATCTCCATTTAGCCAGATTTCAAATTCTTAGCCCTTGCATCCTTGACTAAGAAGAAGCACTGACAGTCAGTTGAATACAGTAAGAAACGTCGCTTCCAATTCTTCTTACAGCATAACAGTTCTTACTCCTCCCTGCATGCTCTTCCAAAACAAATCTCCTGAAGAACTGACAGCTGGTGAGAATGCAACTGTAGTAAGACAGCTAATTAGGATTTAGCCAAATGACTTGTTTTGGGGGAAGGGCAGGAATTTAAGTGAAAGACTGAATGTGTTGCCTGCCATCCCATCCCAATTCTGTTTATCTCTTTGTGGATGTGCCAAAGCTTTTACAGGCCCAGGACTGTGAGATTACTACCAGTGCCCAATTCAGGAGTGGTTTTACTCACATGAACAAGGCATCCTGCTCATCAGAATCAAGTCAAGACCGTGAGTCCAATTGTTTGTTTAGTTTAAACCCAGATCTCTTTGACGTTTGAGGCAAGACCGTCAGACTCTTCCACCAGATAGTCCACCGAGAGGGAACGCCACTATAGAAAGCCAAACAATAGAGACAATATACCATATAACATTTAGTTGAACTACAAAGAACTACCATGGCTAAAAGCAAATACAAAATGAGAGACTGAAGGGAAAAAGTTTAAATTGGGAAAATGAAGGGGCCAACTAAATAGTCTTGACTGTGCAACCACGGCATGGAGATGTAGTCCAGTTTCCTTTCAGGACAAACAGGGGAGGCTGAGCAGGGCAGAACCCTTGTCATCCTTAGCAAAACATGAGGAAATAGCTTAAAGGAACAGAGGGGTCACTTTGAAGAACGAGACTGGCATTGAACAATAGTAATACAGTAAAGGCACCACCCACGCTTAATTTCAGTCTGAAGCAGTTGAAGATAGGCAAAACATTTAGGTGAAGAAAAAATCCTGACAGTCTGCAAAGTGAGACTTGTTACCATCTGCCCGAAAACAGGAGGACTGAGAGGGAATATTCTGATGCCCTTATTCCCCCAGCAGCTTTCTGTGTCATATGATATGTCTCTTCTTATTTCGGAGGTTCCCAAAAATTCCAAATCAAACGAAGTAAACTGAAATAAAATCTTCTGCTGTTTGTTATCATCCTGCAGAATTCTCTACCAGCCACAAAGGTCCCATATGCTCTTAATTGTAACAGTCTTCATAAATTCCTTGTGAAAGTGTCTTTGTCCCTTATTGTATATATATTTTTTGCGTTCTCTATAGGATGGTGTGAAAGTACAGTAATAGATGTTAGGGATTGTACCAAGATGTTTGCTCTTGGTTTTTCACAGGTCTAGTGATTATTAATAGGTTTTATACAAAATTCCTCTCTGAAATAATATATTACAGTATATTGTTCTCTCTCTCTTCCTCTGTCTCAAGGCAGGAACATAGTGTAAATGTTTAAGCAGACATAAAGTTTCTCTAGATTGTGCTACTTCTCATCATGGATTTTAGTTTCAAGTAAAAAAATTTAGTCACACGGGTTTGTGTTCCATTGTGAAATACAAATGGAGTTTATAATTCAACCTTCAATGTGTATTGCTGAATGGTATTAACCCACTCTTCGGCCTACAGTTGGCTGGATACCAAGAGTGTCCAGGTGGAAGTTCCTTCCTTCCGTTTCCTTTTTTTTTTTTATTTTATTTTTTTTAATATTTTATATTTTTAAATTTCTTTTTTTTTGCCTTCCGGTTGAGTGTTTGTGTTGTGTGTGTATTTGCGTGTGGTTTTTAAAGGACTTCATTAAAAAAAAAAAAAAAAGAAAAAGAAAAGAAAAAAAGAGAAAGAAAACAAACTCAAACAGTTACTTCTGTCTTGCTGTTGGTTATGAAGTATGGCTGTGGGCCCAAGTAGTGCTGGCTCCGGGTTGTCAGCGGGTCACTTAACGTCGGGTCTCCCATTCCGTGCTTCCCCTTGTTTGCGTACACTTGCCGCCTCAGGGAATGGTCGGTGGGATCCCAGGTCTTGTAGTGGGAATTGTAGCCCAGCGGGTGTGTGTGTATCTTTCCCATCCTGGATTTCTGCCCGTTCTGCCTGGTGAGCCCGCTGTCGATGGTGTAAGCCCTCTCGTCGTCCAGGCGCACGGGGTGCAGGGGCAGGCTGCCCTTGGCCGCCAGCTCTGCCAGGTGGCGCCGCTTGGTGTAGAAGTCGTCGTTGACTTTGTCAGCTGTTTGGATTGAGAAGGGGGAGGGACAAAAAAAACCCCAAAGATCAGTTGGACACAATAAAAAAGTTAAACAGTTTACAGTAGGCCATGCACAGTCCCATCTGTGGATCAGAAGAGTTAAAGGTGCATCAGGAGGAGAAATTCATGCTGCCTCCCAGCCCTTAGTTTCTCTCTGTAGTATGCTTTTGGATTCCATTATTAAGGCTTTTCATATATGCAGACAAAACCCTGTTGCTCTGTAACAAAAGACTGTCCCTGCCCCGAAACGCACAGGCTGTGCTGATATTTACATTATGGGAAGAGGTCCTATGGCACGGGAAATTTGGGAAGTGTACAGGAGTACACAGGCTTTCTTGGAAGCACTGAGGCATCTTGAGTTGCATTGTATGAGAGCACATCCCTTTAAATGCAAAGGGTCATGTAGGTGTTTAACCAAGCAGGGTTTAAGGTCTGGTACTGTGTGATGAGGTGGACCCATTTTTGTTGAATAATGCCTTAGGGCAAAATTAAGAATGGGATGTGTTCTTCTGAATGGTTGGTAGGTCACTAATGCTTCATGGGGCTGAAAATACTTTGGGTTGTTGAAGGTTGGGTATTTACCCTGTAATTTCACAGACCATGAAAATCCTAAATTCCAGGTTCTGACATCATTTTCTGGGGTCAATACCACTAAGAAATACAGCAACAGCCCTGCCAACAAATACTGCATTGCAGCTCTCAAATGAGGATTTTGCCCTCTGCAATTTCCTAGACAAGTGTCTTCCAGTGCACGCGTTCACTCAAGTTTGATTGTTGTTATTGCTGGCATTTGTTTGGCCTTGCTTGAAAGTATGAACTCTGCTCAGAAAGCTTAAGGCATTCTGCAGCAGTCCAGCAGCTCCTTTCAATTTTGGGACCGAGTTTCAGGGGTTTAAGGGAAGATTAACCAAATTTCGTTTTTTAAGATCTTGCCTTTTATGTAAAGAATGTTTATTTTCGCCCTTCAAAAATTTAGATGTTTATTTAAGATAGCGCCAAATGCGTAGATCGACTCGCACGGTGCTGAGTTAATCAGCAGTGGTGTGCTTAGAATATCTGATTGTGTCAGCCTGGATTTGACTTCTGCTGTGCCCTGGTAGATCCCTCGTCTTCCTTGAAGCTATGCCATGTAAGGCTTCTCTGCAGAAGTCTTGTACATGTAGCTGTCTGTACAGCTCAGCTCCTCTTGCCTTCATGAGTAGGTTTTTAATTCCCTGTACTGTTTTTTGTTCAGCTTCCCTCGTGTTTTCTCTCCCCAGTATTCCTAGGAGGCTTCTGTTGCACTTCAAATTTTCTCCTTCTCTCTAGTTCTGAAGTAGATCTGTATGCAAGGCGGGGAAATTCCCATGAGCACCAGATTAATCTTCAAGATCAGATTTCAGTTCTGCATCCTCCTTGTCCTGGCCCCTCAACAGGGAGGAATATTACCAAAAGCAGGTGCTATTTATGATCTCATGACAATTTTTGTATAATGACAGTGCAACTGGACTTTGTTCTTAAACCCCTTAATTTCATCATTAAAGAGGTGTTTCCTCTTCAATGAACTGAAATTGCTCTTGGCTGTTCTGGAAAGTTGGGCTTTGTGTGTTTTACCCACTTCCATCTGTTGCCTTTTTTAACAGTAGAGTGAATGTTTTTCTGTGGCATACAGGTGTCTTCTGCTTTAAACACACCCCAGAATGGAGATAATGGCCTGGGCTTATTTCAGCCCATGATGTGTAATTGCAATTGCTGATAGACCTGTCACGTGTTACAAAGAGTCTGTGAAGTTCTGCTTTGATTTTGGGGTGAGTTGTTTCATTTGGAGATCTGTAATCTGAGTAATTAAGTTGTACCTATTTCCCCTTGGAAGAGCTGTTTCCAGTTCTAGACGTGGCTTGTCCTTTTAATTTGTTAATATTCACTGAATGCCACAGAACCACAAGTTGAATAAAAATGGGAGGGAAATGCGTTTGCATTGCTAATTTTTCATTAATCTGTTATCAATAATTGAGAAAAATGGTTGCAGAAAAGGCATTGTGAATATTCACACAAGTATTTATTTTTATAAATTTTTACATCAAAGGCGTTGCCAGTGAGCTGGTTAGTGAAGCAAATTTCTATATCATATGACTTAGACTTTGTCTGTGTATGAAAAGTCACGCTACTTTATATAATTTAAATTCAGCACAGTTAATGATGTCCGGCTTTTAATACAGATACATTTGTATGCCTGTTTCACATTTAGACAGCTTAATTTGCATACAAAAATTAAAAACTGAGCTAATCTCACATAAGAGTAAATTTGCTAGTTTGTACTTTTAATTTGTAATTTTATCTTAGTTATGCTGCAGCAGTTTGTCTTACGTAGCCAAGATCTTTAATCAGTTACAAGGTAAATAATGACTTCTGTTTAGAGAATAGCAGTAGTGATTAAGTTATGTAAATAATGACCAAAAATTGCAGATATTTGCATTGCCTGATTTTTTTGTGTTGTTTTTCTCATTTGCATAGCTAAATGAAAAAGGCCAAAACAAGCTCAAGCTTTTCCCTCAGTTTCCTTTAATTTTTCCTCACCCGGACCTTTCCTCATTTTCAGCAATGGTCCTGGGTCTCTGAATTTTGGTCCTTGCATTAAATGTGGTGCTCAGATCCCCATTCACATCAAGGCTGATGTCCTACAGAAGAGTCAATTGTGTTACTGCTGCATATAAAGAACACCCCCACAGTTACAAGTAAGGGAGGAAGAAATCAGCCTCACAAGGACTGTGCCTATGACACACCTAAATTAACGTTACTCTTGTTTATATTGCCGTGTTATTGTGTGAAATTCAACTCTTTGTTTCTTATGGAAGATCACACAGAAAGGGAAATGTTTAATCCTGTAGATGTGGATACATTACAGTTATTTTAACTAATATAGTCCATAGTGCCTTTCTAGGGACTTCCCAACTCTTGTCTGGAAACCAGGCTTGAAGAGAACACGCCATGATTGGATCTGTA
Source organism: Platyrinchus mystaceus (assembly GCA_035041135.1). Taxonomy (NCBI): domain Eukaryota; kingdom Metazoa; phylum Chordata; class Aves; order Passeriformes; family Tyrannidae; genus Platyrinchus; species Platyrinchus mystaceus. Next base: position 7,050,994 of record JAWWLV010000035.1, read on the forward strand.
AATCCTCATCAGCAAAGTCAAGCAGAAATCTGGCAAACAGATGCCAAATGGCTGATTCCATGTGTTTGGTGTGGCAGTGCCAGTGTGGGAGAGCCGCTGTTTGTGTTTGTCCTGATCAAAAAATGCTTTGTAGGGTTTTGCCTGAGAATTTTACGCATGCCCAGGCAGTGCTAGCAGTGGAAGCCAACCTCTTTGTCTAAAGTTTTAGCCTGCCTAAAACTATTTTTTTTCAGCTTGCACATGTCCCAGAAATAGGTGGGGGACAATACCATTGTAGCAAAACCAGCACTGATAAAAGCAAACTGGTCAGTTGTTCCAAAGGGCTTTTGGCAAGTCTTATAGCAGTCCTCATTCTTCCATACTGACTACTTTAGAGGTTTTATAATAGCAGTGTGCTGTGCCCCAGTGTGAGGGACCTGATGCTACTAGTACAGAAACAGGTTTTTTTACTTCTCATTTTCAAAGCAGAAAATATTCATAGGAGTAATACTGAGCATGGTGTTGTAACAAATGTTATACCAAGAAAAGTATAATAATAGTATCCTGATGCCAGCTACTTTAAAAATCAACTGTGAATCTGAGGGAGTTTGTTTTTCTTCTTAAGCAGACCCTATAAATATTTTGTGGACTTTAAACATCCAAAGAGATATTTTGGAGTTAGAGGATGGATTTATTATGTGACCTTAGGTACATGACTCACCTTCCCTCTGCCTTGGTTTCACCTGCTGTAAAATGAGCTGTTAGCACATTGGAGGAGATTGTTGTGTTATGAAGTTGAATTGCTATTTGTAGAGTATAGTGAGATTTTGGATGAGAGGTGCTATAGAAGTGCCTTTTGCATTGACTTCTGTTTATTGATCAGTAAAAAGGATTTATAGATATCACTGTTGTATTTGCAAAAGGAGTGAAGAACTAGAATTGCAACATTGCCAAATAAACAAGAGTAGAAGAAGTGCCTTAATTCAGAGCATTAATATTTGTGTCCCTTCCTCCTGGTAGCTAATGATAAAAATATTCTGTTTCAATATTTCTTTGAGGTTTTTACTTTAAGATAATGCACCCACAAATCTAGTTACTTTTGTAGCTGTTCATCTGAAAAAAGTGTTGAAATATGAATTTTTTCCAACCTAAAGCCTGTGCCTGGGAGGGGGGGAGAACTTGGGCATTTTTTCCTGCTGTTCATGAAATGAATAACTGAGAAAATACAGACACAGTGTCAGGATCAAAAGCAGGACTTCACCTTCCCAGTTGAACACCTTAACTATCAAGATGAAGAGATGCTTTCTGTTCCTTTGTCTTTCTGCTTCACTGTGCAAGTTCATCAGGATGGGTGGGGAGCAGCAGAAGCTGGGATGCATCTTACTGGGTAGGGAGTTTAGATTTGGATCCCCCTCAGAGCAGTTGTACAACCATGATCTTACCATCCCAAAGGCAGATCACTCCACTCCTCGCTCTTTTCTGAATCCAGCAGTGCTTTAGAGAGAGTGTCCATGACTTATTTTGATCTTAACTTCATTAGTACTGGTGTCAAATGTCTCAGATTGGGACCCTTGCCTTTATCCTTGAATTTTGATTTTGAAAGGAGATGGCTACCAAGCTGCTTGGGATAGCAAGATCATGGAAATTCCCAGGTAAACCTCACTGACTTTAGGCTCATTTAGAGGAAGTGACTAGAAAAAAATAGGCTTTTGTGACTGTAATGTATGTTTTTCCTGAAGTTTCACCTTTCTGCCTAAATCTGTCACTAATAGAGACAAGCTTTTTTTCTTCCATGACCAAACTTGGAAGTTTCACGCATTTCTTCGCAGTCCACAGTTCTATACTGAAAGCATGTAAACCAGTGAGTCTCTTATGGAGTAAATACCATGGATGAAAACATGTTTTCTTGAATATCAGTGGCAAAAAGCCTTGTGGCTGCCATAGGGCCAGAATTTCTCAGTATGCTTATGTGAGTTATCTGTGCTGTGAGGAGGTCCTGAAGCTGTGTAATCATTTGTGGCACAGAGTCAGGTAGACATGCATTAGCATTGTGCAACACTTTCTTTTCTTGTAAAATGTTGCAAGGGTTTTAAGTCTTTTCCTCATTGACAATGATCTTTGTGGGTCCATGAAATGGCTCTGAATACTTGCACCACATCTCACAGCTCTTGGAGAAATACAGACTCCTCAAAGACAATTCTGTCCTACAGCTTTTGTGGAAGTAGGCACCTGGGAGTGGGAAGAAGTCTCTGAAGTGAGAGAAGAGAATCTACAAAGGAGTGAGCCCTTATAAAAGCTCTAAAGACATTAAAAAAACCAAAACAAAATCAAAAACCCAAACACAAACTTCAGTGAGAGCTTAGAGTCACAGTCAGAAGATACTAAAATGCATAGGGAACACTGTCTCTCAATAGATGTTTCAAAAATACTTTATCTGAACATATTTTAAGAACTACTTTGTGAAATGCAGAGCTTTATTCCAGCCAGAAAGAGACTGTATTTCAAATTAAGGGCTAGAGATGCAGAAAGCAAGCCAATGGAAAGTGCTGGGGGATAGGATAGCAATGAAATTGGTACAGTGACACACCAGATAACAGCTAAAATCCACTAACTGCCGGTTTGTGGGTGTTTTCTGTGTAACAGTAAGGCTGTCCCGATGTAATATTTAACAGTTTATAACAAGGCTTTACTTCTACAGCTCTGAGTTTGCTGAGACGTGGGTGTAGTTACCTGAAGCTATGGGAACCTTCCATTTCTCTAAGTAATGAAAGTGAAAACTCAAGGAAAGACAGAAGGGTAATGAATCCTGACTCAGAGACAACAGGAGAAACTTGCCCAGGGAAATACTGGGATGCTGCCTTTGGTGGTGCTGTTTATCCTGTCTGAATGTGTGATTGCTTGTTCATTTGCCTTTCCAAGCTGGCATCTAAGACAATATGTTCAAAGTCTTCCAAGGAATAAACCAACTCTGTGTGAGAGTTCTTGCAGGATTTCATCTGAAAATCAAAATATCATTTGTACATTAGCACAAGTTTACTCTTGGCTGAGGGGAAGAAATAACAAGACAGAGTTCATATTAGCTGCCCCTAGGTATGGATTGAATCCAATAAAATCATGGAAAAGCATGTTCCATACAGTCAAACAAAGAACTAATGACCTGTCATTTGAATTAGGGGGTTCACCAACCATCGTGGACTGTAGAAGTATTTGCTTTGCATAATAAGAGGTCTGTTGGCAAACAGAACACACCTGGATGTGTCAGGCAGACATGATTGTGGTTTTGTAATGCCAGCAGTGGGCAGGATGATGTGACACATCTGTCTGTGGCCAAGGGGAAGGAGTGGAGCTACTTCATGGTTGGTCTTTAGTTGTTCTCATCTCACAGGCACTGGAGTGGCAACTCTGTACAAGGTGGGGCAATTTTGAACCATACTAAATTCTAAGAAAGGCAAAGAGCCTTTAAAATCATTTTTGCAGCCCTCCCTCTCCATTCTTGTATTGATTTCTGAAAATTCAGAATTCAGCCAGTGGCCTGCAATTCATTGATTTCTATCCTAAATATTTGGCTTTCTTCTCCCAGAAGTTCTTATACCATTTTGCCTTTACTTAAGACATTCTGAAAAGGAAGACAATATTTTATGTCTTTGGACATTTCCTATGGTTTTTATTCCCTATTACTGACAGAGGTAAAGAAAAATACTTAGTGCAAAGAACCCCTCATAAATTACTTTCATAAATTTTGTAGAACCTACTTTTTGTGGCTCTGTGTTATTCCCCTCCTGGTCCCCTTTAGCACTTCATTTATTTACTCATTTCTTACAGTGATACGATTTTTTACAGACCAAGCACAAAAAGACATTCCATATCAACCTTTTCTTCTGCAGGCATTGTTTGAAAAGAGCTTGTCCACCTCCAGACACAAGACTATATTTGTTTTCCCAGTGAAATAAAATTCTTTCAAGATATGAGACATGAAGAAAGATAAATATGTAGGCCCAAACATTTCTTTTCTCCTATCGGTTATTTTCATGACAGTTTCTGAAAGGCTGAAGAGGCCAGAATATTTCTGGGTTCTGAGATGCATTAGGAATGGTTTAGAATTGGAATGTAATTAGACTTGGTAAGTAAAGCCTCCAATCTCAGCAATGTTCTCTTTAACCACTGCAGTGAAATCTGCTGCTTGGCTGGGAACACTGGGACAGGTTTTGATTAACTCCTCGGGCATCAGACATCCTGTGTGGCTCCTCATACACAGGGTTAGTGTGCCCTGGAATGCAAGAGTAGCCACATGTCTGTGAGCAGAACCCCTCTTCTGACAGTGTGCCAAAAAGCACAGCACTGCAAAGTCTATTTTTTTTTTCTTTTCCTTTTTCTGAATGTTTATTTACTGTGTAAGTATAGGCAGGTTTCTCCTTGGATGTGTAAAACAGATTTTTCCAGTTGGGCTTTGTATACTTGACTGCATTGATTTACATAGTATTAAATTGCAATATTTATGATTCAGTTTTGCAAAGTGCTGCAATGATATTGTGATTTAGTTTTGATCAGAATACTCCAGGCACACACACATTCTACCTAATATAGAGACCAGTGGCATGCAGAATACTGGAGTCTAACCAGTTTAAGAAAAACAAAGTTTTTCTGACCAACCCAAATCAATAGGTCCTGTCACCTGGAAACAAATGGTGGGTACATCGTGTTAAATTAACAATAGAATTGTAAATGTTTTCAGGAAACCTGAAATCCGTTGCATGCAGATAGAAAAAGATCACATTGCTTTGTTGTATTCTGGAGTGACTTAACATTTTAAATTTAAGCATCAGCATGGTAAACTGCTGGTTCAGTATCGTGCAATGAATGATAAACTTGAGAAGGAAATGAGACTGCCAGTTTTATTCTTGATCCAAGGAATGAAATTGTAAAAGAAGTCTAAGAGAATTATGTATTCAAATCTCTGATTTTCTCTGAAAATGCACTCAGTGGCTGTCCTGTAACTGTAAATCTGTTTTTTCCTTATTTTCTTTTCCTAAAGGCCTCTAAGCTCATGGCTTTCATGGCACCCACAATGGCAAAAAAATATAAAAAAATTTCTACTGTGAAATACTTATTTCATTTTATCTCATTTAAGTGTATTTATCAGTTTGAGTTTTCCTGGAAAACTTATATATGGTAAGAAAACTTGCCTTTTGAAACAGGAACTATGCAAGGAGCCGTGCTGTCATGCTTAACTTGTGAATAAAGCATGACTGCAGCCTAAACTGATTATAGGAAAGGAGGGTTTGCTTTGCTTTCTACAAGTGCTGTCCGAAGCCAAAGAGGTTAACACTTAAGAGATTTGCTTAAAAGGCTTCTTCCACTTGGTCCTTGGGTAATCTTGCTTGCTTTTTCACTGGCTGGTTTTTAATGCTTCCCAAGCACACCAGTTGGGATAAATCTGATCGTGAGCCGAGCTTGCAGCAGCGCTCCCGTCCCTCACCAACGATAGGAAGGTGTTTGTAACCCTTTAGGCTGGTGAGCACCCTCGGTGTGTTGGAGGGCAGAGCTCCCTCACGGTTCCAGGAGCGCAGCTCCCCTCCACACCCGCAGGAAGGGGCTGCAGTCGTGTGGGATAAGAGGCCCTCCCCGTGCAGGCAGAGCCATTCCAGCAGCGTGCACACAGCCTGGCTCCCGGGATGGAGAGGAGCAGGTGAACTGTCCTGGCAGGCTGCACACTGCCTGCCATGTGGGTCACCTCACAGAAAAACTTCACAGTGTTCTGCAGTGTGATTTAGCATCTAAAAATGTGTGTTTGTTTCTCCTCAAGGTGCTAATTCGTCTTACTTAACGTGGACTGAGAAAGCTGTTATATTCCTGACCACATTTATTTGTAATAACTGTTCTTAGCATGGACCTAATTTCATTTTTTTTGCACATTGCTGTCGGCATTCTGTGTGCTGAATTTCATTTTCAGTTTCAATACTTTTTATTAGATGGTTTTGTTTCTTTTAGGATACTGTTAGTTATAGCTCTTAAATGTGTGCCTGAATCATCTATAAATCACCTACAAATACCAGTTGTGATGCCATAGGAAGCTGTTTGAGGACTGAGAAGACCCAGTTATGGTCTCTGAATGTGTAATTAGGATGTGCTTATAGTGTTGAAATAATCCTGCATTTTTCTATCTTTCAACTGGCGTCATACTAGATTTACACTCTTATTTCTGAGTATGAAGAGAGGCCTAAAGGATTTTTGAATTGCACTGGTTAAATTAAAAAAAAAAGTCCAAGTGATATAATAGCTATTTTTTTGCAAAATTTATTTTTATTTGATCTGTTTCTTAACTATTATAATTTTAAAGAATTTTTAGCAACTGTTCTGGATTGAAGTTGATTTTTTTTTTCCAAAATAGTTGTGGCATAAGTTGTTTCTATTGCAAAGTTATAATTTTCTAGTCTTTTTGCCAGGAGGGAAAAAAAAAAAAAGTTTGTAATTCCATAGCTGTACTTGCACACATTCAGGTCCGTATTCCATAGCTGTGCTTGCACACATTCAGGTCTGTTTTTTTCTTCTTTTTTACTCCTCTTCCTGTCTCTCTCCTTTTAGACTCCATGACATTGCTATTATTAAAGTCTTGTGAATAGTTGCCAGAGGTTCCCAAACTAGAGATGTGTCAAACCGAAAAGAACTGGTGTTCCCTGGCAATTCCCAAAGTTGCTGTGTCAGAAGGAAATGAGTTTCCTGTGGTTTTCATGCATATTGGGCAAAGTCACAGCAAAGCAGCAGTGCCTGCTCTGAACAGAACCCTCTGAGTAGCCTTTGCTCAAAGCCAGAGCCTCTGGGAGTGACAGCCAGCCCAGGCAGAACGGGGAATGAAGCTCATTTCAATGAATATTTAACAGTGCACACACAGAGGACTTCTGCCATATCAGAGTGTACAGCTCCTACCTCTGCCCTTTTCCCAGGAATTGCAATCACAACCAATGCTGGTGGAAATGAGAGCCAGCAGTGCTGAGCTGCAGCTCTGCCTCCCCCACTGGGTGGGGCAGGGCCCTTGCTGATTTTCACAGGAGCACCTCCCATAGCCTGGGAAGGTCTGCAAACTTTCCTACTACCAAAATTGCCTGTTGTACTTAATATTGTCTTTAGAACAGGACCAACTGATACGTTTTGGAATATTTTTGATGCTGTAGTATTATAGCTACTCCGTATCACATTTATTTTTTTCCAGCTTCTCTTTTCCCCTTACCCTTCTTCAAATAAGCTGTTAGAAAAGGACTCTGGCAGCAATGAACTGTGTGCATTAAAATCATGTTACTGCTCTTCTTTCCTCCGTGCCTCAAGCCCTTTGTTATTATAGTGTAAGTGTGTGGGAGTAAAGCAGTGGTCTCTGTGACTTTCGTCTGTGTGATTTCTTTCAAACACATTTACTGTCTTTAGAACCCCCTTTGCAGAACCAAAATAGCAGGCAGATAACTATTTATATTATAATGTTAATGAGGGATTCATTCCTATCAGTTGTCTTACTCGTTCTCATGAGTAATCCTGAAGAACATCACACTCTGCTGTTGACATATATCCACGTGCAGAGCTGAAAAGTATTAAACCTTCTGAGTTTTTGAATTTGGTGAGAATCAAAGCCAAAAGTATTAGTTGTCTACTTAAGTAAAATTGACTTGCAACAAAGTGATCTTCATAACTGCTGAAAATCACCCAGGCAAACCTGACTGTTCCTGTCACAGACACTGTAAATGTAACAGATCTGACTGAAAGAGTTTAAAGCTCTGTTGTCCTCATGGAGGCAGATTCTGACATACAGGAACAAATAATATTTTCATACAAAAATAAGCCAAATATGAAGCAGTAGAACTGTGGGAAATAAAGTATAAAAATTTAAGTCTGTTTCTCACTGAATTTGCTTCTCAACCCCCAAATTCCTGAATTAAACATATTGATTGTAGTGGGATTTCAGAATTGTACTCTCTTTTATTCTTTGGTCAGTTCTTGGGAAGACTTAAATCAAAGCCCTTCCTTAAAAAGCTACTTTTCCCTTTTACCTTTTGAGTTTTCAAAAGAAGAAACCCTTAATCAGTCACTATAACCTGCTTTTATATTCAAGTATTTTCATTTTTAAAGACTACTTAATAAATAAAAGCTTTTAGTTTACAGTAACTTGTGATTTAATGACAAGACTTATTTTTCCACAGAAATCATTCAAAGTTGACACTTTGAAATCATTTAGAACTTTACTTCTATGTGCTGAGTTTGAAACACAGCAGGAATTTAAAAATGGTGAGGAACTCCAGACAGATTCTCAAAATCTGTTAATTTTTTGAAAAACAGCTGGGAGGGGGGGTGTCTGTCACCAGTGAAGTTGTAAATTTTGATCATTTGGCACCTCTGAGAACCTCTTGCAGAATATCACATGTTGAGTACATGTATGAAACGCTTATTGCAAAAATATTGCCATAAATCACCTACAAATCTAATAGTCTGGAAGGAAAAAAGAGTGGAGGATGTTCAGAACAGCCAGTGCAACGTGGAGGCTCCATGGTGGGAACTGTACAAGCCACACTTGAGAGTAAATCCAGACTTTAGCCGGGATCCTGTGGTGTTGCTGTTTATCTGCAGGTGTTCACCATTGTTTTCATATCTTTATGATCAACTTCTACACTTAAATAATTGCTATAAAATTTGCACTGCAGAGTGAGAAGTAGGTTTATATATAGAGGCATGTTTATATTGCAAAATAAAGCAGTTACAGAGAAGGATGTTTCAGAAGGGATGCAAATGAAAATGCTTAACATTGTTAGAATTTGTCTTCATGGGAGCTGAGCCTTGTTTTTCAGTGGTTCACTTTTATTGCCTAAGCATAAAGTTTCACTCACTCGTGCCTTTACATCACTTAATGTGTAAAAAAACCCTCATGCATAATTCATCCACATTTCATAGAAATAGGCTGGGATAATCTGTGCTTGATTTGGATTTACTTGTTTTCTTCCTGTGCCGTGGCTGATCCCGATAGATGGAAACAAGCCTGGTTGCTGTGAGCTGGTTACCTTGAAGGCTCTGGTCTCCAAAGGCAAAAGACAAGCAAAAGGCAGTATAAAACCCTGAAAGCCTTTGTTCTCTAGTGGTCAGCTGGGCTCATGGTACTGCTTTTTTAGATCTGTCCGTTGTGTGTTTTAGAAAAGAGAAAATAACTTTTTGTTTCATTTTGGTTCACTATCATAATAAAGGTTTTTTAAAATCAACTAGTTCCCAGAGAACCAATCTGATTTTTAGTGGAAGGATGTGAATTCTCCCATTGGGGGATTGTGGAGTAGTGTTTATAAGCTGAGCTTTTATGAATTATTGGTTATGAATTTTGGTTATGATTTAATTTTCACTATTTTAAAATGCATGCTGATAACAAGAAAAAATGGCTGTTTCTCTGTTGTAGGGAAACCACTGTAGGGAGTGTGGGTGGAAAGAATATAAATTTCAAGAACAAGAGTTAGAATGCACAGATTTAAATTTGCAATTTTGGCATGAAAAATAGGTTAAGAATTCAATACATTCTTATTAATATTCTTCAACCACCATAAAACCAGGTAATAGACCAAATTCAGACAAAACAAATTCACTAGGTGTGAGTCCAACAAAAATAAAAATTCTGAGATAAACTAAATGGACCTGAAGATCAGGTTTCCTTTCTTTCACAGGTTCACTGTGTTGCTAAAGTCTAAGAAATGAGACAATGTGGATGGCAATGTTCAAGGGCATCTTATTTTGGTGTTAAAACTGCTTTTTGTAAAAGAAGGGCTATTTGCAGTTTCCTTCCAGCAGCTTCTGCCAAGGCCAACATATCCCTGAAGTTCCCTTTGCACAGGTCCATCTGTTTGCTAGAGGATGGCTTGGGCAGTGGCTGCTGGGCTGTCTGACTGCTTACAGCAGAATTCCCCAGCCTTAGAAAGAATATCTCCCCATTTTTACAGTAAAATGTTGGGTTTTAAAAGGCTGAAAAACATTGTCAGCAAAGCAGATGATTTTGCTCAAGATGCTGAGGCTTTGCACAAACAACATATTTATAATTAAAATATGGGTACCTCACTGGAAGAAGATATGAGTGTGCTGGATGATAAAATGGGAAAATATTTTGATCAGGACTCCCCAAGCATTTTTTATTTGCCTATGACAAAGTGCCTGTGGGTAAATGACAGAAGTAACAATTCAATTATTTAGGGGAAGAAAGAAAATGCTTGAAATTTCATCTGAATGCTCTGGGCAGGATCAAAAGTTTGGTGGGTCTCAGCAGAAGACATGGATGAAACAAGTGATGCTCCACATCAGCTAGCAGGGGGATTGGTAAAGTGAGTGCTACTTGACTTTTCTCCTGTGCCTGAAGGAGAAGCAAGGATTAAAATATGAAAGACTTCCTTAACAAATGAACACTCAAAAGCTTCAAATTCTCCAGCCACACTGGGCTAAGTAAATAATAATAATAAAAAGATACCAAGCTTTTATATCTCAAGTTTCCTAGAGACAGAACTGGAGTTCCAGTGAGGAACTGGGCAGATCTCCTAGTCTGGCATTATTCATGACACTGAACATACCTCCAGATGTCTGAAATCATTAACTGAATCACCCTCTGGCCATTACAAATGATCCATGCATCTGTACTTGCTGGTCAGCTTTTTGTGGTGGTAAATCCAGGGAGCTACTCCCATGTCCCAGATTGGTTTTGATCCATCTTTTGTAACTGCTTATGGAAGTAGTAATGGAAAATTTCTTTACTCTTTGAAATGAAAGCACAATTCCTTTCTAAGCCTTTCAAAGAAACATGAATATTTACCCATCAGTGTAACAGTGTGGTTGGTATAGGAAAGTAAACTAATAGAAACATATTGTCCAGAGAAGAGCAACGAGGCTGGTGAAGGGACTTGAGCACAAGTCCTATGAGGAGAGGCTGAGGGAGCTGGGGTT
>JAWWLV010000035.1:7062013-7171237 GCA_035041135.1 Platyrinchus mystaceus
GATCTAGTAACCACAGTGGGGTTGGATCAAGGGTTGGACTTGATGATCTCGGAGGTCTCTTCCAACCCAGTTAATTCCATGATTCTGTGATATTGCATCCAATAATTCTGTAGTTCTACTTTTTCTAAAAGTGACTGTATCAACCCCCATGAATGCATGGGCAGGTGTGTTGTGTCTTTCCATTTTTCCAAATAGAGTGTTTCTTTCCAGCCCAGAGCACAATAAACTACAGGGAATGGTACAGATTCTTATCTTGTGATGAGATGGGTATCAGATTCTTACGAAGTCGTTGTGAAGTCACTTCTATTCTCAAAAGATAGATCTTGTATCAGCATAGACTTACTGTCATTTCCTTGGAAAGAGAAGGTCTGAATCTTAAGGCAGTAACAAATTTCCCATCAGACAGGAAGGTGCTTCAAAGATAGCAGCCCAGAGTTAACTTCATGGTGAGGATCCTTCTGTGTGTGTAGAGGACACACAAACAGGTTGGTTTTCTCACGTGCTTCCCCTTTTTGAGGAAGAAGTTGCCATGTGCATTGGCACACTTGTGGCCACACTATTTTCTGCAGGGACCTAACCAGGAGATATTTATTCTTTGAGTGTCATATTTGCAGAATCTCACTTTGCAGTTTTGCAACTGCAAGCAGAGCTGGAGCACTGTCTAATGTTTCCTTTGGGATCAAAGAACTGTGCAGCTCCAAGAAATGCTGGGAGCTGTAGACTCAGAGATGTGATGGTGGGTCTGCTGCCAATTATATTCTCCTTCTAGCTTCACTATATCCAATCAATTAGATCTGATTTAATCCCACAGGAGACTAACAAATCCCAGCATCAGGGAAGGCTTTCTGGGTCTGTGTTTCAGGGAGGAATTCTGTCAATTGTTGGTTGTTTTTTTTGGGGGGGGGGCAAAGTAATTTCCTATCAATTTCTCAAAGGTTTGAGTGTGTGGGGGAGAAGGGAAGAAGAAAGTTTATGAAAGAAATATAAAATCATGTTAAACTGCAGAAATACGTGTATTCACAGCCTTTACTTGCATGTCTGTGCACCTCTCCAGTAGCTGAGTGATCATTTTCCCAGGGATTTAGAAGTTTGGCTTGGAGGATTTTTTACTTTCTGCAAGAAACTCTAAAGAAAGTTTGTGACTTTGCACTCCCTGAAAGTGAAAATTAAGGAAAGAAAATTAACTGTTACTGAGCCAGGCTCACAGAACAGTGTGACTGAACTGATACCTCAGGATAATGAGGCCAGTATGAGCTCAAGAAAACTCTTATTAAACAACAGGATGGGCTACAACTCTTACAGTTTAGCAGAGTGGAATTTGAAGTTGGGTTGTTCATGCTTTCCAAATGAATGTCCAAATGATGTGCATAAAAATTTGTGATGAGCTACCTTTGTATGTCCTGGGACTTGAATTTCATGAAGGTGTTCAGCTACAAGATCTCCATCCACTTGTAGCTCTAGGCATGTCAGTATTGCTTAAGTGAGCAATAACCATCTAAGCATGGAGTAAAAACATGGTTGATGAACTGGAAACAAGAATAATTTATGCAGAAAAACCTCTTTCTGCACTTTTCACATAAATAATCAAAAAATGCAAAAGCACTGAAGGAAATGAGGATCATGTTGTCTCAGGTGATGACCAAAAAATTGAAATATCAGAACACTGGGTGTTTATGGCCACACAACATTCAGTGACCACTTTTGCTGCGACTGCTCTTGGAGCTTGTTAACCCTTTTTGCTCAGATAGTCTCTCAAATTCTGTGGTAGGAAAAATTTGGCTCTGTTGGAAAGAGTTTCAGTGGCTTGAAAATGGAAAAATAATGGATGAAGAGAGTGCACCTATCAATAAGTCAGATCAGTCAGATAGGCTGGAGATGCCAGGAGATAGACTTCTTATCTATTCATTCAGGAAATGTGAGTTGCTCTCCTCATTTCCAAGTGGTCCTCTGCCTTCTGCTGATTACTCCTCAGTGGTTTACGTGCCAAGGTAGAAGGGGAGCAAAATTCTAGTGTGGTGAGGAAACCAGTAAGCAAATCTCTGCTCACTATTACCTTGTTGTACTCCAAGCACTCACCTGAGAATAGAAAATAGGCACAGAATGTCCTCACATCATTCGGAGATATAAATGACAGCAGACAGTGAGGGGAAAAGGTGAATTTGATCAGCACCGTTGCCAGTGCTCAAGGAGTTCTGGAGGCTACAACAAATAAAGAAACTCCTAACAAGAAACGAGGAAAACATCCTCTTCCATTGAGTGTATAAGGGTTTGGCAGTGCAGTTTGAACTTGTTCATCTAAAAATATTTGGCTTTTTAAGTAAAATACATCCACATGGGCCTTTTCAGCTCTCTTCTCCGCTGTTGTGCTGAATCAGACACTCTGCACTGCACGTTTGCATTGCACACATGCATGAACAGTCCAACTTTCAAGTGCAGTGTGCTAAGTTGTATCCTTTGGAGGCCGGGGTGTAGCTTTAAACCAGCTTCCTAGGGATCAGCTTGGCCTCACCACCCAAGTATGGGTCATTCTTATTCAGTAACACAATGCAAATTAAGAGCAAGGACACTGTTGTCTCTTGTTTTCACAAGCTCTTGAATCCTCACTGAATTTGATGGTGGTCCTGAACATGATCTAAACAGAGATTACTGTGACTTGCTACTTTTCTATGAAGTGAATTTTCACAGCAGCCAGTCACTGAGGAATGAGTAGCTCACTTCTAAAATTAGCCAAAATTTTAGGACATCTGTAGTTCAGAAGAAAGCAGCTGTGTAGAAATTAATTTAAAACTGCCTGTGGTAAAGCTTCACTTTTTCAGTTATCTAAACTTCTTACCACTAATGGCCACATTCTGATGAGTGATACTCAGGTACCGCAGCTACAGTTGCTACAAAGCAGTAGCAATGCTTCTTCCTCCCCCCCAGCACCTATTAAAGAAGAAGGGTTAAGCACAGTGGACTACACTCAAATAATGGGCTCATGCAGAGTAAGGGGCACTTAAATGAATATGGTTTGCCTCAAATGGATGGGAAAATACAGAATATTAAATTTCTGTTGTGGCAAATGAATACACTCTCAGGCCACTGTCAATGAATGCAAAGGGAAAAAGGCTACACACACTCGTTGACCTGCTGTGGGGATCCATGAATATGACTCTGAATGTGAGAAGGCAAAAAGTGCCTTTGCCCTGTGACACGAATACCCTGTCAGGGAGAACTCACTCGGTGTCTGTTTGTTCAAAAGATCTTGTCAGGTTAAATTTGTATTGGTGGGCTTGATGTAGGCCAGGTCCTATTTGCTCTCAGAGCCCTGATGAAGCCAGTCTGAACTCTGCCATGTACAGTGTGGATTGCTTGGTGTCATCGTGGTCACAGACCCAGGCCTGGCTGGCATCGTGGAAAAGCCCCTTTGTGAACTTGGGGTGTACTCAAGAGCTCCTCTTGGGAGGAATCATGGACTTGAGAGTCTGAAAATGGTTGAAAACTGAGTATGTTTAATTCTTTTTCCATATGTCCAGACAGAGGGTGCAAATGTATAAGTTTCAAAATCTCTCTTGTTTTCTGCTGGAAAGTTTGGATAACAATGCAGCACTTTTGTACTTGTGAGAATTCACCTGCATCTAAAACTTGGCTGATGGGGTCTGAGATCAGTAGGATCTATGGGGGAAAAAAAGAGAGAGGGGATAGGAAGGATAGGACAAAAGCATGGGAAGATGGTACAATCCTCTTGGAAGAAAATGTCCCTGAAAGTTATGTTTAATTTAGTTTAAGATTCTGAGAGGCATTATACAACTTCTGAAGCTGAAGTGCACAATCTTTCAAGGTTGATTTAACTGTATGGTTATAATCTAGCTGCTTTTAAAACCTGTACTCAGACACACAAGAAATATCTAGCTTCTAATTTAGTAATTTTTTTAAAAAGGTACATTCAGTGGCTCTTGGACAGATGAGAGAAGTTTTTTACAATGTTTCATCTCTCATTTTATTATGCTTAAGTACCTTTTAGCTTTGATGATTGGCTTGACCTAAATTGACATCTGACAAAGAAGCCTGATATCAGCACATAAATCTGTGAAAATCACCACATCATTACACAGTGCCACCTTTTGAAGAGGGAATTGCAAAGCTACTCAGTATTCAAAATTCAGCAGAAAGCTATTAACCCTTGTTTTTATAAATAGATTTAAAAGTGCCACTTGTAAGGAACACAACTGACAAGCTCTGAAGCAAAACTAAACTATTTGAAATGGGACTTTGATGCACATTTCATTAATGAAATGCAGGTAACACGAAGTCAGTTTGTGCTGAAAAGTTTTTCTGGTGTGGGGAATACTAGATTCCTAAATCAGAATGTTCTCAGCTGTTCTGCTGGTTTTCTGAGATAAATATCCCTATCTGAAAACAGGCAATGTGACATTGCTCTGAACGTATGGGAAAATGATGTATACATCCCCATGTGTGAGCTAAGCAAGGGTTAGTGTGAAGCTATGAATAGACACCCTCCCCCTCCCCCCCCAGTTCTTAATGTATTGTTGTCTAGAAGGGGCCTGAAATGTAAGGTGACAAAGGCTTTCTGCCTTCACAAGGTGTGCAGAAGGTATTTACAGCCCCTGAAAACTATTCTCAATTTACACATCCAATAAGGAAATTATTTTGACTTTTTAACCCACTATTGTCTTTTCCCTCCCCACAACTGTTCCTTTGAGGGTGTTCTCCCATTAGCTTAAAATAATATTAACAAGTCACAGAAAATAGGCACCACTGGGATCTTTAGTAGGAGCTTTATCATGCACTAATTGTTTGAAATCATAAGAACTCAGAATATTCCTCCAGGGACCTGCTAATGCACATCCTACAGGAAATGTGGAAGCTCTTAATTTGGAAGTGTACAAGTGCCTTCTCTCTTTGGAAGTTTTTAGCAGGTATCTAAATTATATGCTTAAATTTGAAGCATATCTGATATTTTTCTTTCTCATTTGTGCAGATAGCTATGGAAAATACACCCCACAATGCATACAGAGGCATATTAGAGAATATCTCAGGGAATCATCAAGCCCAACTCCCTCCTCCTTGCAGATCTAGGGCATAAAGAACTGATGCTGAATACTGTTCATAGGGGAAACGTGCTGAGAAGTGGTTTGCAGTGGGCATGGTGTGGTTTTGTGTGCATATATAAACAGCCCTGCATGGGGTCACCATTCTGGTCCCACTGTTAATTTTTATTACAGTTCCAACTAGCATGATATTCTGTATTAAACTCTACCGTGGGATATTCTATATGAAGTGTATCATAAAGCAGTCCAGATGAGCAAGACTTTGTTTTTAACTTTGAAGCAGCTTGTCAGCTGCCAACAGCAAATGCAACAGTGATCTAAAGAAGTCATGCATCGCATCGCTCACTTACCCACTGCCTTTAGAGAGGCGTACTTGTTAAGCTCTTTGCCTGGGGGCTGTTGCTCATACGGGTTTGTGATCTGTCCCAGGCTGGGATATGAATGTTGATGTGCCATCTGAGGAAGGAGGGGAGATGTTGGCATGACATTATTCATCTGTGGTGGATCTGTATTAAAGAAAATCGACAAGCATTAAGAAAAAGGTAAGTTAGTCTTAAGGTTTTGACATTGTTCCCGAGTACAGATTAGACAGGGGGTGCCGTGAGATTCTATGCAGCAAAACAGTATTTGCTACAAAGTGTACTTCAAACAGCTAATGTCATGATTAAAGGCTGACGAGTGATTGTAGCAACACATGGTAACTTTTGTATAAAAAGATCCTTGAACTAGAAAATAGGTTTTCAAAACGACTGAACACCAACACAAATACTGAATTTGCTGCAGCATTAGGATACAAACCAAAACATGGAGTTGGTTCCAAGTTGTCTTGAATACAGGGTGGTTGTGTCTCTGTGTGCAGTTAAATAGCCAGACTCATTTCGCTTGGCTCGGGCAGGGCTGCTGCATGCGTGCTCTTACACTGCTCCCAATACCGGCTCGGTGCTTTGCACAGCACTGTGTTGTGTTGTGTTCTGTCCCCCAGTGCAGAATGGGCTTTTCAAGTACGTGACTATCATTAGGTGATTTCATCAAAGCAAACACTTTGTCCTTCTGTTTTCTCCTTTTCCCTGGCAGTGAGTATCACAATATCATGCTGTAGTAATGTTTTTTGTAGCAGACACATGGCAAAGCAGGAGCTAACTACTGCTAATTACAGCTTTATACCAGCCCTCACCCCATATCCATTCTGAAGTTGATTTGTTCCTTTTATAGCAGAGAATACAACCTGTACACTTTTCTTTCTAAGATATAACATAATTTATTTGTTGTTTTTAATGTTCAGTTCCAGCCTCTAAAACACTTGGTCAGAATTGTATGCTGCACTCCATTTGCAAATCTAAATTTCAACAAAGTTCAACATGGTCAGCATATCTCTTTTGCTGAGTCTTCCTCCAGGCTGTGGATTTTGAGATATTTGGAGTTGAATGGCAATCCTAGAACCTTGTCCTGGCTTCTGCAATCACAGACAAACACATTTTTCTCCTGCAATGAAACCATGGTGCTGGATTGGCAACAGCAACTCCCTCAGCATCAAGCACTGGGTAGAGATCATGTAGAGAGAAAGCTGCTCCGTTACAGGAAAGGTGTTTTATTGTGATGGATGGACTGGACCATCTTCCAAGTGCCCACAAAGATCTGGCAGGAGCCAAATATCCCTGCAGTTTGCCAGGATTTTAAGGGATTTGAGCCACTTGGCTTTGCCCAGCTCATTAATAAGCAGGGGCTCTGAAGTCAGTTAACAAATGTACTGCTGGGAGAGAAAAGAAAGCAAAGGTGTTTTTTAAGTTCCTTCACCATTAGTGCTGCCTGGTGCAGCCTCTGCTGTTCACACTGGGCCTGCCCTGCCCCTGCACAGCTCTGTAATCACAGACATGTGGGCCCAGGTTGTGAGGGCACTCTGAGGTACCTGGAGGAAAGTGTTACAAGTGCTATCACCTAATAACAGTCTGATTCTTCTTGCTGGTACTAGTTGTTAATAGGGAACAAATGGGTCGTGGATAATAGTTAGAGCTGAATGAGGAATTATTTTCCCATACAAAAAGAATTTTACAGTGAGTGGGTATTTTTTTTCTTTTACCAGAGAAATGAAATCTGAAGTGGGACTCTTTTTCTTACAAATATTGTGTCAGATCAGGAGAAACGTTTTGTCATGATTTCAAAATTTTATATGTATAGAAGATAAGTTGAGACACATTTTAAAACAAAAATATTATTTTGGATTGGAAACAGGAAACTTTCCTGTTCAGAATTCCCCCCAAAGTATTGGAACACTCTTTGAGTCTTTTTTGACAGTTTTATCTTTAAAGGGTAAGTTTGCTAAGTCAACCCTTTCACAGAAACACATTATTTTAAGGAATTGCTATTTTGTAATAAATAAAAACTCTCAGGATGTTTCTTTTCAGCTCTAATAGTGGCATGTCTGATGCACCTAAGTGGAGTTACTCTTCTCTTAGAGCAGGAATTAATGAAATCCTGTACCATTCCCATTCCATCTCTAGAGTACAGCTGAGGAAAGCTAAATTTTAGTCTAACTAAAGATGTTAATGTGAAATTTGAAATACTTTTTCCCTGCAGTTGGAAAAAATAGCAAGTGTTACGTACTGGGGAACAAATTATAATCAATTCAATTCTTCAAAATATATTCTGATACAAGGGATTGGTTTCAGTTGGAAGAGAGTTTAACCAGAAAAATCCCTACCAGCTTTATCAATGACCTTTAGTGCCAGGTTAAATCCCTTATACTTACAAAGCAGATATTCTGTGATTGGTATTTGCAGATATCTGGCTTTAGTGAATGGGGACAACTCTAACCCAAAAGCCGTGGCTGTGCTCCTATGTTATTTTTGGCAACATGACACTGGTATTGTCCGTCCCAGGATTCCACAGGACCAGCTGCACGGTGCCACTGCCAATTTGTGTGCTTATTTTTAAAAGACAGAGAATATGAACATCACAAAGAGTCAAAAAACTGTTTGTGCCGCAGCTTCTAGCATGAATAATCAGACCTGATTAGCAATGGTGATATTATAAAAATCCTGCAATATTCCCAACCTTTCTTATTTTCTGCTGAAGCGACAGAATACGGTGCCAGCCTGCTTCCTAACCTTCCAGGACTTTGAGGAGTCGTTGTGGACAATGTGTTAGTGGTTTTCTCTCCCTCTTCCTACTACCAGCCCTAAAGGCAGAGTTTGAAGAAGTGTGCTGGAGCTCAGCACACGCAAGCTCGATGTCTGCTGGGCAGAAAATGAGACACATGGGGAAAAAAAGGAAAATAAGTTCCTCATATGCTTCTTCATAAGAGTGCTTTTGACTGTAATTCCCTTAAGATGTGTAGGTATAGGAAAGCTGGTAGGAGACACATGGAAAAGAAAATAAAAACTGGAAGGAAGCTGCACCAAAACCAGTTGCTAGCTAGAGAAAGTGGGGTTTGCATCCCAGCCACCAACAGTGAGCCCTTGGAAACGACAAAGGCATTGGCTTCTGGTCACAGCCCAGTAGTTGATGAAGACTGATCATTATGTTATCTGTTTATTACCTTGGCCTATATCTCAGACTGTGCAATTTAAACTTCTATCCAGATGTTACAGCTAATTGCTTACTGAATTTTCCAAGTGAAAATACTTTTTTCAGAGTGTTTCCATCCCCCCCAATTGTGAATTTCAGAGTTACTTTAGCGTGCATCATGGTGGCAATGGTGTAATTGGTTGCTTTAAGTATTCTGTACTCTATTCATTTAAGATGGAGTTATATCTGATTTGTGCACTTCATTCAGTAACCAAGAAGGGGGAATCTAAGCAGTTATTGAATAAAAATAAGAACCCAATGTGAAACACCTGACACCAGCCATAGTCACATGTACAAAAGTGGTAAGACGAGGCAAAGGCCTCAAAACTGACTGTTTGGATTTCTGCACTGTCTGTAGAATATGCTGTGTGTTCACCTAGTTTGATCAAGCTTGTCAAGAAGCTGCCAGGGCTACGGGAGAGACTCAGGATTAGAGGAAGGGATGTGAGAGGGCTGCTGGCAATAATACACTTGTTCACTGCTTGAGAGCCAAGAGCCTGCCACAGGCATCCCTTAAGCTCAGCCACCATCCTCCTCCTCTTCAGCCATGGGAGACTGAAACCTGTTCTTAGACTGGCCTGGGGATTCATTGCTTTCTGTACAATGAAGGCAGTGATTCAGTGCCTGAAGACAGCGAAAATGAACTCCATAGGCACAAAATGGAATCTCTTAGTAAAGGAGCGGTTCCAAGCATGAGGAAAAGAACAAACAGACAGGCAATGCAGTAACAAAACAGGAGAGGATGGGGGAAGGGCAGGAAATCAGAGTGAGACTTTGCTATAAAAGCTACCTGAAGACACATGTACAAAAGAAATAAGAACAAGACAGACGAAGTCTGAAAAGTCAAGGGGGGGGTGTGGAAGTCAGAACAAAGTATTATAATAGCTGGGCATTTTCAGATACTCAAGAGAAAAAGATGTGCTCTGAACTAGCTAAAATTGAAAATTAGAGCTATGAAAACAGGATAGATCTGAGTGATTAGAGAATATCTATATAAAATTGCTCCCCTTCCATCTGTAACTGCACTACCACCAACAAGCATATTTGCCTCTTTGTTCTTGAATGTATTCCATTTAATTACAAGAACAGCTCATCCAGCATTGCAAATCCATACTCGTGTTCCTGCAAGGCTCACCAACTCAAACTGCAGGTGCTAGTTCTGAAAAACCCCAGATATGGTGAAGCCTGTGGGATTTTAACAACTTGACCACGCTTGTAAACTAAGTCCTTTCAGATCAGTTCCTTCCTGGATAATAAAACTATTTGTCAGTCACTGAGCCTCCTGTTGGGCTGAAACTCGAATCCTTGGCCTATATACTTGCTCTTGCCTCTCTGTAGGTTGTCCCAAAGCTATTGAACTCACCCTCACTGAGATTTTGTGGTCGTGCATTTTTTTACACCGATATAACTTGAGTTTTTTGTGTGTTTGTAGGTATTGTAATGCCATTGTCATTGGCTTTATTTACATTCTTTACCTTCCTTCAGATTTGCATTAAATGTTGTATTTTAAAGGATATCCTTATTCACACGCATACATACAAGGGTATGTTCTGCAAAACATCAAAATCAGGCTGCACACCTGTTAGATAATGCACAATAGTCTCTGAAACTCGTGCGCATATATCTTGCTCTGGGGGTTATGCCCAGAAAGAGCAAAGCAGACTATGCCCCAAAACTTATAAACTTGAACCCTTCTCTTTGTGTTTGCTGTTAAAAATATCCATGGCCTTGTTCTCCATATTGTCAAAAAATGGTATTTCAGCTCTGGTTAAATTAATGGTTTTCTGCAGCAACATTTTCCACAGTCCGGTACAAGTCCTAAACTGAAAAAACTCTGGTCTTAATTTTTCTGTCCTGAAATTTAACTGATTTTGTATTTTTGCAAGAACAGATGCTCACAAACCAACTTCTGTACCATTGATTATTTTATGTTTTTTACCACTTTTCAAATATTTGTCTCTATTCTGAAATAATAATTTCACTCCTTTCAATCTGTCTTCATCTGATAGTCTTACCAAACTTTTATCGTTACTGCTGACATTTCTCAACACTTGTAACCTTGCAATGCAGCTTCTGGGATGAGGTTCTACCTTCAGCAACACATGGAGATGTGTTATTCTGTATATAATGCTGTTGTAAGTCATCCCTTTAAGTCTCTGTCCCTTATGATCTGCAGACTTTTTTGTTTTCTCCTCAGTGATGCTCAAGTCATGTGAGCAGTTGTATTGCCCCTTAATGTGATAGCTCTGAGACAATACATATTTTTCATGGCAATTTATGCTAGTCAGGGATCTGTTCTGTCTCTGCACCATATCACAAAAACATTCTTGTAACACAGACAACCTACCCATCTAATCACAATCACAAAAAAGATCTGAGATGAGTGGGATGGCATTTCATCCAGAAGAAAAAAATGTTTCTGTTTAATGGAAGTGACAGTCTACAGTGTAAATGCTTGTCATCAAACATACTGTCTTATGCCTTCCCCTGTCCTACCAAGCGGCTGTAGGAGTTAGTCCCATGCTACATGCTGGGATTCTCTGTGGTGCCACTGCACTGATGTCTAAGGCTGCGTGTTTTCTGTTCACTTCCTACACAATTAACCTCTTGCCCTCTTGCTGTCTCCCACACTGAAGGCTGTGTGGTCTTTCACATATAGATAACCTCACTGGATTTCTGAGACCAAGCTTTCCCCACAGTATAGAAAAATGCTGGATGCAGGATCCACACCTTCAGTCCCGCTGTGGGACTCCAGAGGTACTAAACTCCAATGACACGCTGGTATTGAGGGCTGTGCTGGCACTGGGGAGCACAGGAGAGGGGACATATCCCCTGCTGTGAGTGGTTATGGATCAGCAGGTTCAAAGTGCTGAATGGCACCACAATTCCTGTTGCTACAAGCTGAAGACTGGCAAGAGATAGGATGGCATAGTAACTCTTACCACCTTGCTGATCTGAGACACCAATGGTTGGTGTGGATGCAATCTTCATAAGAAAGCATTATGGGAGGGAGATTCATGAGCTGATGTGCAGAGACAATGTTGTTCATTGGACATTGGACAGAAGGCCAAGGAGCCAGATCACAAAATCCATTGTCCCTTCCCTCAGTGCATGTCTTAGGAGGAACTGATTTTGCTCTGGTAGGAGAGGTAAACTTCAGGGACATATCAGTGAGCTGTGCAGTCACAGTGCTGCTGTTGCTCAAGCAATGCCCCGTGCCTGGTTTTAAATGGCAAAATTCCCAAGTCTTCTTCCAGTGCAGTGGAATTCTGTGCTGCTGTCAGATGAAGGCAGTGCTATCTACACACACTCAAAACCATATGGTCTCTTCATTCTGAATGCTTTTTTCTGTGAAGTGAAGATGAGGACAGTACTAATTTTACAATACAAATCCTCTCCCACCTCTTCAATTTTCCATCTACATCCTTCAGGCACTTACCTATGTGAAAGTCAGAGATTGTATTTCTTTGAATAATGATTGAAATGAAACATAAAAGTAGGAAAATCAGCAGTAATGTGGTCAAAGAGATGTGAGGCTCCACTGCCATCTGAGTCCAGCCAGGGAAGAATACACAATGTTCCTGTACGTGTGCCTTTTTCTTACTGAATGTGCTGCTATCATTTGATGTTTAAATCTATGGGAATTTTATATTTTTATATATATATATATATATATAAGAATCTTATGGCTGTGAGCTCTTGTGAACTCTGTGTGAAAAGTTGCAAATGGGAAAAGAGACAACTTTGTGTATCAGTTAAATTCAAGACTGAAGCTTCCCACTGTCTTCTAGATGAAGTCTCTGATGCTGTGAGGCGCTGAATTCTCTGTGGTCACAGTGATTTGGGAGAAGGGGCCTTCATCATGTTTCAGGTTTGGGCTCCTTCTTTCTGGTTAGACTCCAAGTGTGTAGGAGCAGAGTGCTGTGAAATCACTTGGCTGTTTTACTGCCATCCGAGGAGGGTGGGAGTGGAATAGCACTGGCCTTGTGACTAAACTGGCTGGAAGCCTCTCTCTTCTGCTTGTCAATTCCCTTGGGCTCCATGCTGTGCCATCACACTCACATTCTTGTAATATTTTCTGGGCTCCTGCTTTGCAAAAGAGCTCCAGTCCGAGGTTGGTTTTCCACGTAGGCTTTTATTACGTGACACCGGATCTCCTCGTATGAAGGTTATTTTTGTGTCCTCTGGAGGTTTGCTTTTCCGTCATAATTACTCACAACCTGACAGACTTATAATCCTCTGATAGGATTTGTGACATTGTAATCTTCTCCACAGCAACCCATTGTGGCTTCACAAACAGAGGATTATAAGCTCTAAGAAGGCAATAAGCAGATGAACCCTTGAGATACCAAGACCCTGCTCTCATATCAATTTCCAGGGCCTGAGCTGTGGGAGGGCAGGGAGCGGTGCTGTGTTCTCACTCCTGCCCACATTTCTGGGTTTCTTCATCTTCTTTTGCCTCAAGTAACAGAGTTGAGAAATTAATTAAACCCACCAGTTATACACACTTTGAGCACTGCAAATATCCTTAGCCATGCAAATTAAGAAAAGATAAATTAGGCAAATTTGACTTGCACAACAGATTTTTTTTCTCCCAGAAGAATGTTCTTTACACTTTCCCATAAGGTATCAGTTGTTTTACAAATCAAACACTTCTGTACCTTTCCACAGGAATAAAAAGAACCTAACTAAGATGTACCAGCCAGCTTAGATCTGTTGGTTTGCCTGCTTTGTCTTTCAATGAAATTACTTTCTTTCCAACAATTAATATACTTTTACATAATGGGAATGTGCCTGCCATTATAATATTTATTCTAAATATTTGTATGCCTTGTTTATTGTTTTCTCTCACTGTAATGGTTTGAATACATTAAAAATTCCCTTGCTTCAGGCATTCCATTAGTTTGTCTATTAGCTATCCCCATACTATATTCTAACAGTTTAGAAGGAAAAGACTAGACAGTATAAAATTATAGAAGCAAACATGTTACCAACTTCATGCCTTTGTTTTTTATTGTTATGTCTGAGCAGTAGGTTGACAGTCCCTTGCCTGTAACTTGTGGGTAACAAATGGCCTGCAGGATACTCACTCTGTTCAAAGGCAAAGGCAATTACAAGGAAGATTTAAGGTATGGAGAAAGTTAAAATTGGAAAGAAATTGCTCAGCATTGTTTCCCTTCAGCCAACAAAGGCCGAGGACAATTTCACTAGTGAATCATCCAGTTAATGTGGGGTTTGAGAAATATTTTACTTAAATATATGTCTCACCTGAAGCATATCCCAGTGGCATATTCTGTCCTGATGTACCTGACCCAGCAATGGAGATGAGTGTGCTTTTTACCTTTTGGCATAATCCAGTTTATTCTTTTAGAGTCTCTCTAGAGATGAAAATACATTAGTGTGCCACAGTGAAGCTGTAATAACCAGCTATGGATCTCTTATTTCCCAATCCACATGTGCAAGTCTTGTTAATGTCAGTTTGTTAGTTTGTGTTAAGCAATCAAAAGCTCAGGCAAAGAATGCAAAACATCGATGGAGAATTGGAGTTCTGTTCTCAGAAAACTAGTTTGTTATCTTTTAGAACAGCAGAGATCAAAATGCATAGATTATGAAGTAGGATGCATGTTATCTTGTAGCATAGGCTCACTGAAAATACAAAAGATGAGCCCACTTACGCCATCCTCTTCTCAGGAGGGGTTCCCTATGCTCTTGATAAGTGTTAGTCATGTTCCTAAAAAGCCGTCAGTGAGGGGCTTCACAGCCTCCCTGCACAGTCTGCTCCAGTTCCAGTGCTATTCCACTGATATCCTCACTGTTAGAGAACTTGTCCTGTTGTTCTGGTTTACATTTTCTTTAGGGCTGCAGTTGAAGACCATTATTTCTCTTATCCTCCATGGAGATGGAGAGGAGGATGACTATTCCTTGTGCTGCAGCATATTATGTATTTTGAAGCCTCTGCACTACAGAATGAGGGGTTTAATTCTTCCCATGCAGAATGATCAGAGGTTTCAGAAATGCAGCCTTTCTGAACACATCCTTCCTGAGGTTTGGCATCTCATCTCTTCTCATATGTCTCATATCTTGCAGGACCTCCACTTAATTCTGCACCCTAGCACACCACTTCTTCTCTGGCATCAACATAATGTTGTTGATCCATTTCTACCTTCAATCTCCTAAAGCCCAGAAATGCTTTTATGTCAGACTGCTCTTTACAAGGATTGTTCTTATACATAGAACCTTGTGTCATTTAATAGGGATGCACCTTGTTCTTTCACAACATTTTTCCAGCTTTTAGGATCTTTTGAATTCTAATTTGGTCATTCAAAATCTTTGAAACACCGTCCAGTTTAGTGTTGTTTCCAAATTTAATATGTACAGTGTCCCATTGTCCTCCTCATTAATGAAAATATTGCACAATGGTGGTGACAGAATAAATCACTGCAGAAATCTTTTCATTGTATCCTTCCGTTTTAAAAAAAAAAAAAAAGAATCAGTTGGGATTATTCTCTGAATGCAGTTTTCAGACCATTTTGCATCAATCTTTTAGAAACAGCTTCTGAAATGCTATTAAAAATCAAGATTTTTTTTGTATCTACAGCATTCCCCAATACAAAGGGCCTGTTACATTGACATGAAAGGGAATTGCTCAGGCTTAGCTCCATTTGTTCCTGACAAATCTGCATGAGTGGTTATTCATGACCACGTTGATTTCTATTCCTTTCTCCTTTCCTTTCCCCTGCCCCTTAATTAATGAATTAAATTAATACTAAAGCGTTTTGTCTTCTCTTTTAAGGCTTGACAGCACAGCTTTGAGAGTTTTACAGAATTCCATCCAGTGGGTGAGTTCTCAAAGATAATGGCACTTAGAGGACTTGAGCCCTTTCCCCAGGTGCACAGGATAAATCCCTCTGGGCCATCAAATAGAAACACAGTTATAATTTTTCGAAGTGCTCTTCAAACCTGCCCTTCTTGTCCTCAGGTGTGACTCCTCCTCCCTACTCTAATGGTGGTTTTTGTTAGTTTCTCGAAACTATTGCCTTTTTTTAAAAGTGAATACTGAAGTCCTGTCTTCCAAAAAGGACAAGTTGATTCTTTGAATCTTCAGATTTCAATAACTTCTAATAACTGTAAATAAATAAAAAGTAGTATTTTGGAGTCCTACATATGGTTCTCCTTTAACCTTATCTAAACCTTGTCTAAGTGGGCATTTATAGGAGCCACGGTAATTTGGATTGACCCTTTATGTAAAATAATAGCTTAACACTTAACTGCTTAGTTGTGATGTGTTCCACATTGTTATTTCAATAATTTCTAGATTCAAATTATTTCCTATTTACATAATGTTGTTTTATTCAAATATATGCACAAGTGTTTCAGGGGAAAATAATTAGGCAAGACAGCATCAGGCAAATAACTGCTTTGGAGAGAGAAAACACCATCTTTCAGGGGTGTAGTGTACTCTTAACTTCTCCCTCATATTTAGCCCATCTCATTTGCACTGGGCCACTGAAATGAATCTTCAAATATAATAATGCAAGCAAAGCAGGGTGAGGATATCCCAGAAGAGCAAATATAAAGCTGATCGGCGTCCCGCTGGCTTTCCCTGAGGTGAATCCCTTTGAGCCCCGCAGCCTCGGCACGCGGTGCTCGGGGCACCTGGCAGGGGATGGGCTGACCAGAAGTTACACGTCCTGTTTACAGAGCTTGGCATTCTCAGCAGGAAGGAAACATAACGAACCCCCTGGGCCTGAGCAGAGGCAGCACTGGGGGGTACAGGGCTCTCTGCTCTCCTCGCTCCCAGGGCTGTTACCGGTGCAGGGCAGGTGTTTGGGTTCGAGCTCTTGCTGAGAGCTCCACACTGGCCACAAACCAGTCCCTTGCTTGTGACTTGCTCATGACTCACAAACGTTTCCTGCTGTAGCCACTGATGGCATTGCAGCAAGAGTTGAAATAACTGTTTCACACTTAGGCACTAGAGACAAGAAGAAATAGAAAATGGAAAAATATGTTTTAAGATATACTTTCTTTGCACTTAAAATTGTGAATTTCAGAAGCTATCCTGGGAAGAACATGTGTCCATTTTTCCCCCAGAATTATCACCCAGGTATTTAGTAGGGGAAGGGTCTAATATTATTTTTTTTGATTGATTTCAAAATGCATTTTTTAAAGGAAATTAATATCATATTACTAGATACCATTTCATTCTAGTATTCTAAATAATTTTAGAGATCATTCAAACGTATAATAAGTGAATTTAGGCTTTCATTATTTGATCTTCTCTACTGATGATGTACATATCAACCACTGAAGGAAGTGCAAAATAGAGATAAGAGTGGAGGAATGGGAAGACAGAAAAAAAAAATCTTTCCATAATTAGGACACAGGCAATCCTGTATCAACAGGAACTTTATTTTCCTTTTTAACATTTCAGTAATGTCCCCATTTTATTTTGAACCTTTGGACTTAAAAGACAACTGTGATATCTGTTATTTTAGGAACCTCTTCTGTGTAATTTCTGTGATCAATAAGGTCCCTGCACATACACTGACGTGCAGCAGAAAGATGACCCAGTTCTATTTTTGCATTTTAACAGCCTTTTGTAGAGTGGCACGTCTACTGTTAAGGAAAAATGATGAACATATGTTTCAATAAATGAGAAAATCTTATTGCTTTGAAGAAGCAAATTTCAATGGCTTTTAAAAGGCTTCAGCCACCTGAACTATCAACTTTCAACTAGGTTGAAACTATCCATCCGATTACAATCTTTCGACCAAAATGTAATTTTCTTCTAAATACTGGAAGTTATCAAAATAACTGCAGTGGGCTTGGCTCAGGTCATGTTCCTCTGGGAATAAGGCTTAATGGGCTGCATTATCATAGGCAAGTTGCTTGTCAAGAACACTCTTCAAGATATGCAGCTGGAAAGAGCCTTCCCCTGTCCAGTGGTGGAAATCAGCAGGGATTAGGCCTGGAAGGCTGAGCACATGAGCTTGTGTGAACTGCTGTGCTCTGAGCTCTGCAGGTACTGCACTTCTGCTTTTATTGGGTCTGTACATCCACACTGTTGTTGTCAGTGCTGCAAGTATTGCAGCTGGGACTGCTTTGTCCAGTCAGAGTCCCAAGGCTGTGTGTTCCTGGCTTACGCTCCACCCTCTCTCATCCTGCCAAGCCAGGGATAAACCTGAGACGTGCAGTTCTTACTGCCATAGAATTGTACTGTTGGCGGGTTTCTCTCCCAGCCTTTTTTTACTGCTCATTTCTGTTCTACATTATCCTCAGTTAGACCTTTTTCTGTGTCTTCCTCCTCCCTATAATCTGTGCAGGGAATGACTGCTTGGCTGCAGGGTGTCTTCAGCCATGTCTTCTCTTAAGTTTACAGCTGTCCGTGCTATATCTCCCTGAAAAACCTCTGCACTACAGGTGTCTGTACTGTCTCAGACAGGCAGGAACAGGGTATGGATCCATGAAAGTATCTCCACCCTAACATTTTGCCCTCCAATTGAGTGTCAATCTGCAGCAAAGAAAGTGACCTCCGTAAACTACTTGTTGGACAGTTTCTTTTCTTTAGAATTAAAAAATATTCTTTCATTAACTCTCACAGGTAGTAGGTTATTCCTTTTATGGCCTCTATTTGCTCACTGTTCTATTCATTCCTCTCTCTTACTCATTGCAAACTGGTGCCTTGTGTAATTTATAAGCTGAAGCAAAAGCATAAAAACATAGATCTGGTATTTTGAAAACTCTCTTATTTACTGTGATGTTTTGATCAGTGTTCAGGCTCAGCCTTTACTTTGCTCTTGGTGAAACTGAGACTTTTCAAGAGTGGCAGAGTCAGAGAAATTTATAACATTTCCAAAGCTCTGTCTGGATGTATTTTATGAACACCTACTTTAATGGAGTTAGGCCAATATTTAGAAACTGAATTTCCGTAGTTCAGCACGTCTTCTGTGGTGATACCTCAGCATTGCTTAATTTACAAATGCCCTGCTGATGAATGAGATTCACAGCACCTTTTACATCCTCAGCAGAGGGCAGGTGTCAGTGTTTACTTGTGTTCCTTGTGGCCAGTGTGCCCTAAACTCAGGCAGGAGCCCTGGACCTCCCTGAGCACATCTCCCCCCATTCACCTCTTTTGACCTTCCTGATGAGAACAACATATTTTCACTTTCAGAGCTGTGTTTCATGATGCCACCAGGAAGTGACTGAGATCAACAACCTTTTTCACAAAAGCCACTGAATAAAGATGAGTTGTTACATTAATTCTCAGTCCCTTGCAAATGAACATGGGTTGCTTTTGCACTGAAGCCTTGGAGGTGGGGTGGTTATTGTTCCATGACAGTTCCCTGAGCTCTGGTTCTGTCTTTCATTAAACCATAGGAACTTTGAGTCTGGTATATAACCACTCTCACTGGTTTCTATATTCCTGCAGTATTATCCTTCCTACATGAGGCAATGTACTAATGACTGACAGCTCTGTCTTGGGGATTTTTCTTTGTTTATTTAGTTACAATCCAAACAAAAAGCTGTCATCTTGCAGTCCTTTACCTCTCAGTGGGGTAAGATGGGTGGGTTTACAGAATGTGAGAAACCTTTCAAAGCTGGACCTTGATAAACTGATACTCAAACAGAAACACAGGGTGTTGGGTTTCAATAATTTGTTGCAGTGCCACTATATCAAATTTAAGTTCCTTTAAGAACTCTGATTAGCTGATACAAAATGAATGGGGGACTGGGACAGTTTATTTAGCAATGATGCTAATTAACAGTGCTATTGAACCCAAGTGCATCTTGGCATGAGAACAAGACCCAGGACAGATTTTGAATGTCTGCCCAATGCTACCTGCCTACAGTAAAATGTGTCAGAAGGCAACCTGAATGGGGGACACAATTTATATCCCTTTATAATACAACCTTTTTTGTCATGTCTGTCTCCTAATTAGCCAAACTGTTGTCACCTACTGGTCTTTCACAGTGCAGTTCTTCACCTCAAAACCAAAGTACAGGCCCAAAAGGAAAAGTAAATTTGATGCTTCTATTCTCAGGCATTTCTACTTATAACCCATTACTCTGCAAACATTATTTTTAATGAATTGCAGAATGTCTCTTTAGCTTTCTCAGAATGTCTTCCAAGAACAAGGCTTTGTGGACTCCTGCCAGGCACACACACGTGTGATTTGTTTGCTGTCCTTTTCTTTCATTGTTGGTAGCAAAACTGTTTTGGCAGCAGCCTTCCTGCACTTCCTTCAATGCTGTATAGCTTTAAAAGTCATAGAAGTCAAGGTCTCAACCTTTGCTGCTTTAGTGTCAAATACAGGCAGGTGCTCAGGGCCCCTGTTTTCTGTGAGCTCTCTTTTAGTACAGCTTAAATTAGCAGCTCATGAAAACTGAAATTCTGGGCACGACATTATCAACAGGAGCTGGGTGTGGGGTCAGGTTTTCATCCCTGGGACTGTTACGTGCCTGAAAGGCTTTTGGTTTTGTTCTGAGCAAGAACCTTCCTGCTCAGCTGGCTGAAGCAATGAACTCTTTCAGTGTGACACAGATTATTTTGAAAACTTCCCCGTACAGTTTTATTTTTATTTATTTATTCCTGATGTGCTAAGAATTTGCCAGGCAGAAAAAGGCACAGTCTCTGCCCCAAGGGGAGCCTGCTGGAAGCTCTGATATTTGCATGCCTGTGAACTTCCTCTGTGACCAAAGGCTGCGTCCTTGTATTAATTCTGTCAGAACTATTGCTTCTCACAGCGTGTTACTGTAAATAATCTCTGTTTACAATAATGGATCATTACTCAAACTTCCCACAGAAACTCAATATGCTGTAACTGTTTTTCCCTTTGTCTTTATTATAATTTACCTCCAACATTAATCAATGCTACCTCAGGAAAATTCCCTCTGTATTATATATTCACAGCCAGAAAAACTGAGGTTGATGGTTCCTTTTCAGTGTAACTAAAGATAAATCATATAGCAATCATTTAGTCTTCCCCTCTGTATTTAATCATGGATTTTTAGACCATGTTACAATCTTTTATGTAGCATTTCTATGACCTATTAAACAACTGTGATGTTTCACCCAAGGGTGATCCTTGCAGATGTGATCCCTTTGCTTGATTGGTAGAGGAACCTGCCTCCCTTTCTCTCTCTTTCCAATGAGAGAACAAGTAGCTGTTTAGTTAAACAGCAGTAGTGGACTCAGAGTCCAGTACCTCAGCTCCTGCTGACACCTTGACGACCCTGTGTGCTCATGGTGAAGTCACCTAAAGACTTGCAATGTTAGCAGTACATCTACTATATGTTTTAGAAACACTTCATATACTTCTGCCAGTGGTTTTTTTGCATTTTGAGTTGCAGAATTGTCAGAATACAACAATGTTTTTTTCATTTTAGGTGTACAGACATTATGGCAGCTAGAGTTTGCTCTTTGCACTGCCTGGCAGAATGGATTTGTGTATAGCTGCAAAACTAAGTATTATTATGAGGCAGCTTATTAGGAACATTTTAGTTTTCAATGGGAAGAAATGGTTGAAATGTATGGGATAATATCCTACAGCCTTGTTCTATCAAATAGTTGGAAACAAAAATCAAGTTAGACAAAACTTTATAAGCAAGGAAATAGCACTAATGTCTGCAAGAGAGAGGGGTCTGCCATTCTAACACAGCACATCCAGGAGAGAGCCTTTTCACATCCAGTACAACACACACACAATGTAATTTTGTAGCCAGACACTCAGATTTCTATATTAGAATTTGTGATCTTGATGCACAGAAAGCATAGGGACAAGTAACCCCCTGTTTGATTTCAGCAGCAAGATCTCTTTGATTAAATTCCATATCTGGCAGAATCACTTCTATCCACAGAGAACCACTAATGTTTTGTTATATACTCTAGTGCTTAGGGGGATTCACATCAAAAAGCCCCCAAATAAATGAAAAAAACACTTTGAAATAGAGTTTGCCTTTCATTAAATACCCATTGTCCTTGCAATTTAGAGTGAGCAACTGAATAGAGAGCATTATATACACAGAAACTGGACAGGGCATCAGAACAGCTTTTCTTCTGAATGCTCCATCTGATTTATGTTGGGGTTAATAAATGCTCATTAATCCTAATTTATTTCAGAAAACTGTGGGAGAAAAGAGATTTTTTCCTTATACACTGTACATATTTCATTGCACGTTATGGATATTAATGATGCAATAGCCTCATGGAACATGGAAATAAGAATTATGTCCAGCTTCTCTCCATATTTTTGTTAGGTTTTATTTAAATGTTTGCAACTCAGGTGTGTTTCCAAGCTGTAGCAAAATTCTGTGGGTTGCCTGCCATCAGCAAAAGAGGGAGAAAGCTGTACAACTGTGAGACTATTGTCACATGGATAAATACCATAAGATGCCTTCTTGTGTGTCAGCAGTTATTGCCTTTATTGAAATAGATTGCACGATCTTTCACTCTTCAGATTGGAGACAGACCCAGAAGGCAGATAAATATGTGCTTAACTGCCAATTATGAATCTGTTTGGCCTTGGCAGGACTAAAAAATGTAATAGGACTTTTCTGTCTCTTCTCTTTGAAATTCAATAAGAAAAGAAGAAAGATTTTTCTATTGTGTTTGGTTTTATTTTTTTTTTCTCATGGGTGGATGAGCACCCTTTGCTTAGCTATTTCTTTTCACATAATAATAGAGGCTCAAAGAGCATTTCTGTAATTTATTATACATGCATCAGTCCACTTGACTAGAGATTGGTGAAAGAAGCTGACCTTTATTACAATAACGGCAATATAAGTGAGGAACAATTTTGATGTTGTAGGCACTGTGTCTTGTAGACGTATGTGAGTATGTATTTGTTTTAGAGTGATAACTATTGTCACTTCCTGACACGGTTTCCTGAGAGAATAATCCTTGTTCATACTGATACTTGGAGTTCCTACTGCGCATTTAAAACGAAGGCTTGAGAGATTTTGTTTATTTAAAGACAGGAGCTGTTCAGTGTGCCCAGAGGGGGGCAACAAGGCTGGCAAAAGGGCTGGGAGGCATGTCCTGTGAGAAAAGGATGAGGACTTTGGGCTTGTCCAGTTTGGAGGACAGAAGGCTGAGGGGTGGCCTCACTGCTCTCCATCACTTCCCAAGGAGAGGACGCGGAGAGGGAGGGGCTGATCCCTTCTCCTTGGTATCCAGTGACAGGATGTGTGGAAACGGTTCAAAGCTGCACCAGGGAAGGTTTAGACAGGACATGAGGAGCTGTTTCTTTCCCAGGAGGGTGTTCAAACACTGGAACAAGCTTCCTAGAGGGGTGGACAATGCCCCAAGCCTGTCAGTGTTTGAGATGGACAATGGCTTTAACAGGCTTCAACTTGATCAGCCCTGACTTGGTCAGGCAGCTGGACTGGGTGTTCACTGCACTTCCCTTCCAACTGGAACAGCCTATTCTTTTGAGCCAAAAGTTAAGATTGAGACAATGAATTAAACAACTGTTATGCAGAAGTATTTTTTTGTAAGTAGACGACACATTCTGTGCTTCAGGATATTAAAACATGAGACTTTTGTGGGGAGCAGAGGTGAAAACAGGTGCTGTGGTTTGTAAACAGTGAGCCACTCTGCCAGCAGCGAGGTCTCTGGCTTTGTGTTCATTTTATACCAGTTTGCTCGGGGAGCCACATTGCTCAGCCTCTGATGTCATTTGGTGTACGACACAGTAACACAAACAGTAGAAAAAAGGGGGGGAGGGGGGAAGAAGCACTACTTTGCATTTTAAATCTGAACCTGTAAAATCTCAGCTCTGTACACGTGAGTTAGAAGGGCCTCTGCATACAGATATCTCAGCAGGACAGCTGTGTGTGCCAGAGCCCAGCACTGCAGCCAAACCAGCCTGTTCCCAGCTCCATCAGGTACCACACATAATCATCTCAGCCTGTGGGCACATTACTCACGTGAAGTCCTACACCAGCTGAGGGCAAGAAGGGTCAAGAGCAGGCTTTCACCTGTAATATTTTATTTTCCATATGGGACCTATTTGATAAAAGCACTTGAGTACAATGTATTAAACATCTAAAGCAATTCTGCACAATAGCACTCTGCAGGCAGCTGAGTTCTTTCCTGGCTAAAGACCACATATCCTCAGTCTAACCCCTGAGGGCGGATCGTTTTCATTGTGGGGTTTGGAGAAAACTCCGGGTTTCAGCAATATGGTTTACAGGAACTGCTGTTTTCAGGATTCAGCCCTTTGCAGTTCAACCTTCAACGACACAACCTGGTTATGGAGGGAAATAACCAAAAATTGCATGAGACACTGGAAAACATGTTCTAAAACTTTAATATATCCTCCTCCAAATAGCTTTAGTTGATACTTATTTTTAGGTAGAATTCAATTAAGCAATATCAGAGGCAATATCAACAGCAGAAAATGATACGGTTTTACAAAGCTGTAAGAAACAGTACCTGTTAATAATCTAAATCATTAGATCACTTTTGTATGTTTTTGGTGCGATTGTTTCCAAAAACAGAATGGAGAGAGATGTGCTAAACCTCTAAATTTTGGGCAATTATTGTGGGTTAGCAGCAGATACATGTGAACCAGGACAACCACCCACTCCTACATTTGTAGGTGTGCAATACTAAATGGGCATAAATGTGTTTGTTATATTGCAGCCAGTGATTGTGTATGTGACTGCTTCACAGAAAATCTCTATTTTTACAGAATTTAAAAAAAAAAAAGAAATAAAGTACATAACCTGGAAAGATTAAGGTAAAACAAGTGATTGTTTGGGAAGGTCAGCCACCCTCTCAAAAACAAGCCAGTTGAATCCTTGATTCAGGACATGATTTTTTTATTTTTGTTTCTTTGAAAGCACCAAATCTAGAGGTGTTAATAAAATGGAATAATTCTGAGCAAATACAAAGAACCATAATTTATGATTTGTTAAATTATGAATTCCCTTTTATTCCCTAAACCACCTGAAGCTAAAGGAGTCTGTGGAAGGACCTGAAGCCCCGCAGTAAAACTTAAGCCTCATGGCTCAACTTTAATGAGTCTCGAATGAATAGTTCTGATTTCAAAACAAAGTACAACTAGAGCAGCCTCTTGAATGTCAACTAAATACAAGAACCATAATCCTCATGTCAGGAAAGTATTGAGTCTTAATTCTAGCTATGTAAAATTATATCAAATCCAGTTGTGAGTTCATGTTTTCCTGTAGAAGTATCAGTGAGAGGAAAAATAAGCAGAAATAAATGTCTTTGGGCAATTCAGTTATAATTGCTGCTGGCATTAATGACATTTATTATTCATGTGTTTTTTCCCCACTCCTAAATAGCATAGAACATTAGTATTTTTTTTGGTCTTCAAGAAGTATAAAATGAGGACTAAAAATTTACATATTTTAAATGCATGCAAATATGTTTTTCTCTTGTCCCAAGTCTTCAGAAACAGACTATTTCACAAGAGTCTCAAAGAATGCTGTTGTTTATCTCTTGGTTGTTCTTGGTGTGAAATCCATTGGGTGCTAATCCTGAACACATTAAAGCCCATGGCATCAGGCCTGTGCCCAGCAATGTGATGCTCTCAGAAGAGTGGATTTGCAAAGGAATCTGATGGAGACAGGCATCCAGCTTTCGTGGAATCTGTGATTTGGAGCCTCAGCTACAGCTGGTCAGAAATGCTTTGACTGGAGAGCGCTGATTTGCGAAGATCAAAGCATTACCCAGGGGCACTTTGGTTTTAACCAAAGGCTAATGAAAAAAGCACATTTGGAAAGTTTGATCAAACTCTGCCAGTTTATCTGCCAGGCCCCTCTGTTCCTGCCCAGTGAGTTGGGGGGGAAGTGAGAGCTCAGAGCCGCTCCCCAGCTCCCTCATCTGCTGCCACACATCTGATGAGCTGCTGGGGACATGGCTCCAGCCCTTGGCTTGGGAAGCCTTCCCGGTGTGCCAAGGTGGCCCTGGGATTTTGGCTTTCCAGTCTGCAGCTCCTCAGCCGTTGGCTGCCCGGCTGCACAGCTGTGTCCTGTCCGTGAGGTGCTGGACAGTCAGAGCCTCACTGCTGGACTGGCCCTTCGCAGGGAGTGCCAAAATCCTTAGTTTTCATCCAAACCAGAAGGAAAGCAAATTCTGAAATTTCAAAAACCCTTCCAAGCACAAAGCACAATCTGCTCTCATTACTTTGTTGCTCTTAGTTGTAACTGTGGTAGTGTTTTCTTCTGGTAGTAGCAACAACAAAGGGATGCACATTCGTTTGTTACTGAGCGATAATATATATTCAGAATTTCTCTGTCTTGCAGCTACTATCTCCAAAACAAACCCAAAGTGTAGAACATATTCCCCTGGAAAACGCATAAGCAGAAAAAAATATAAACAAAGTTGCAAAATCTCTTGACAATCTAGTTACAGTGGAAAAGCATCCTTCAGCAACCGATGTTTTAATAGGAAATAACTCAGCATTCTGCTGACCTTTACAAGTTTAGCCTTTATATGAGAATGAACTGTTTGAAAAATGTCTCTAATTCAGTTGTCACGAAGAGACACCAGACTGGTGGTTGATCTGTTTCATGAGCAGAGGCTTCATTTTGATTTTTTTACAGCGCCAAGCTTGGTCTGATACTGTCTCCCATAGTTCTCAGCTGCCTGGTCACAGCTCACAAACAAAAGGCCGCTTGGAAAAAAACTATGGATATGACTAAGATAATGAGGGTGCTAATGAAAAAGTCATCTTGGCAATTATTGTTGCTTTCATGAACAAACCCAGGCCCTGTTCATTTCCAGGAATCCCACTGTGCCAAGCTGGTCGATGAAGGAAGAACAGACTTCCTGCTCATGTGCACACATACAAACATATATCCATGAGTGAGAAGAGCACCTTTGATCTATATGCTTATAAGCAGCAACAGTGTCGACTGCTGCTTGCTGCAGTCAAGGGTATGAGACATAATAAGAAAACATTTATTACCCATAGAGCTGAATAACAGGAGCAATCCAGACTCCAGCTGTAGCTGGTCATTATGTAACATCACTTGCTCACCAATTTGGACTCCTTTCCAATCACATTGAGCTCCTAATTCATAGCAGCTAGCAGGACAAAATATATTAAATTGTGACAGAGGAAGGAAACATGAGGAGTGACAGACTGTCTGATGCTGTAAGCCCTCAGACCAGCCAGGCCTCTACCAAGCAGAGAATGACAAAGATAAATATGAAAGAAACTAAGTATTTCAACTCAAATTTTACTACTTGAAAACATGTGAAAGGGCATGTGAGAACCCTTTTGTTATTAGAAACAAATAATGACAATAATAATCAAGAAAAAAATATCATGAGGAGTATTGAAAACTAGAAAATGATTTTCTGAATCTAGTTTTCTAGTTCTACTTATTGTCAGTTCTTCTCCAAAGAATGCTTACGTAGGTGAGAAAGTACTTTGTCTTTATAAAAACCTGTTTCTATATTTCATTAAAGGCAAAGGCATTACTGGATCATTAAACTTTATTACTTTTCTGGAGCTAATGTAGCACTGCTGCTCTGGTGGCCACACTGCAGAGGCAGCAGAGGTTGTTTACAGCTGGACTTGCAGGTCCTGCAGGGAGTTGCTCTGAAACATTGTGCTGTTCTGAAACACAGTGTCACACTGAAGATGGATCACAGTGAGACAGGGAGTGGCACTGAACCCCCAAATACTGCACTTTGCCGGTAGCTCAGTCAAAGTTCCTCACTGTTCTCCTGTTCTTAGTGAGAAAATGCACCAATTATGCACCAGGTGAGGTTCTCTCCTGTAGATGGAGCAAACACAGAGCCCCCGTGGCGAGAGGGTTTTAGTTGCACATTGTATAAATGTTGACTGTGTATTTTGACTGGCATCCCCTTAACCAGAGCAGCTTTGCTGCCCCAGGCCGACAGGAGTCCTTCGCAGACACAGTGAGCAGTGTGACTGTGTTTAGACTGTGTTTTGGATGTGAACTCATTCCTTGTGGCACAGAGACATGGGAAAGCCCAGGAGGGCTGGGATGAACCAGCACATGGATGTGTTGTATTTTGGCAGAACTCTGTTCCCAGAGCCAGAGTTCTGGGGAGCAGAGCAGGGGATTGCCAGGTTCCTCCCAGCCCTGGGCTCTGGGCCTCCAGAGCCACTTGGATCCTTATGTCCCGCCACAAGCACAGCAGTGGCAGAGGGGCCTGTTCAAGGCTGGGAATCACTCGTGGCTCACCCAGTGCATTGGGAGGGTGATTCAGTCTGCTGGAGCAAATTGGTTCAGTGATGCACAGACTGGGTGACTGAGTGGGAAGGGAGCCAGCTGGACTTTTTCTTCAGCTGGCGTACACAAGAAAATGAGTGTGAGAGTTATTTTGATGGGGTCAGAGGCACAGTAACAAGTATTGTGCCTGTTGCAGTGATGTGGAACTACATTTTGCCCAGTTCCCTTCCTGCACTTCTGTTGAAAAGGAATATCAAGAGATAGGCTGGCAGAGCAGAGAGCTGTGCGCCACCACTCCAGGCAGTACAGGGCTGGTGCAAGGGAGCACAGGAGGATTTTGGGAAGCCCCAGAGGAGATACTGCCCAGCCCGTGTCGGGTTCAATGGTCCCACACAGGGTCCTCTGTCCCTGTCTGGCTGCCCAGCTCCAGTGGCTGCCATGGGGAAGGAAGGAAATGCAGCTTCTCTGTGCCTGCTGGGGCACTGGGAATGCCTGTAAAGAGCAAAAGGCTCCTATGACTCTCAGAGATCATATTTTTGTCCTTACAAATAGCTGATAGGAAGCAGGGAAGAATTGAATTTATTTCTTCCTCATGAAACGACCTTTCTAAAAAAAAGTATA
This sequence comes from Platyrinchus mystaceus, assembly GCA_035041135.1. Taxonomy (NCBI): domain Eukaryota; kingdom Metazoa; phylum Chordata; class Aves; order Passeriformes; family Tyrannidae; genus Platyrinchus; species Platyrinchus mystaceus. The sequence continues at coordinate 7,090,429 of JAWWLV010000035.1, forward strand.
AATATGTTTCTGGGCATAAACCAAAGCCTCTGTAATAAATGCCTCAGAGAAATATTTTTATTTAATGGTTTCTTAATGCTAGTGTACTAATATTACAGTGAAATATGTTGAATTCCCTGCTACTTTGACTTGACTGATGACAAGAAAGGAAACATATTGTCACCTACCATAATCATCCCACCTAAAATGGAATTCTTTTTCCATATTTATATAATGTGCTGGTAGTCTGCACACTCCCTAATGGTGCCAAAGTTTATAACCAGTTGTTTAACAAGTTTATCATGATCACCCTTTCATCCCAGGGATTCATCTTTATACCCAGACCCTTCAAAAATTTAGTGGTAAATTTAGGTATTACTACACCAAAGAAATTGTGGTATTAAGTGCGAGTCTGATTGAACAGGCAGTTTTAGACTTAAATAAATAGGTCTTTCCATTTAAACAAAACCAGAGAACAGTTTTGTCTCTTTTTTTTGCATGTCCATTTCTGATACAAGTTGAAATAGTGTAGTTTGCAGTCTGAGGCCTCTGCTAAATTCAGCCCTAGGAGTTTGATTGATTTGTTAGTAAATGCGCGTAGAAAGCAAGAAGATGAATTACCGTCGGAAAAACACCTCGAGCTGCCAGCCCCAAGCTGGAGAGGAGTCACCAGGGCAGCAGAGAATAGTCTTCCAAATGTTTTAGTAAAGGGAGCAGGAGAAGAAGATCAGCAGCTGATTAATCATGTTGCTAGTGTGTGAAGGGACACAGGCTAATAGAGAACCAAATGTTAGGAAAATATGTTTCGAAGGAAGGCCAACAGAGAAATCAGAGGAGTGCACCCATTGACAATGTTGTGTAGAGTTAGAAGGAAATAGGAAGGAAAGAGAAGCAGATGAGAGGACAACTCATGAAGGATCAAGTGAAAGCCACACAATATTTTTCAAAGGTCATAGCAATAAAGGAAGAATAAAATGAGCAAGAAAATGAAAAAATAGCTCCCTGACATTGTGTTTTCTTGTGAATAGCTATACTAGGTGTTGGGGGGGTGCTTGCAAATGACAAAACAGCAGAGTCATCTGTGTCCTCAAATCATCATGTGTAAATTGAATAAACACTGGAAATCTGCTCTGACAATGGAGTTTCTATCTTTGACATTGGAATTTCCTAAGCCATTACTTGTCAGCTAACTTCTAGAGGCCTTTCCTTCAGGCTGCTTTCCCCTGTTGCAGAAATAGGAACTGGGAATTTGGAAGGCAGCAAAATACCGCCAAATGCAGGCAGAAATGGCAGCCAGACATAGGCAAGAGACCCTTCTGCTCATTATATATAGGAAAAATATCCTACCTACACTGTCCAGCATCCCCGTGCACTTGAGACCATTCAGTGCAATAGCTGAAAAAACACTAATGCTGTTTATTTCATAGTTTCATCTGAAAGACTTAATGAACTTCATGGTCCTACTGAAGAACAGGAGGGACTTTTTTGTTGTCAGGATGATTTATTAGTAATTGTAGATACTAACATTTTTTAAATGTTCAGTATTTCCTTCAATACACCTTGTAAATTAACCTTAGTAAATATGTGGTAGGAATCAGCTTACCCTCATCATGTATATTTAATAGCACACAATAGCTCTAATTTACCAACATAACTTCTCAGCATAGTTTAACTGCTAATCAGCCCTAAGGACAGAGCTAACCCTACAGACAGTTATTTGTTTTCAAAAAGTGTACTGTGAGAAAACAGGCATGGATTTGGTTTCGCAGATTTCTGTCAGGACAAGTTACATGTACGAGAACAGCTAGCAAATGGCAAACAGAAGAGGATAAATATATTTTCACTTTAATCTACTGCATTTATCATCTCCAAATTCACAAGTACAACTTTGAATTTTTTTCCCTTTTCATGCAACTTAAAAACATATCATTACTTAATTTTACTGTGTGGGCAGATTTGGACTAATGTGAATTAGAGGAGACAAGTTTCCCAGCAATTCTGTTTTTCTAACAGAGTTACAGTGCTCTAGACCAACTTTTAGTGGGTAACTGGCATGAGACTGACATGTGATGATGTACCAGAGTCTGAAAGGAAGCTGTAATTTCAGAGAGAGAGATTCCTTCAGGTGTCTTGGCCTCCTCCCCCGGATACCTTCAAATGTGATGATACTTGAGCTTCACTTCCCAAAATCTCTCTTGATGATTCTGGAAAACTTATACAGGGTAACCTCCAAAGCCAGCTGGAGGTCTCCAGGAGAGAGGATATGTTCAGAAGTAGGAAGCTTGGGGTAGTGCAAGTACTGAAGAAATTGTTCTACCCATCTACAGTTACCCATGAATATATTCAGAAGTTTCTTTCTAAGCACACTTTTTTCAACTTATTTAACTCATTTAAACAGTCTGTTGCAAAGCCTTTGTTCCTGGTGACATTTTAGTTCTTACTAAAGAAACAGACATCGTGTAATTACATCACTGCTATTAATTATTAGACCTCTTGCTTTTCCTGTGATTGCTACCATTTTTGGCATGCTGTTTTAGCAACAGTGACACATCAGAGGAGAAGATGCTTTGAATGAAGGGTATAGCAGTCAAATTCAGCTCTCAGGTGCTACTGTCTTTTTCTAGTATTGCAAGGCCAAAATGTTTCAACTATATTTACTATGCAAACCCTCTTAATCAATAAGTAAAGTAATAATTTTTGTCAGATTGCTTAATAATATTAGTTTATTTTTGCTTGGTTCTATTTCTAGCTCCTTTAGTTATCTGTTATGTGATCATGCGTCTTCCACCTTAGTACTCCTACCTTTCAAAGCTGCACTTCCACTGTGGTGATTTTTCTTGTAATCTTCCTCTCTTTCTCTGTCCCTCACTCTCCCCTCCCCTTTCCTTTTTTCTGTGATTATTTTTCTGGCCATCCTTTGCCAGCTGTGCACAACAATTCAATTTCTGAACTGCCCATTCCATTTAAAAATACATAAATGGCAGCACATTCACTTTTGCCTCTTCTCTGCCTCATGTCAGGGAGATTCTCTTTTTGCTGCAATTAGTAAGGAGTCTAAAATAAAGTTTTCAGCCTTACACCATTATAATCATTCCCTGCCTACAGTGCTTGTTAGTTTGGTATAGCTCTCTGTGATTCAGGTTTTTCCCAGAAAGCATGAAGGAAAGCATTCCTTCTGCCAGCTCATTTCAAGGTTCAGGGGAACTGCCTCACCCTTAGAGAACACAGGGATACATTCAAACAGGATGAGGTACATTTCCAAAATGGTACTTAGGAATTACACATCTCGTTAGCAAATAATTGACATTCATTGGCACAACTCATTTGCTCCTCAAAAATGTTCCCCTGTAACACTTATATTTTGCTGAAGTTAAAAGAGGACAAACAATGTTAGAGAGCATCTTACTTTTCAGTGAAAGCATGTTATGTGTCTGGAAGTGTTACCCAGCTTTAATCCTTGGGTAAATGCTCTGCCTGCCCCATCTCTGCCACCACTGGGCATGGAGTTGGTGTGGATTCCTTCTCTTAGGTCAGGAAGGCATGATGGAGAAAAGTGTAGCTCTTCTGCCCTATACTCACCTGTACACAAAAGGGTTTGTCCTTTCTTATTGCACTGCCTGGCCCATAGCAGAAAATTGGGAAAAGTTTGAGGCTTGGAAAAGATAGGGAGCTTGCTACTGCAAAACCTGAAAACCAAACAGAAGTCCTGCGAAATTATTCTGGGAAAGAAATGTTCTTAAATATTAAAAAGGCCCACTGAGTAGTGCTCTCTCATGAAGCTCTTTTTCTGTGTCTGAGCTCCTGCTGTTACTGAGGTTCTTCTAAAGCAATCAGAGTCAAGTTCTCCCATCTCTAGTATCAGGTACAGTTCTGTTGACATCTACAGTTACTTCACATTGATGAGGATGCTGTAGTGCAGGATTTGGTTTGCTGCATTTGTAACTAGTTCAGTGGTGTGAAATTGCCTTTTTCTACCTGAGCCTGCAATGGAAGCACGGACTCTCCCAACACAACCTGCTTGGAGCTCACACAGAGTGGGCTCAACTCACGGGCAGCAGCCCAAGGGATCTCAAATTCTGTTCTCCCCTTCATTCTGGACCACGTTTCTCTCCTTTTGGCATAGCTAGGTATCAATTCCCAAGTACAGCTTGAACAGGTTCTTTGTCAATTCTGGTGTCTGTTGTATCACCCCAGAGAAATCACTTATGCATATTGCTGTAGAGTCTTGGCTTGAACAGAGATGAGTTTCTAAGCTGGTGTCATCGTAAAGGAAAAAATAGCAGCCTTGATTCCTGATACTATATACAGAAATATTGCAGAGTGACGACAAAGATGTGCTAAACAAGAGTTTTTGATTTTCCTTGGTAGGATGAGTGACTGTATGGGGGAAGTGTTCTATGAGTTTTTCCATTGGGAAAGGCTCTTAGTCTCCTATCATTATAATTTTATATATCACTTGGTCTTAGCCAAACTAAAAAGATATATTCTTTGGAATTCCATGGTTGTGTTCTAGCACAGAGTTCCTTTATCTAAGATCAGGTTATCTTGGTTATGAAACTGGATATGTCAGTGTGTGACCAACCTTTCCTCTCCCCATTAATACATGTTGTGTAAAACCTACATTTTTTTCTAAAATTTAACTTTTATCTTTTAAGCTTCTAATTCAGTTCAGTTTTTTTTCTAACAAAGTATTTAATAAGATTCAGCATTAAACAGTATGCTACCCTGTCTTAAATAAAAAACAAACCCTTCTGGCTGTCAGAAAAGGGGAGAGGGAGAAGTATGGGGTTTTATGTGTGTGTTTATTCACAGACCAAGACTGCAGAGGGGCAGGATGATGCAACATGCTTCAACCAAACCAGATTTTAAAAGAGTACAACTGTTGGATTCACTTTGGAACAGGCAGTTTATAAACTTACCAGGGTATCTCTCTTCTTTATTCTTCTACTGTTCTCTCTTCAATATGTTTTCTTTGTAAACTGTTTACCTAATTTCTCTTTACTGTATGTCAAAAGGAAAGTTCTGGCAAAAATCCACGGACTGTAATAGTTCTCTGTCGTATGAGCATGTTTCTAAGGCAGGTCCCCATGCACTCTTTCAGATAACCTCTTTCTTTCTGAGCCACCTAACTACTTCTGAAATGAAGCTTAATTGCTTAAGTCTGGCTGCAGCTTTATATACTTGGATGGAAGGATGTGAAAACACTTGCTGCTTAAAAGCAAGAAGTGCCCCAGCTGACTGACCTTTACTCCTGGTGAATCTTTTCTCTTCCTACCAGAAGAGGAGAAAAGCAAACCTAGCAGCCTTCCCAGTCATTATTAATGACTTGTATAGAGGGGTAGGGGAAGCTGTGAAGATGAAAACACATGGGACACAAAGTGCTGCAAGCACAAGTGGGTTATGGCCCCAGTCCTCCCAGCAGTGACTGACCCACTGGTGCCGTTCATCCTCCTGGCAGCCACTGCACTCAGCATTGTGATCTCCTCCAGAAGGGCAGCTACTTCATCTCTGCTTCTACTCCTGCTTGTAAGAGGCACACTACAGTCAGGTATCTGCTATTCTAAAAGAGCAAAGATGCTTTAATTTTTAAACCCCTGCTAAATAATTCATAAGTGCTTAAGAAGTACTTGACCAGATCAGGAAATGGTGAGCCATCCCCACCTCTTCTAGACTAGAAATTATCCACAGTAGTACAGTTGAAAGGAGAGGAAAGCCCTGCTGCTCTTTTGGAATCTGTTATTGAGAAACATGTATTTTGTATTGGAGAGATGTCTCAGTATCGAAGTACCTACAGTTGTATGCTGAGTATTGGTTCCCTGAGTTAAGAAAAGGGTTTTGTGGATTTTGCATTATTTTTAGAAAAATTACCTTGTTTCACAGGTAGACAGATATGTTATCAGTTTTCCTAAGCTGAATAAGGACACAAAAAACAGGCACTTAGGCTGTGTCAGTGGTCAGAGGTTGATTCACAGCTTTGATCAGGCAGTGATGGTGTGGGAGAAGGATTTATCTGCAGTGTGTTTGCACTGCTGATCTTCAACTTCAGTCTGGCTCTGTCACCACTCCCTCCAAGTGCCCTGGAAGCCTTCAAGCTCTGTGCTTATTTCCTGAGTTATGTTTACATTAGCCTTTGGTACATAACTTTACAAATGCTTTCAAGTAGCTGGACTTTAACAAAGAAATAACAATTAATATAACAGCCTACAATATAACAGTTGTTTTTCAAGTTATAAAGAGTTTTCCTTCTTTACTAGAGAAATGGACAGACAGGAGAAACAGTATTGTGGGAGCTAAAGCTTTTTTTTTTGGAAAACAACAGAACCAATACTCCTGCCCCAAGAGAGCCCAAATCTGAAAAATCTTGTTACCTTGTTAACCCCTTGCACTCCCTAAAGGTGCATTAACAAAGGAGTCCTTTGGAATTGTGGTTTTGTTAAAGCATAGTATATGCTTCCAGTAAGACATTAGTATTTTCTTTTTAATGTTATTTTTAAAGAAAAGTACAGAACAGCAAGGTGCTGCAACTTGTTAAAGATACACCGGTGTTTTAGTGTGTTTTGATACCACCACAACCAAAAAGCAAAAGAAGCTTAGATATGATGCTTGTTTCATTGAAAGTTCCTCAGGAGAAAAAGAAAGAAAACCTAAATTTATAATTAAGAGAGGGCTGTGACAAGTCTTAAGTGCTTTTAAGAATTATTTTTTTCTTTTTTGAAGGACAAAATTTACCTCAGTAAAGAATGGTATCTAATGCTCACAGTTCTGGAGGAGTTTTACTGGCTGCAGAGCTCCAAAGGTATGAAACAGGCCAGAGTTCATGGGCCTGATGCCAAAAGCAAACGTGTAATCCTGCAAGTTCTTGTGGATTAGGGTACTTCCCATGCATATCACTCTACCACAATAAGGGTTTCTTCTTGGAAATACATATCAAGGAGCGTCATTGCAGTACTACTCCTTTCTGTGCTGCTCCAACCCAAGCAAGGTAGAAGAACAAGCTATTCTCAAGATTGCCAAGGAGCAGAAATTACCTCCCTGGCCAGCCCAGATTGTTACATCCCAAAGGGGATGTGTGAAGTAGAGCAGCTTGCCTGGTGTTCCCCCAAAAAAGACAAACATGAAACACCCACTGGGGATCTCTGGGAGGTGGAGTTAGGGAGGCAGAACACTCAGCTCTCCAAGGAGGGAAAAACCAGTTGCTTCAGTAAACCTATATTTACTATAGTGAGAAATATTAACCAGAATTAAATAAATCCCCCAAAAGCTACCATCCAATTAAAAACAACCCTCCCCTGTCACTCGCTTAGTGGATAATTATACAATTAGAAATGTTGGAAATGCCATTACTAGAATTAGATTAGGGAAATTTCACTTAATAGAATAGGAGTGTCCCTGGGGAAGGTGGCTGGGGGTACATGGGTGGGGACCCTGTCCCTGCTCCCTGTCCTTCCAAACATTGCTGGGCACCAGTGGAGAGCCCCAAGTGCAGGGCTGGGGTTACATCCCCAGACACATTGCATGGCTTTACTCCAGGGCATAAATTGTATTTGCTAGCATGGGTGTCTTGTGAGAAATAGTGCACTGCCACTCTACAAATCTGAGTCAAGTATTCTCTATATTTAGTAGGTTAAATATAGCAGTAAAGTCAACTGGGAAATCTTAAGCTCTGCTGTGGGGAGCAGAGCCATTAAGAAGCAACAAAGCTGTGCATATAAAATGGCAATATAGTCACCTATTGGACCTTCATCTCATTTGCTCAGCTACCCACATTTACAGTAAAACCACAGTTTCCTGTCTTTGTTCATGTGATCTCATTATTGAAATTGTTCCTTGACAAATCTTCTATGGAGCAAACTTGTCCATCCCTGGGGTGCTGGAGCACATGGGCAGTGACCCTGTGAGCAGCCTCTGTTCAGATGCCTCTGTCACAGAAATAAGATTGAGAAGGGCCCTGGCTGGGAACTCAGGATATTATTGATTTCCTTGATGACAGAGGCAATCAGGATGTTTGTGCAGCGTGTGTATTTGACAAATAAGGGACACAGGAGTATTTAAGTTGCAGCAGCAGAGAGACTCCATCTGCTTTACAAATTTCATAACATTGATACAGAAGGTGCACAAACTGCTCCCCAAATGCTGTTAGCTGCCAAGCACAGCTATCTTAAGTGGTGGCAGAAGACTTACAATCAACATGAATTACCGAGGTCATATATTTTATAGGTGACAGAAATAAATGGCAAATTTACTCAGATTTGGTTTTGATGCCCATTTGAGGATGATATTTATCTAGTGGGCTGTAACTACTTCGATCTGAGACTTCTTCACAGAAAGGACTGTATATTAATTTCCAAATAGCTGTTTTGCATTCCTGTTTTTCTGAAAGATACATCAGATAATCAGTGAGGTCAGTGCATCTTAGCAATCAGAAACTTCAGCACTTGTAACAGTTCTAATACTGCTCCTCAGTATCACTCAGAAAAGTTTGTTCAGGCTTCACAGAACTTCTGAAACAAATGTTCCAGACTCACATCAATTTCTGCGAAAGCAACTTCTCTCCTATATCTCTTCTGAGAACCAAAGTGGGCTTTTGGAGGGCTTGGTGGGAAATACATCTGCTCTGAGCAAATAGTTGACTGATACATGTGGAAGTTTTCTTAAGCATTTCTTTCTATAGCAATATTCACACCTGGGCTCTTTGCACTTGTTTATTCCCCCTGAGCTGTGTGTTACGATTAACATGCTGTCACAGCTAATGCACAAGGACTGTAATTACCTGTTTCCCCTGGTTCAATTTTCAAATGCTTGCATTCTGCCACAGTTGAGGTTCTCACCTGTTCATCTTTTCACTTCTATTATAATTCATCTCAGTAGAGAGGAAAAAAAAGACAGAGTAAAATTCTGTTCACATCTTTGTATGTTTTCTTGCAACTCTTATTGCCACCAAAGCCTTTTTCAGCTGCTCGCACTATTCACCAGTCTCTTATTTGTCCTGCTATGATGCAGCTTCCCAGCAGCTCAGTTGCACAGATGCAACTGTTTGTGGGTCCACAGAGTAAAATGGGCCATGACATTCTCAGGTGTTCGGAGGATTTTTTTGTTTGTGTGTTTAGTTTAGTTTAGTTTTGTTTTGTTTTGTTTTGTTTTATAAGAGCAACACTGAAGAGAGGAGAAAGTGATGAGGATGAGGGCAGGTCAACTGTGCTTCCAAGGGCAAAATTATTTATGAAGTTCCATCCTTATCAGTTATAACTCACCTGCTATGCTCCCCAGTACAGACAGTGCCCTAAGGGCTGATCCAGGGTTGTACAGGAGTGGCACGACAAACCCTTGTATATTGATGGCAGTCACTCCTTTCCTGGTGGTTCCAACCACACGCTCGCCGTTCGGTGCATGTTTACTTTCTAAGGACCCGTGGGTTAGGGCAGCAGCCCTTTGTTGGATTTCATCTCTGTGCTAAGCAATCACCTTTTCGTGGCACAAACTAAGTCTCCACTTTATCAGGGGGAACCACTGCAGTGTAAAGCACAGGAAAAAATGAGACTGTAGATGAAACACTAACTTTGGACCTGGTTTTGGCATCAGGATAAGTCTGATAACAAGGTGTCCACAAGAATTGCATCTTCCAGCACTGCTTCCTGTCTTTCACTTGTATTATTTTACCCTTTTCTTTATACGTTCCAGTACATGCAAATCCTGTGCGTGTTCCCACAAGTGCTTTATGTGCTGCATACCGTCACAAGTTCTTGTACAAAATACCTGCAGGACTGAGCCTATCATGCTATCATTGATTTATTCTGCTTTGTTGAGTCATTTCCCTTTTTAAAAATAGAATATTGCTTTATTCTTTTTTTCTTTTTCAGAGCTCTATCTAATGAGGTTATTTTTTATGATGAGAATCCTGCTATGATAAGGACGACAGCAGCAAATCAGCTTAACCCCAGTGAGCTCTGTTCATCCTTGCCTAATTGTGAACTTCTGATCTTGTTTAGCTTCTCTACTTTGCAGAGCTCTCTCTGGCAACCCCATCAAGCTTTGATTCAATGGCCAATGATTTTTTATTTGTTTCTTGGAAGAGTTTGGGGAGCTCTGGGTTCAGGTTATTGAGAAGACTAAGTTTTATTGCTTAGAAAGCACTGACATTGTCCTTTGACAACTTTTTTTTTGTCTTCTGTCTAGTGAATCATATGATACAGGCACTCTTGGCAGACAAAATGCTGCCAAAGGTGGACTTGCACTTAAATGCTGATAAAATGTCTGGGTGAGCGACTGGATTGTGTTTTGAGCTGTTTCACTCAAAAAAGAGAGGTTCTAAAAGATTTCTAAACCCAGAGGGACTCATCAATACCCCTATTGCATCATGCTTTCTAACCATGAGTGTCAAATTTACTGCTGCTCAGCAAAGTGCATTTACTGTTCCTTTTCTCCATCAGCAAGAATGGAGAATCAGTCCCTCCTATTAGGCAGACAAATAAAAAGGCTGTTAAACTGCATAAAAGTGATATTTACATTTCCTTGTATTTTGTGCTTCTAGAGTGCATTACATCAAAGTGAGTAAGGAGCGTGAGGAGAAGGGTGTTAGGACGAAAATGAAGAGGGTCTTTAAGTTGGATGGTCACTAAATGTGTTGGATTCATGACACCAACAAGGAGAAATGTTCCTACCTATACCTACTGCTTTATCTTTCTCTTTAGATCAATAAACTCACTCTAGTTGCTTTATTCTGCTTTGGACTGTACAATTGAATTATGTTCTGTGCTTCCCTCTGTCTCCCAGTGCATAATGCAGAGGATTCTCCATGTTGTTAAAGGGAATTCAGCCTCATTGAGTTCCAGGTGATTTGCATTGCCAGCACCCAGTCTCAGTGTCTTGCATCTCCATTCTTTTCATTCCTCACTCTTTTTCTTCCTGAGTTTTGTATAGTGACCTACATCTTCCCTTACACAGACAAAAAGAGATTGAAGCTTTCTACAATTTTGTCTTCATCCTGCTTTGATTTTTTACTTTCTCTTGATCCTTTTTCAGGCCCTATAAGCACTCCTTTGTAACACAGGAAGTTATTCTCTCTGCTGAAGGCAGCTGTCCATCCTCTGCATATTACCCAAACAGTATCTGCTGCCTGTTTCATGCTGATTAATGTCTGTGCAAGAGATGTTGCATCTTTAAAGCTGCTGGTTACCTGTAATGATATTGTCAATACAGTTAACTCCTAAGTGCAAATAAAGGAAAAAAAGAGGGTCAAGAAATCATTGCTAGGCAATTAGTAGGATGAAACAGGTAGGTTTAGGAAATTGTTTTTAAGGTAGCATTAGCAATAGCAGTCAGAGATACAGATCTGTTGGAAAAGTCCATGTCTATGGTTCTGAGTTTTTTCCTGAATTGCTAAAAGTACTTCATAGTTGGCTGTATTTGAAAAGGTGATTCTACGACATCCAATATTTTTGCCTCAATTTTTATATCAGATATATAGTATCCACCTTGCAGTATAAATCAAAAGTTGTTGGGGTTTTTTTATGCACTAGACCTCCACGAACTGTAAACAAGCTGGTTTTATCTGCCTCAGTGGTTGCAGTAGTTTGTTGTGGCAGACTGGAGTCCACGTCACCGTAACTTCTGCAGTGCTAACTCCTGCAGGCAGGTTTGGGGGCTTGTTGCACTCAAATAGGCATCTGAAGCCTACTTATTCTGTTAGAAGGAATTTATTTCTGTGTTCACTGACAATTGCATTGGGATTCAGTGTAAGGTCCAATTTAAGTTGAAACTGCCTCACCCCGTCTCACACACTGGAGAATGAGGGATACAAGCAAAGCAAAAAAGGAGAGGCTTCCTTCTGCTTTCTCCATCTCTAGCAAAAAGAGTGGGCAGTTCCCCAGCTATTGCTTCACCTCCCATTTGGAAAAGCAACCAGAAGGATCAGCTCACACAGCACTGGGGGAACAGCTGGGACTGTGCACAGTAGTCCAGGAGTTTCACCCAAAGTAAGTGGGAAAGCCACAGCTGCAGTGAGTCGTCCTGGCTCTTTCATGGTGGTCCATTCTGTAGGCTGAGGGTGCCATTCCCCCACCACTGCCTGTACCTTGTCCTTCCCAGAGCCCCCTCCCTGCTAGGAACCACTGAGCAAAGCTGCTCGGTGTCCCCTCAGGTCCCCTCCTGAGGCAGCCATGGGAAGGCTGTCGCTGTCCCACGGATGTCTGTGGGAGCTCTTCAGCCCTTTGTACTGCTGCCACCAGAAAAGCCATCCTCAGTCTTGGCCATTCCCGTGCTGTGGTAAATGCTGTGGGCTGTCCTGTTGAGCAGAGTGTGTTAATAGCACATGCTGGCTATCATTTTCCATTGCCCTAAATCTTGTTAAGTCTTGTGTGCCCGTACAAAATGGGTGTCAGATACTGATCTGGCAGCATTTTGCACCCAGAGCTTGTTGTTTTACTGCGTGGTGGGATAATTTATCAACCTATATCTGAAGTACCTTCTTCCCTGGAGGCACATATTTAAATTCAGCTGCTTAGAACGTTAATTTCTTTCACTAATACGAATGATCAAAATGTGTAAAGATATTTCATTTTGTAAAATGGTTAGTGTGTGTGTAATGTGACTAATTACCTGTGAGATTTAAGATGCACATTTAATGGTCACAAAGAGAATTTGTTTACTTTAGAATAATTTGGGTTCTACACTAAAATACTATCCTTTCATTCTGTGTTTAATTCTTTCAGTACTCTGCTTAGAATCCTATTTCCCACTTGCAGTCAGCCAGATTCTGACCCAGAGAATGACATAAATGCTGATGGCACAACTAGCATGTCATGAGAAATGGAACTTTTGTGTAACTTCTTAGGAATCAGTAGTTGAGGAAAAAAAAAACTTTAATATCCTCTGGTCTTACTTAATGCTTGTGAAGCATTTTCTTGGCTCACAAGATAATGGTCTCAGGAAAACTGGCTATGTAGAAAAGATATTAAAAAGTATCAAAGCTGTTAGTGTAAGACAAAATATTTCTTGAAAATGTTACAATGTCCCACATGGAATCATCTTCTACTAAAAAATTTGGAGCACATCAGCTTGGTGTTCCTACACCTATCGTGCCATACTGGGAGAGTTTCATCTGCCTGATCAGAAAACACTGGCATACATTCTTACTTAAATATATTTTTCTGTCTCCATATTCCTATTGTTCTAAGTAACATATTCCATACAAGATGAATTAAGCAACATACTTCTCAACTCTGACATTTTTCCTCTTATGGTTCAAAAATAAGTATAGACTGGTATTCCACAAAAGTACACACTGAATCATTCTCATTAATTAAGGATTGCTTTTACATCCACTTCAAATTACTTTAATAATAGTCTTGAGATTATCTGTTTTTGTTAAGCTGAAATATATGAGCAGCTGTGTTACTCCTACAGCTTTTGCCAAGTTGCAGGAATGCAGCACCTATGTGCAGCATCAGGGTCCTGGCAGAGCAGATGGCATTGCCCATCCATGCAGTCATTGTGCCTGACTGCACAATTAATATTCACATCAGTATTTGTTTTATTGTTACACTATCGTTCTCAGCAAGCAAATACTTCAGGCAGGTTGGTAAGAATAGCAGAGCTGGGTCTTTTGTGGCTTTTTTTCATTGAAGAGCTTGAAGTTGGTGGTATTAGTCATCTGCTTAGTCAAGCATGTGCCTAAACACCTTGCTAAACTGAAGCTGTAGCATGGACACCACCATAAAAGTCCTCCTGATTGTAGATAAGAGTGTGAATACCAGCCCTGTCTGCCTGACCTTTGGAGCTTCTGTATGAGCAGCAAGGAGCTGATAACTCAGAGACAGAGCTGTACTGGAGTGCTTCAGATCTCATTTCATCCTGAGAGCAACAGTGACAACACAAACAGCAGCAGCACTGCTCAGGCAGCTGCTTTCCCCATGTCCACCAAGAAAATACCTTTTTTTAGGATTGTCACCATGCTGATGACAGTCACAGCACTACTCATTCTGACTAATGCAGCTCCCTTTCTGCTGATGCTGCAGTCTTTTCCAGAGCAAGCAGGGGACAGATATCCTCTTAAGATAGTTTTCCATATGTATCCCACCTTGTGTTCTGATACAGCTACTGGCTCCCAGCCACTTCTCTTGTCTCTGATATCAATCTTCTGAGTGACCAGCAGGTTTAGCTACTGCAGCAAATCCCACTTTACCATGCCAGCAGGGCTTGAGCCAGTCCCAAAGGCTGACAAGCCTGAGGTGACAGGGACACAGAGGATTGGGCTCACTGTGGAACAGACTTTCAGATGCTGATCATCTTTGAGGCCCACTTGCAAACCCTTCATAAAGCTTTCTTACTATATCTGAAGTTTATATAATACACCCAACACAATCCCTGAAACGTGCTCAGTTTCTATGGTGACTGGTGCTGGTAGAGAACTCTGAGACAGATGAATTGGAGAACAAAAGAGCGCAGGAAGCCAAGAGCCTCAAGTTCACTGTGCAGAGCTAATTTGTCTGTGGAATGTTTAAATAATAGAATAAGAAACGCTACAGGAAAAAGTAAAACAAATGTAACTAACAACAGATCTCATGTGGTACTAGCACACCTAACCAGGGTTGTTCACATGTTCATTTATTTCCTTAAGGTTAAAAATAGTTGTTCAGGCTTAAGGGCTCTATAGGGAAGTTTGCAGCTGAACTGAAACTGCAGAGCCCCTGAAAAGGGGTCTGAGTTCAAGATCAGTATTGCCATGTGTTAGTGGGATTATCTGTGGGATCACTGGAAATTCTTAGAAGACACAAGGTGATATAAGAGAAGTATGGGACAGCAATAAGCAAAGCAACAGAGCCATAAGGGAGAAAGAGGTCAAGCAGCCTCATACCAAGCCTATTTAATGTTTGCTCCTTTGCTCGTCTCACTGTTCTTTTTGCCAGTATTTAACTGAATAAGTATCACAGATGTAAAAAAAAGGGCTTTTCAAGTAGCAGGGAAGTCAAAACCACTCTAGATTTGCTAAGAAAATGGAAGGTGCTTTAAGCAGGAGCAAAACCATATCTGTATACAACTTCCATGCTGTTGTAGTTAGTGCCAGCAGTCAGACTTTCTGTGGTTTGATCAGTGTTTTGAAATATTTCTTTCACTTTCCTTGCCTGAAATCACTTGGTGTTTCCTATAGTACCACTGCTGTGATAGTCACTGTGCTCTTTGGGAAGCATTATGTGCTTGACTAACTTCCCACTATTTAGGTTCAACAAAATGCAGTTCCTCAAGCTCTGTAGAGCAAGATTTGCAGCTCCTGTAACAAAGCAAGGGGGGGATGGGCTGGAGTTCATTGACCACAGCCCTGCAGCCTGACATTCTGCAGCAGCTCCTGACAAAACTCTAGGAGGCAAATTGCAGCTTTATTGGGTCTCTAAGCACAAGCAGCAACTGATGGCTTAGCAAAATCCATTTCCCTGTCAAAGGTCAGTAGAGTTTGTAAGTGCATCTGTTTAGAGAATAACAGCCTAATCTGTCCATTTGATGCTTATAACATTCACAGCTAAAAGCTGACTGTGTCTTATGTGGGGGAAAGAGAAGGAAAATATTAGGATTTGGATTAAGGCATGGGTCTAAGAACAGAGAAGCTTATGTTATTTTGCTTCTAACTGTTGCTGAGCTTTTGCACAGTATTCACTTGGAAAACATATGGCTGTATGTTGTCTGAATCTCAGATTTGGATTGGAAGAAATGGAAAAAAGAAAATACATTCTTGCACAGTAGATCAGGATACATACAGTAGACAAAGATTTACTGGATTTATTGCTGGTATTAGTTCTCCTGTGATGGGCAGGAAGAGGGAGAAGGGACTCTTTGCACGCTTTGCATCCATATGCTTCTCTATCTGCACCACCTAAATATGTTGGAAGAACTTTGTTGACAGCAGGAACAAGTAGTTGAGACATGAAGAAGAAAAGCCAGGAGAAATGTCTCCTGGTTTTTTCCCTGCTCAGGAAAAGCAGCTCTACCAGTGCCTCACACTGAATTTCCTGAAGGATTGGAATGGACAGCATGCTTATTAGGTTAAATGTAATTTTTCTAACTGCTTTTTCATTATTGTGTTCCAACACGTTAGAAAACACAAAGGACGAGTTTTAACAAGTGTAACTTGCTGCAGTTCCCCAGTTCTGTATTTTATTGGAGACTGCCAGTCCCTAAATGCCTCTATAATATGGCAAAGATGGGACCAGGAGATTAATAAAGTTTTAAAATCCCTTCCTAGGCATTTTGTAAACTCTGATGTGACTTGGTAATGACTAGAAACCTCAGAGAGACAACTGTTCAGATGGAAGGGTTTTTAATAAACCTATAAACTAAGTTAAGTGAAGGGAGTGAAACTCTCAGGAGTTTCATTGATCCTTGTCTTTTTTTTAATGGTTTCATGGCCCTCATGTTTTGTTTGTTGAATGTTTTGTTTTAAAAAGATGCTGAGTCTGAATAAGATCCTGACAGGGAAATCAAAATGTCTGCAGTTTCACATAAACAGATAGTTACACATTCTAGCTAAGGGAGAATCACTGTTTGCTAACTAATCCCTTCAGAAGAGAGGCATTGGCTGGTGAAAGACTGTCAGTGAAGGAATGTCTGCTGGATTAAGTCTACCAGACTTTCAGCATTTAGTAGAATTTAGTGTCTTTAGAATTCTACTTGTGTATCTCTCCAGGAGTGACAGAGCACCGTAGTCACATAATACCCATTATAGGCTGCATTGTTAATTCTGGAAAGTTGTTATGATCACATTCCTGTCTTCTGCATTGTGATACATCTTTCTCTTCAGTTTTACTATCCTAAAAATATATTCAGGAAGCAACTTAAGCTGATTAAAAGTCTTTTTCAGAGTGACTAAAACTCTGAAATTAAAATGCTCACAAATCATTTTTTTTTTGGTGAAATTGGAAAAAAAAAATCAGTGTAGGTATTGTACAAAAGGGATTAAGAGTCAAACAGTGCAAATGCTTCCCTTGAGATGTACTCGTGAAAACGTTATTCCTGTGGCAATCAGATAAGTATGTGATGCACTTTCTGTTCTCTCATCTTTGCACACCATCTTTGTGACTTCTGTATTCCATTCTCAAGTTATCAAGGGGTTGCTCAGGGAAAGCTCCCTGGTTGGAGGTGGAGGAAAGGGGGTCACTTTTTATTTTTTGTCACTGAGTTTATATTTATTGCTTAGCTTTTTAATCGGTGGAGCTTTATTCAGGAACGTGTAGACTGTGAGACATCATATCGTCTGAACTATTTAGTGTGAGTCACCCTTTGTAAACTGTGTGCATAAACAATAAGCAACACAGAGTAAATGTACAGAACAAATAACTATTTTTAAACTGCTGTAAGCCCTTCTGAAGTCTTCATTTTACTGAGGTAACATTCTCTTGTAAATTGATGTATTCAGAGCACAGTTCTGATACTACTGTCATTTAAAGCAGCATAAAAAGTAGCAACTCAAATAGTCAGAGTACTTACATTACTGTGAAAGGCAAATGTCAAAGGCACTTATGAGCTACTCTCTTCAGGATGTGATTCTGGAGCAGTGGCTGAACGTGCAAGACACACAGGTCTGGCTTGGTGCCATGGGCTCAGCTGAGAGAGCTGAATTCCCAAGCTGACAGTGTCCCTCTTACTCCAGCCCTTTAAAGGCGAGAGGAAAGAAGCCAAACATCTCCACTAGGACTGAGCCATTCCCCTCCTTTTCCTCTCCCCTGTTGGAGTGAGTAGCTGTGATGTTTGCTGCAAGCAGGGAATTGTGGGTTGCACATTTGATGTCCTTTACAGAGCTGTCAGGTTTCTCACATGTCTGTGCTCACAGTTAATGTGATGTGCTGCCCACGTTCCACACCACGTCCTGCACTGTGGATGTGCCAAAGGCAAAGGTGCTCAGAGAAGGTGGAGCTGCTGCACGTGGTCCAAGTGTGAGTGTCCTCAGTGAGTGGGTCTGTGCAGCTCCCCTGACTGTGCAGCCCATGGCAGTACCCATAGGTGCCATTGCAGACACCATTTCTCACATTAAGGGTTTCCTGCCTTGCCTCCCTAGAAAGGCAAAGGTCTTGGAAGCCTTTATCTACCTGCCAGGCTCAAGAGGGTGTGTGAGCCACTGTAAGGTGTCTAAAATTATAGGAGATGCCTATGTTCAGGAAAATTAATTCCACCCCAGGTGTCAGAGCTGAGAAGTAGCTCTGACCTTCCAGTTTTCCTGCAAGGGAATCTGTTTCAGAAGTCAGACCTTGAGCCTTTCTTCTTCCTCTATTGCAGTCTCCTCATTCTGTTGCTCAGTGACAAAAGGCAAAAACTGCTGCACCAACTTTCCTGTTCAATAAGCACCATAGGCCTGGCTGCAGAAGACTTCCCTGCAAATCTGTGATGGATGCAGTGACTTTCACAGCTTCTAAATGTGTGTTTCACACTTTGTAAAATATAGCTGGACTGCCATGTAGAGCTTGAGCCTCCCCAATACACAGAAGATGTTGACCTAGTGAATGCAGTGGTGGGCCATCAAAGTGGTCAGGAGCCTGTGAGAAAAGCCTGAGGGAATGGAATGGGTTTGTTCAGCTTCAGAGGGGGTCTTCAGCTCCCTGATGGAGAGAACATGGAGCCAGACTCTTCAGGGGAGAAAAACAATAGAGCAAGAAGTAATGAATGCAAGTTGTAACATGAGATATTCTGGTTAGGAAACAAAAAATTCCCTGCTAGGGATGTAGTGTAAGAGGTTGTCCAGAGAAACTGTGGAATCTCCATCATTGGAGGGAGCTCAGAATTTGACTGGACAAGGCCTTGAGCAAATTGATTCAAGTTCACCCTGCTCTGAGCACAGGGTTAGACCTCTGAAGGTCATTCTAACCTGAATTACGCTGTAATTCTAATCACTGACCTGAATAAGAACAGGACTATGAGCATGCTTCTTTTTTTGCCAAATCTGAGCCCAAAGCACAATGCAATACACCTTCAGTATTTATCAGAACTAGGTGCAGTACTGTTTTGACTATAAATTTCAATCACTCTTTTAAACTGAGTTTCCCAGGTAAATCACTGCATGACTCCTAAGCTTTTAGAGCTCCAAGTTGTCAGTGTTATTCAAATAAGAATGCTCTGCTCGAGCTCACTTGGGAAATTAAATAACTGTAACTGTGACGTGTGTATTGGTCCAGTAAATCTATTGTAATGCCTTCAGAGACTCTCAGAGGGCAATTATATCATGTAGTACCCTCATGTGTGATCCTTGTACTCCAAGTTTTTGGGGTAATAGAGTAACACAAGCCTCAGGACTTGCATTTAGTGGACTTCACAGTTTTACTGCTGCAACTGTCTTATTTCCATGGGTGTTTGCTATGCTTTTTGCCATGTTTCCATGAAGTCTTAATGAATATTTTAGTTTCATGTGGTTTAGTCCTGTCTTGTTCACGAGGCAGTTCAAGAAAAACACTTCAGTTGCAGTTAAAATCCTGAAGAACTAATAGCAAAAATGTTTTGTGTAATTGTTGAAGTGCAGCATTTGTCCATTATAGTGTTCTTGTACTGTTCCCATCCCAAATGTTATACATTCACTATAGTATCAAGTAATTTTATAAAGGTGGGACTTGTTTTTCATTTCCTGGATATTTTCAAGGAACACTCCTACTTTTTTTCTTACACCATTGCTTTAACCATAATCTTAATTTTGCCCCATTATTCTTACTCAGAAATATTTTAAACAAGTACTTTTGCTAGTATTTAATTTTAAAGAAAACTGGCACAACCTCTTAAAAGCTCTAATGTTTAGTTCACAATTCTGGGGGCAATTTTTCGAGTCCCATAAGACAGTATGAGAGCATAATATCACAGTTTATGGGATGAGTTGGCCACATTAGTTATCTGAAGTAATGTTCAATCAGTGACTTCCTCCATGGTACCTAATTTGATATAACCTCCCAAAAATTGATAATTAAAATATTTTTATATAACATATTAGATTTAAAAATAAAACACAGCTTGAGAAATGCAAAAAGAAATCTATACAAATGCCACTATTATTCAAGTATATCAGTCCTGACAACACCTCTTTTTTTTCTTCAAAAGAAACAGCAGTAAGTAACTGAGATCTGTCAAATGCTTTTGCATGGTTCATTAACTATATTGCCTCCACATTTTCACATTTTTAAAACATTTTAAGTGCAGTCACTCATTCAGATTTTGACAAATAGAGTTTAGCTTCTCATTTCAAAATGTGTCACTTACAAAAGAAGGAAAAACTGAATCCTGAGTTTTAGGATCAGACTGAGTTTTTCACAAAGATTTTGGAAATAATGTGTTTGTCCTTTGCTTGGACAAATCCAGGAATAACCACACCCTCGGGGGAAAATGCCACCATTTCAACTGTTCATTATTGCATGGCAATATTTTGATCTCCTCCCAGAAAATGCTCCCCTTTTTTTGAGTAGAAGACATTCAAGTCAGCAACACCAACCAGTCTTCAAAGGGCATAAATATACATATCCTATGCTGGTCAAATTCCTTTTTAAAGTCCCCAAGACTAACTCAGTTCTGGTTAAACTTTAGCTGTCATCATACCACACACAACAAACTGCTTCTACTCTTCCCTTATGAATTTCAATAGCATGATCAACTCAAGGTCATATTGCAGAAATTACTGCACTCTTCAAGTTCTTTAAATGATACAAGAGAATTCTGAAATAAATCTTTTGCCACCACTTGCTGTAGCTGAGCGAGCAATATTAAACCCTGTAGAAGTCCTATGGAATAAATATAGTAAGTGATGAAAGTAAAATCTTCTCATCAGAGAGCAACAATAACTTGATCACATCACGGATTCCCTGGAGTAGACTGTGCCTGCACTGGTCAGCTCAGCAGCTCAGGGTGAGGTTCTGTCCAAGCTTTATGCTGAGGAGGAGGAGGAGGTTCTTTATTCAAATGGGGGACAGAGAACAAAGAAGCAGATTTGACCACACGTTGGTCATTAAGCTGAAAGAAGGAAAGGCACTGAAGTATTTTTTTCTTTTATGCCCATTTCTAAAATAAATCCTCTTCTCTTTCCCACCCCCTGAACTTCAATATGATGCTCCAGTGTAGAAAATGGAAGCAATACACTTGGACCTTCTTGGACCTCTTCCAGCTCTAGGGAAATAAAAGGAGCTGATCAGTTCCTGTGGTTCTGGCTTAAATATTTGAATTATTGATTTGTTGCACGGGAACCACTGTGCTGCAGTTATTGTAATGTTTTGATTTCTTGCTTCTAAAACCCTTCAGTACATTGGCATCTTCTCAAAGCTCTGCTCTATCCTGAAATGTCTCTGACCCAGAGCAGTGCAGAGTCCTAAGAAATCTTTTGGAAAACAAAGCTGAAATCCTGATCAAACCCATATTTGCAGAAACTGAACATTCCAAGCTGTTCTCTTCTTACTACCACTACACTCTCACAGAACAGCAGAATATATGATTAGTGGTAAAGGCTATATCTGTTTCTTTTATCTTACTCTCTGAGAGAAAATCCAGAGATGCCCTACAGAAGTCAGGAAAAGATGGGGAAGAACATATTGCAATGTGCAGTTGTGGGTCATGGTTATTTCCTGTAACCTGTGAATTTTTGGAAGGAGATTATACCTGCTGTGTGCACCTGAGCTAAACCCCCTCATGCTCAGTGTAATGTTTGGTTAGAAAATAAATGTGTATAATTGGAATATTACCCTACTTTTCCCAAACATGGGTGGGCTTGCTGTTCTTGGCAGAAATACTACCTCTATTTTAACTCTTGCTTCTCCTTTCTCTCATCTCTCCTGCTATTCCACAGTCAGAGCTGGCTAAATTAAGAAATTATGGAAAAATCTTATTTATGACATGTGATAAGTTCTGCTGACCTTCTTTGTATGTGCATGTGTGGCTATTGGAGAAACAGAAATCAGAGCCTAACCTTCATCTCAGAGCAGCTGCTCAGTGCAGTTCATCTGTGATATCAAAAACTGCTTCTGAATCCAATCTGAACCCAAGAAACAATTTGAGTTTAAAAAAAAGTCAATAGTAGGAAAGTTTTCAATGCCAATAGAAACAAACATTTTTTCACAAAGGTGTGACCCTTTTTACTTCTCATTTTCTGAGTATTTCTGATGCAGACTGAAAGGGCTTTTGAGGGGAGGGCTCTTGTCTTGTTTTGCTACCAGCCTACATCTTCCTCAATGAGTGCTTAGTATCTGGTGAGTTTATTTGAAAGTTTAGATAAAAGTTGAGCTGTTTGGAAAGTCTGGATCTCAGTTTGAAGAAAAGCATCTCAAGAGATTTTATTTTTCTCAGCCAAAGGAAGTTAATGTCAAGCTTTATCCAGATAAACCGTCTCCCAGTATTAATGTTCTGCTGCCTGGAACGTCTTTGGACAGCTGTAATATTTGTAGCAGTTCCTTTAAATCATCACTTCTGTCAATTTGAAAATGCCATGGTATGAAGTTTACATCCTTTTTTTTTTTCACAGTGCCACCCATTGTAAATGCTGCTCTACTAAGGAGTAAGTTAATATGGCATTATATCACATGGCATCTCTTGTGACAGTGGAAGTAGAATAATATCATAGCTGGAATATGTTGTGTTGGCTTGAAATTTCTGTGCAGATTGCCACTGCAATGCAATTTGCATTCAACTTTTACCAAAACTGTTAAACCAATCACTTTTGGTGTACTGCTTGATTTCAAAACAGAATTCTCAGGAATGCAGTGCTTTGTGCCTTCTAGATAAACTGAAATCAAAGCAATAAAGAACTCTACTGTCAGCTGGCTGCCAGCTGAGGTGAGTTTGTACCTCCCTGGGGTTTGGAACACATACCAATATTCCAGTAACATTTACTGAAAAACTTTACAAAATCAACTGTGATGCTTCAGATGAGCATGTGCTTCCACAATTGCTGCTTCAGACAACCACACAGAGTATCTCTGCATTTTTCTGTCACCTAAAAGACTCTGTGTATTTGATGAAATGAGTTTAACATGTAACACTGTATAATTGCCAGCCTGTATGACTGCACAACACACCATGGCACAGTGACTTTCAAAGTGATTGGTGGTAAATGGAAAACTGTAATTGAAATTAATGGAAAGTTTTCTGCCTTTCAGAAGGATTTTGCGTAATAGTAATAAAAATAATATAGCATGTTGTTTGCATTTTAAACTTGCTGCCTAGGAGAGTTCTCTGTATGGCTGATACAGGTTCTGAAAATAGTCAAAATGCTTTTAAACTGCATGGAAACAGAAGGTATGAAGTGCTCATTCCATTTTCTCTCCACCTCTCAGCCCACCTAAATGCACAGGCCCTGTTCCACAGCCCCTGTCATTCGTGTGAAACTAAAAAGCTCTGTCAACATGGAAATTCTCTGGACTGTCAATTCCCTTAACTAATCCAATTTCTACAGACAAAGCATCTGCTGTGCTTTCAGTAAGTGCTGTTTTGCTGATAGGAGGGGAGAAAGACATTAGTGGGAGATCAGGTCTGAAATCTTCTGTAGGAATCAGAAGTCCATCTGTAAATAATTACTAAAAGTAAATATAAAAAAACAGGTGGTCATGTTGAAGAAAAGGCTCTGAATATACTCAGTGAGAACCCGTGTTATAGTTATAAGGAATATATATATATATATATCAATATATATCAAGGAAACTATATAATAAGAACTTTGGCCTGAAAACCTAATGGTGTTGCTGATTCATCTCATGGGATGATCTTCCTTCAATGGCAGGATCTTTCAACCCTTCAATGAGCAGATATGACTCTACATACAATTTTCAATCTTTTACTCATTCCCATTGAAATGAGTAGAGCTTCTGCACCATTGATTTCCAAACCATTTCATGTAGCAGGAAGAATATATAATAATAGTAAAAAGACATTCTGTAGTAAGAAAAACAGGTTGGTTGTGTGTTACACATGACTCAGCAGAGCCCATATTTTGTAACTGTTCAAAGTTCTCCTTTGGCAATTAATTCTGCTCCCAGTAAAGTCTTGGCCTCAGGCACCTTGCCATATGTTTGAGGTGGGAATGGTGCAATGGGAAACCTACAGCTTTCTACAAGGCTGGAATAAAGCAGGAGTTGCAGCCCTATGATACAGATTCAAATCACTAATTAACTTTATTGCTATTTAAAATTAATTTTGTATTATGTAATCCAATCCCAGGAACCTAACTTTGCTGCATTAACCAATGTCAAGAAAGAATATTAAGTGATCTACTCAAGAACAAAATATCTGTGTTTTCAGCTGTCTGTCGTGTGGAGCAGAGAGAGGCAGCAAGCTGAGCAGGAGAGGGACCTGCCCATCTGTCTTGTCTGCAACTAAAATATCTGAATTTCTTCTTTCTTCTGAGTGATGTCCCACCCAGCTCCTCCTGATCTTGCTGTGGTGACTTGCTCCTTCCCCACATGTGCCATAGATGCTGTTCTGCCACTGCAACCCTAAGGCAGAAGTTATAACCCTTGATTCCAGCAGCAGAGGCTGCAGCCTCCTCACAGCCTTCTGAAAGGATTTCTTCCAACAAGTGACTGGGCTGGAATTAAGAAGATAGAACACAGTCCCAGTATTTTCACCTTCTGCTGAATGCAGATACCACCTGGTGCTGTTCACACTTGTATCAGGAATTCTTTGGTTTGGTCTGGTGTGCCCCTGCCTGTCAACAGGTAGCCATAGACCCCTGATATGGGTCAACATGCAGCAGGGACAGATACTTAGAAGTGTCAAAGTGCCTAAAATCACACAAGATGTTTGGCTTCATATCTAGGTGCCTAAATGTCTTTTAAAAATTTCAACTCTAAAGCTTCAATTTCTGAAATGGTATCAGAATTCCAGCTCTTGTCCAGAAGAAACTCATCTAAAGAGGAGTGAGGAAGAGAGGAATGAGTTTCACATCTGTTCAGACCTTATTTATACAAAAAAGAGTGAAAATTTTACATAAATATATCCTAAAGTTTAAAAATATAAATAGGGGAAAAAACTCCAAAATGTATGCTTTTAAAAAACTCCTATTTTAAATTGATCTAGTGATGTTCTCTGGGGTTTTTGCAGTCTAACTAATTTTTGAAACCTTGGCTTCGACAACATTATGTTCTGAAATAAATACCCAGGTGGAATCATTGCCCTCCTGGTGAAGTATGTGTAGACAAGGGTAAGATTTTAGCACAGAGTTGCAGCTTCATATCTGAGTATCTCCATTTTTGGCAGCTTGCATCTCATTCTATTATTCAAGCATTGGGGAAGGATTTGAATGTAGAGTGTTGGGGGTTTATTTTAGTTTGTTTAATTATTAGCTTAGAACCAAAAATAGCACAAGTCCTGATTTACTTTACCACCAAGGGTCCTATTCATAGAATCCAAGCCACAACCATGAGAGAATTGCATAACTTAGGAACATAATAACTGTAATTACCAGAACAGCAAAGGTCACTGGGTCCATCACCATTGTTTCCTAATTTCCTTTTTACTTTTATCCCTTTATGTGTATAGTCCTATTGTATCCATTTCTTCTTTTAAAATCTTCTCTTCTTAAAGCATGAGTGAATTTACTGTCCCAGAATTAAGCAGAACACCAGCTTTTCCTGAATGTCTCTCTTTTTTTTTTCCTAAATGTTATAAGTTTTCAGCACTTCCTTCTTCTGCTTCACATTTTTGTTTGAATATTTAATCAATCCACTGAGAGTGATGACTTTCCTGTCATCAGCTGTCCTTAAAGTGATGTCTGTGGAATCCTTCCACTGTGGAAAAGCATTTACTCACCTTACTCTTCACAATATTAATCTGACTAATTAAAAATTGTATTTTCACTCAAACCTTGCTTGTTCAAGGCTATATAACTGCTACCTCTGCTTTAAATCTGATTTATTGTGGAGTCAGGGATCTTTCACCGTATCCTGGAGGTTGTCTGCTGCTCTCACTTAAGAAAAAACCCCTCATCTCTAATACAATGTCCTGTTCTAATATGGAGCACTGTCTGCAATGTTTCTTGTACACTAAGGCAGATTATCCATGAGATGGGTTAGATATGCCCTCACCAAAGGCCATTACTGAGGCAGTTCAGAGTTCTTTCCTGTACAACCTCAGATTTTGAAATGTTTCTCTGCTTCAGTCAAATCAATGCTCCCAAATCAGGGCAAAACCGTCTAGGAGGCTGTTTGGTTTGCATCCTCATCTATCTCAGTGGTTTGCATTTATCTCAGTGCTTCACTATGTTCAGTGCAGTTTCTAAACTTGCCTGAGTGAGGGTTCCCTTCCATCCCATGGGGAACTGAGCTGAGGGCATTAAATAACTTCTGCTGGATGCCATCAGGGATCTGCATCTATGCCATGAATCAAGCATAAATCTTCTAAATCCCATATCAGCAGCCTCAGCATAAGTCACACCTCTCAGAAAAAGTCAAGTTGCTTGGTATTCAGGACTCCTCAGAATGTGAAGGGGACTAGTTATGGCAGATGTTTATCTGCTCCTATTTTAAAAATTCATATCTTCCCGGCACGTTTTATCATAGCATGTCATGGAAACAATAGGAGTGACTGGCAAAGTAACATTAATCTGGGATAAAGTGTCAAAACAGGGATTTCTCACAATCCAGGAACTGCTTTGTGGTAAGCAAACTTACAAGAACAGGGCTAAAAGAAAGCAGGTCAGATTGTTTTTACTTATGCTCCAACTTGGGTTATAACTTTGGTAATAATGCCATGTCATCTTTCTCAACAGTTCTGTTTATCTGGAAAACTCCCCACGCAAATCCCTTTTCTTTTACCAGTATCTTGAATGTAAATTTAGCATCTGACTTGGAGTGTTTTTTTAAATATTTTCATACTTGTTTTTCCAAAGAGCTTTGTGACTGGTGCAAGTTTTCATTGCTCCTGTGGGATTTTGGAGGAAGGATCCCCATATTTTCAACATGGTCTGGTGTGTCAACCCTGCCTGGTGCATTTCGATGTCAGGAACATGCACCCAGTGAAATATCTTGGGCACTGGTCACGATGGACCTGCCTTACACTTGTGTTTTGCTCTCAGCTGGAGAATGTGCCCATGCAGCCACCTTTGCAGGGAAGGTTTAGCTCCTGCTCATCCAAGGCTGGTGAGATGGCTCACTAGCTCACCCACTATCCAGGTAATATTGGGGTGAGCTCCCCAATGTCCTGCTCAGGAAAGATCAGGGGACTGATAGTGGATTTGAAGAAGCAGCTACATGGAAATGCTGGAAGTCAAGTCAGTCTTTTACTGGGTTTATAGCTTATCAGCAGTCATGGATCCTGAAACCTCTGTCTCCATCTGAGTTTAAAAGTGCTTGCTTTAACCTGTAAACCCCCTCAGGCTCAATAAATTAGAACTAATATTTTTGCCTCACTGTCATCCCTTACCTGAGAACAGATGCTCTGAGCAAAGCCACTTCATGAATAAAACTCCATTAATATTGTATATCTAAATGAATAATAAAAAATAAGAATAGTATTTGAGGACATGAGAGATTAGTCAAAAGTAATTTAAAATACATATGCACATTTTAATGTAACTGTACAAGCTGTTATGATTACTCTGGGTAGACCATTATGTCACTGCCTGGAAAGAATGCTTTTGTGCTCAGCTCCAAAATGAAATTGGAAGTGTGGAATGGATTAGAAAGAACGTGGAAGGCAAAACCCCTACCCACTGGTCAGTGTATCTCTGTGGGTACTGTTCTCTGTGGAAGCCACACGTG
Organism: Platyrinchus mystaceus; assembly: GCA_035041135.1. Classification (NCBI taxonomy): domain Eukaryota; kingdom Metazoa; phylum Chordata; class Aves; order Passeriformes; family Tyrannidae; genus Platyrinchus; species Platyrinchus mystaceus. Next base: position 7,118,097 of record JAWWLV010000035.1, read on the forward strand.
GTGTTTTGAGAGAAAGGAAGAAGGTTTTGGAACAGTGTTGCAGATAGAGTCTGTTAAAAATTAAATTCTCAGCAGTTGGTTCCTGCACATTCTGTGACTCCCTTTACCTGAAATACTTTGCTTACCAAGTGATATTATACTGAGCCTTGAACACTTGGTAATAAAATAATAGTTTTGTAATTGAACTGACAAGAAATTAATCTTTATTGCAATTTCTAGGAATAAGAGGGGTTTCAAATTGCATTAAGGCACAATGTTTTCTTTAAAATACAGGCTAAAATCTGTGTAAATATACAGCCATAGTTTTGCACAGTGACCATGAGCAAAGGGTTTAATTTAACCTGTTCCTTGAATATCCAACTTGGGCTCTCTGGTTTTCACTAAGTTCAAAATCCTGGGACTCTTTCATGGAGCTATGGAGCATCTGTGCAAACAGGAGCTTGGATTGTCAGCACAGGAAACTGTCAAGTCTCTCTGCAAATGACTTTCTTGCCCCAGTGGGGTGTGTTAACTAGGAAAAGTTGTATTTGAGTAGTTGCAACAGCCAAAAAGGGAAAAACTACAGGAAGAAGTAAAAAAAAAAAACAAACCCAAAACCCCAACCCTGTTGTAAAGGAGCTTGATTTCTGTCAAAAGGAATTAATTCCCTTTGAAAGGTACTCCATTGCTAATTAATTCACATGCACCTAATGTGTGATTTCAATTTAAAAAGCTAATCCCCTTGTGTGAGTTCAAAGAGGTTTTTTGAAAAGTGGAACATTTCAAATGCCTATGAAAATGCAAAGCAAATTGAAAGGGGTTAAAACTTCATCAGATCAATTATTTCCCAAAAGTGTTTCTAGAAAGGATTTGTGTGAATGACTGTGTATACATATATATTTAATATATACTATATATATATGACAGAACTGAAGGAGCTGATCTACAATAATCAAGATGCTAATGAAGATTTCTTAATATTTAGCCTTACAAAGGCTTCCAACAGATCTAAAGAAATTCTTAATTTGAAAAAAAAAAAAAGGCATACCAAAATGTGAACTTTAAAACCTTTATACATAGATTTCCTGTGATGCTCCAATGTGGTCAGGGAATTTCCTATAGAGGTATTTCCCCCTTCTGCAGAACACTACAACTGAGAAATGGACTTGAACTGCAAGAACCACAGACAAACTAGCACTTACCAAAGAGACCTAAATGCAGTTTTATCCATATACAAAGTAATTTTATTCCAAATGTCGATCTTTTGACAATGAATCTCTTTTTTTCACATTTTTTTTTATTTTGAAGACTTCAAACAACAGAATGAACTAGAAAAGTCAATTTCAACAAACATATAGGTATTTTTAAATTGAACTTTTAAATTTTTTGTATCAAGTGACACAAAACTTCTATTTCTTAATTTGGAAATGCATAGAAAGATCAGATGACAGGAGCCACCAGCTATTTTCAGAAAGCTGCATCTTTTGAGAAAGTGCAATAAATCCTCCCCAACCTATTGCATACTGCAGTGCTTAAATATATTTATTTTCTGCTCTATTATTTATTACTTTTGTCCTTCCTTACACTCTCATGCCAACTTAATTTATCTTTATTCATGATAACTGGAGAGGTTGGCAAGGAGTATTTGTTTGAGGACAAACACTTTTGCAACATAATGAAACTAACTCCTGACCTTCAGATAGGAAGAAGCCCTGTGGGAATAACACTATGAGGAGAAACCCCTCAAAAATTAACAAGATTCCCCTACAAGAGCTAGCACAAACCTTGGGATGAAAATGGATATATTTGCCAAGTTCCAGTTAAAAAAGTTGAGAATTTCTGACCATCTCTGTTCTGTTCCCCCATCAGTCATGATGTCTGTCTGTGAAGATTGAAGCCTTGATGTTCGTCAAACAATTTTCATCCTTGTATGAATACTCCTTATGTAACTAAAAAAAAAACAACCAAAAGACCCAAAATCCCTCACCCCTCAATGTAATCAACAACCTGGTTTTTGCTGGTTAGCAGCTCCATCTGTGCTTCATGTATGCAGGGAGCCTCTGAATATCCACTTATTACATTGCTGTTCTTACAAAGTGTTGAAAGAGGATACAATAATAGGTCAGGACTGAGAGAATATCAGAAAACCCCAAATAGATTTTTCATGTAGCTTATTGGAATCAAATATATCCTGGGGCAGTGAAAAAGAAAGGAGTTTTCAGTCCAAAATAGAACTTTTAAGATTTTTTTTTCATCCTTTTCATAAAGCATCTGAAAGTCCGAGGAAAAGCAGGGGAAAGGAGGATGAAGTAGGAAAATACCTTGAGGGATTAATGTTCGCGTCTCAAATAACACTTTCATATTTTGCAGCTTTCAAGCTTTCTAGTTTGTTTTATTTTTTTTTTTCTTCTTTTTTGTCCTGGGAATAACAGCTTTGTTTCCTGTAATGCAGTTCTGGTGCATTAGGTGGACGCTGTTCTAGTTGTGGTCTCAGGAGTGTTTGTTAAAGGGGAACAATCATTGCTCTCGATGCAGTGGTGACACTCCTGTCCATACAGGCTGAGGGTCCTATGAGCCTTCACCACTGTTCCCCCTCAGCCTCCTGTCCACCAGCATTCCCAGATCCTTCCAGCAGAGCTTTGTAGGAGGCTTGTCTGGAGGTGGAAGGCTTTACATGTGTCCTTGCTGCATTTTGTGAGGCTCTTTTTGGTTCAATCCTGAGTGTTTCTGACTGGCGGCCCTGCCCTCGAGCAGCCTGGCTTTACCTTCTGTCAGTTCTTACTCTGAAAGAGTTTCCCTAAAACCAGAGAGAAGAAATGTCTGGTAGGGGCCTTGTTAATGTTATTTGTGTTTCTGTCCAGCAGCAAAGGGTTCAGCTGCAGATGTGCTGCTTTAAACATCTTAGTTTTAGCTGATGAGGTGCTCTGCTTTCTTTGTGATTCTGTACCGAGATGTCACGTGGATTTCTTGTGTCCTTATCCCCTCTCTTTTCCAATCTAGAAGTGTATTTTTTCATGGATATTCTGGTATTTCTTTCTGTGCTCTTTATCATGTCTTATGTTCAACTTTGATAATTTATGAATCATAATAGTAGCTAAAAATCACAGTCTATACCCAGAAGTGTTCACATGCCATTTTCTAGTTTCTACATGCAAACCTCCACTGACATGTGTAAATCAAGGCTCTAGACACAAGTGCCTATTTTCACAAAGGAAATTGATGCCTGTTTGCTCCTGTGAGTGCCTAAATACAGGGCAAAGAATGAAGATGCATAATTTTGGACAATTAAGTTCAAAAAATATCACGTGTTTTATTTTTAACTGCTTCTGATTATTTTTTTTAACTAATTGCTCTTGCTCTGATTCATATCCCTGCAGAGCTGTGTGTGTGTGTTTGTAGCTCAGCTCTGACTTCACAAAGTGAGCAGTCAGCAGTCAGCAATTAGTCAAAGTCTGAGGAGCTTGCTCAGTATTTCTATTACAACCATCACTTGGGGCTGCACACAAGGCTGTGACTAAATGCCTTTCTTGGAAATGCTTCTTAGAAACATAAGACTGAAAACATTTCCCTGGTTCATAATAACTAGTTGTTTATTGGTGGAAAGGCAAGAATGATTCACTAATAGCACAAACATCAAGCTGGTTTAGGCATAATAAGGATGCACTGATTGTGACCAGCAAGTATAGGATGGCTTACCTTATAAATGTTTATTATACCATCCTCACTTTGATAATTATCACTCAATAAGACGTTATTGCTTCAGAAAAGGCTGCATGCAAGGATGTTAGAAGATTATTAAGGCTGAAAAACTAAGCATGCAGAAATGAAAAAGTACCTTTTATCTGTTTAGTATGAGTACTTTATAAGATAATCTTTAATCACACAACCACACATTGAGTTTTCTGTGCTGACAATTCATTCAGCTTTTCAGATGAAGGCAGGTAAATATATCTACTAATTAAATAGCAAAGAATCCAGGGGTGCAGAAAGGAAACTTTTAACCCATTCAGTGCTGCACTGTCCCAGTAAGTCTGGGCTTGGTCTGTCTGACTGCTGGGAGGAAAGCAAATTCTCTTTTTCTCTTGTTCCTCAAGGATCTCATTAGGCAGGTTCCTTTTCATCCCTCTTGTGTACTACAGAATATTGAGAAATGGAGCAGCCTGTTGAAGGCTAGAAAGTGAAATCACATCAGAAAATCTGTGTGTGCCACGGTGGAGTGACCCGGGCTGTACCAGCACCCTGCATGGCACAGCAGGTTTGTGGCACAGGCCTTTGCACAGGTTGTACAGACTAATAGTGCTGATGGCTGGGGACATTTGGCTGAGTAATAAAGTGGGGTTGGTATGTTTGACATAAGCCAGAGTTCCTCCTAAAATATAAAAATCTCTCTTTCAGATACTGGGCTTTCTTTAGGACACAGGCAGTTTTTCCTGTTTCTTTCTGAGGAATGGATCTTTCTTCAGTGGAATTTTTACATTCAACAAGAGTCGTTACGGCTCTAACATGAATTAGAGAACTGGCTTGATTTATATTGGATTTGTATATCAGTCTGAAGAGATAAAACTCAAAAAAGGGATAAGGGATTGAAATCAAAGTCTAACAGCCTCACTTCCTCGTAAACTACATGGGATCTCAAGTGCTCCTGTCTAAGATGTCCAAAGATAAATTGTGGATTAGTGACTACAAATGTATCAATTATTTGGGTAGAGTTTAAACTGTTTTACTATAATCAGAAAATCTAAAGCAATATTATACTGCAAGTACATAAATTGTTTGTATTTGATAGATTTTAAAATCGTTGTTTATGATAAATGGTATTATTTTTCTTTTTTCACATATGACAATATAATACAGTAATTCTGAGCTGACTCATGCATTACAGTGATTCAGCAAGCTTAGAAAGTCAAAAAGTAGACATAGCTGACTTGAAAATTGAAGACACTGAGCAGTCAGAGGTACAGAATCTGGTTGTATAAAAAGTAAAGCAATTTCAGTGAAACTGTTATGTGTTGTGTACATTTACACAAAAGTACATACAGGTTGACCAAAAATAATATACCAGGGCCTGACATCATTAAAGTCAATGATCTAACTGCTGGCAACTTAAATGCAAGTAGGACTTGACTCTAACTTCTTAAAATATTCCAAATGTTGAATAATATGAACCTGATATTTCTTAAGAATCAAGGCATCTAAAAGCAAAAACTTCTGAAAATCAGCTGGATTAAACTGGTGAAAAGGCTAATTTTTCCACAGGTGACATCAGGAATGGCTACTTTTCAGACAGTCAATTATCATCAGTCCAACTGTGCATCTGAACCTCCTTCCTCTCAAACCCTTCCAAAATACTTTCATATTGTAGCTTTGGAAGATGCAATCAAATTTGGAGAGTAAATGCTCCCAAACACAGGGGGCCACTTAAGGAGTAAGAAAATAACAAGGTATGGCCTTATTAAAGGGGGCCAGCCAAGGAGAGAAATATTAAGGTCCCTGAGGCTGAGGGTGGGATTGACAGGAGGAGGAGGAAGCAATAAAAAAGAACTAAATGGAGAGAGACAGATTGAAATTAGATGGCAATTACTGAAAACATATCATCCGTGTCCTTCAGGTGGTGTTCTCTGTGATCCAAGTGGCTGGAAAAATCTAAAAATCCATTTGTTGCCATTGGGCAAATTTAAATGCTGAGCATTTACACTCCTGACTCTTCTAAACCCTTTGGAACAGTGCAGGTGAGATCTTCAGCAAGCGCAACTCATTTTCACTCCATTGGCATAGAATGGATGAAGTCACCAAAGCCAAAACCGTTTACATTAACTGAAATTCTGGCCCTGTAACTCTTAACTCTTAATTTATATAAGTCATAGCCAAATCTCACATCTTAGTTTCCAGCTTTAGATTTTTAGACCTCTGTATCTTAACTTTCCAAGTCATGAACTCAAATCTGCATAGGCTAATCTGAGCTATCAGTAAGTTTGGTTTGAAAATGTTGGCATCTTTTTTTAATGTGTGAGCATTTAATGCTTTTTGCTCTTGTCTGCACTAAAATACCATAAAAATACACCATTTGTTTTATTGTTGCCTTTCAGCACTGCCAATTCTATTCTTAGCTGTAGCCTAAAGTATTATGACATTGAACAGACAAAACAAATGTTATATAGGGGTTGGCTATCCCATAAAAAATATTCTTACATGGGGAAGAAATTAATCTGAAGTATCTGTCTTCATTTTATCAGGGGCGTTTTCCCTATTTCAGTGCTAGAACAAGAGATTGTTCCTGTCTGTGGTGTTGTTTTCCTCCTTTTAGAACTGATGTTTTATGCTTTTTTCTTTATTTATCAAAGGATCCCACCTGGGAAAACCTTAAAATATTTCAACATGTATCACATAATTTTTACACTATATCCTTGTCTCACCTGTCAGCCCTGATGTTCTTAATACATCAGCTCCCAATGTCTCCTGTGCCAGTGACGTCACTCTCATAACTCATCTGTTACGTTTTCAAACACAGACCTTCATGCTTAGCATGAGCTTCCTCTCAGCATTCACAGAGCTAATCGTTGTCTGCCTTCATATCCCTTCCTAAAGCCATTTTCCCATACGATGGCAGAAAATTTGGAGTGATTATGCAGCTGGTATGCTTTGACCTCTCCTTTTCTTTTCACCAAATATTGTCTCACTGTGATACTGGACTCCCCATTTGTTTCCTGAATCCATCTGTTGCCTCTTTCTTACACCTAGATGGTGTTCTCTGTGACAGCTCCTGCTCATGATTATGTAGGTGCTACAGGAATACAATGTACAGAACAACAATAACAGTGTTCTTATCTCTCTTGTTTTGATACAAGCAGTTTCATCAAAAAACATGTGTCCTTTAGTTACGCAGTCTTAAGGGAGAAAGAATTAGAAGCTGTAAAATCAGCAGACCAAAGCAGCCCAAACACGGAACTGCAGTGCTTTGATCAAGCAGAGAGAGACACCAGGTTGGGAAAGTTTCCCAGTTCAAAGTGACATATTCACCAGCTACTCATGTATTCACTCCTACCAGTGAGTTATAGACAGAACCTGTCGATGTAAAGTGTGCTCTGTTTAACGGTTTCCTGCAGGAAGATTGTTCTGCCTCTTCCCCCACAGTGTGGGAGTGAGAAGGGAAAGGCCTGCTGTGGTCTGTGCCCCTGCTCAGGCTGTGCTGGGCACTGCAGGCTGACTGACCAGGGCCTGGCCTTGCAGCTCTTCAGCATTTAGCTCAGCCTATACCAGGCAGGGTGACGTCCCTCACGTCCTGGGAGCTCACAGTGTGTTTGCTCACCATGTGTGTGCAGATGGCACATCTCTGTGCACAGACTCATGCCACGAGCTGTCCCTGTTTACTCTTTAAGGAGCTTTCTCCTGTTATCCATGTGTCCGCACCCTGGCAATGGACCCTTTCCATCTCAGGTGCTACCAGCCCTCCTTCACTAAGTCCAGCTGTTGAAACCTAAAGTATAAGGTGCCTTTAAGCCTCCTGGTGTTTATTTACAAAAGAGAGAAAAAAAGGTGTTTAATGAAATGCAGAACATAATGCATCTCCAAGCACATCTCCTGCCTAAAGAGGGAGTTAACAAAAGTGAAATCAATTCAGGCTTTCAGATTTATCGGAGCATGACCCCAGACACAGCTCATGGCTCAAAGTGTTCGTGTCAGATGCAAATGCTGCCCTGATCTAAGCAAGTGCAGGGAAGGGAACTCCACAGGGCACTGCAAAGCCACGGCTCAGTCCCGCGGGCGGGAGCACACACCCCTCTGGCCGGGAAGAATGCTCTGTTACCATCATCCCACAGCCAGGATGCTCCGTCATGGTGTGGCCAGTCTGTACTCCCCGTGTTTGTAGCCCTTATGTAATTTCAGAGGCTGTGTCAGGAGATAGCCAAAGTCTTTGTTAACAGGATGCCCTAATTTTCTCCTTTTGCTATGCAAAATCTGCTGTATTTTCTAATTGACAAAAGCACTTAATGAAGTTCAGTACTTTGTGCTAAACACTAATTTCTTTTTTGCATATGCAGCCACTTCAAAGGTCTTTTCTAAACTTCAAAGACTACCTTTTGAAGTCTCTTAAATTGTGAGCCAGCTAAAAGGATTTACATCCTCCATTCAAGAAACATTTAAGTAAATACTTCCACTGGAATACATTTTTTGTATTTCACCAGTGTCCCCCCATGAAGAATGAAAGATGTCCCTGCCCACAGCAGGTGGGCTGTGACAAGATGACACTTACTTGGAGGGTCCCTTCCAACACAAACCATTCTATGAGTCTGTGATCCTATTAAGACATTTGCTGTACTAAAAAATCCTGTACTGCCCCTTGACAGAGAGACATGTTTTAGTAGGATAGCTATTAACATATGAATAATAAATATTTGCAAAAATACTACATCAGAGTCTGAAAGAAAGAGGGACTCAGACCCCTTCTGATACTGAGAATATTATTTTCTTAATTCCAGTGCAATTTAGGATAATGCAAACATGTTTTGGGTGAAGTGCTACTGCCAGCAAAGCCCTTCAGCATTTTGCCAACCTGATAGTAGTTATAATCTGAAGTTTCTGTCAACACCCTTTGAGAAGCAGGCTGTAATCCATAGGCCACAGGGATACTGTGGATATGCTGCTTCTTCTTCCCCTGTATGCCTCCATACCCACAGGAAGAAAGAAGCAGTAATTTCCCAGCAGAAACAGTCTTCCACTTTTTGGCCAGGTGGATTCGCTGTTCTGGATTGGCAGAAGAGGACAAAAGATACCCATAAGGACTCCTATATCTGGTACTGTACTTTGAAGTTAATTAATCTGAAAACAATAATTAGAGCTCAGCAAGAGTCCCAGGGCAGGTGTTCTCAAAAACTTCAAGATAGTTTGTTTTCACTAGTTTATTTCTAGATTTTGCCACTGTGTAAATCATGAAAGGTAGTCTGGCATTTGATAGTTTACATTTTATGAAACTGTGCTGCTCTCTCTATAAATTCCAGTATTCTGGGAATTTCATCTATCTTTATGGTATCCTGGTTATCAACTCAGTTGGATTTTTTTTCTTTAAAATATTTTTGGGCAAAAAAATTAATTGTCAAATCAAAATATCTCCAAAACTGAGTTCGCTTGCACTAGAAAACAAAATAGGAAGTGGAAGAAATCCAGCAAATTATAAAAAATATAGTTTGAAAAGAGCTCATGATTTAATTTAATAATTTCATGTCGTATCTGAATTGTTCAATGCTTCATCTTCTCTATATAAAGACATGTCAGTAGCAGTGGTGTGGGGTATTAATGTCCCCAGCTATTGGCATGCACTCATACAAGAGTTACATGACAGTTAAATATCAAAGTTGTACTTTTTAAACAACTAAACTCAGCAGATACTTAGTACTGACTGATAAAATATCTCAGGCTTTTTTAACTTGTCTTCAGCATTGTTTTGTCATGTAAAGGGATAAGGGGAGGACACCCATTGTCTCTGTGTCTTTAAAAAGTCACTGCCTTGCTGTTCTGTCTTGCCATTCCCCTCATGCTTTGTCTGGATTCTGCAAGAGCCCACCAGTTTCCCCCGTCTGATTATCACTTAAGTTAACAAATATCTGAGACTTCATCTCTCTGTGCTTTCTTTGCTGCTGGGAATAGATTTAAGCAATAAAAGCAGAAGACATATCTCTGATTTCCAAATCACACCTTTGCAGTCACAAGAGGCTTGTGTGTCTGGGAGGCCAGAAATAGTGTCTTTCTAAAGTCCTGCCCCAGCTCCACTGCTATTGGTTGGACTGGCCCCACTCCCCCCAAATGCCAGTTCTGAGCTGTCTTAGTAGTGTAGAAATATCATCTTAGGCATCCTAAATAAAAACAATACCACTTTCAAAGAGGCTGAGTGCAGCTCCCGTTTGATTTCCCTGGGATTCATAAAATGTAATTAGGCCACTTACACAGAAGGATCCTTGAATGTGAACACATTTTATTTATCTAGGTTAGACTATTTTGGCCTATTGTTTATTTCATAACCAAGCCTGATCTACTTTTTACATGCACTACAAGGGATTAGGTTTCTTCCAGTCCCCTTTAAACTTGTTTCAGAAGTGTTATCAGTGTTCACTCTCAGCTGTAAATAATGACTCTCATTTTCAGGTAGACCACAGCTTAATTGGTAAAATTGCTTAATTGTCTTACACACTGTGTTCTCTGCCGAGTTATTTAGAGTGCTTTCTATACAAAATGCATTATTCAAAACTCAATCTGTGCTCTTGACTTGCAAATTTCACATACATTACAGAGGCTCATCTGTTTTTTTTTCCTTCCATGTTCCAGCACCTACATCTCTTAATATTTATAGTCTTTGAAAAAAATACTCAGTTCAGAATTTCTTCACCCTTGTAAGCAGCTAATCTAAAGCAAATATCAGAAGGACAGATAGCATGAGTACACTCTAAGATGATAAAACTCCCTCTGCTGTCCTTTCCAAGTCATTGAACAATAATGGCAACAACAGCTTTGTTCACCTTTCTGCCTTTCTGCTGGTTTTCAGCAGTTGAAAACAACCTCTTTAAGTAAAAGAGTAGAAGCAAAGGCTCACATACTATGTGGAATCTCTGTTTACCTGGCACATTGCTAGGAAACTACTGTGTTACAATAAATTTACATTTTCCACTGAAAGTAATGAAAAGGCAGGTGGGATCATTCCCTAAAAGTGTGACATTATATTGCATCAAGCTGTTCTTGACAGCTGTGATTGCTGTGTGCTCATCAGAAGAACAAGCTCTGCTGTTTTAAGCTGCAAATGGGAAGAATAAAGAATCCTGGACTTTCTGCCACACCTGTTCGCACTCAAAAGCATAGATGAGATACTGTTATAAAGTAATAATAATTACATGAAAAGTTAATTAATTATTTAAGACCTTAATTAATCAGGAAGCAACATGAAGTTCTATCAGTAAATGCCAGGAAACATGTGAAATCCCTGTGAGTGTTTAACTTCCGAGATGAGTGCCTTGCTCAGCAGTGCCTGCATTGCACCACTCCTCCCTTCTCCTGTTGCATAACAGCCACAGCTGTCCCACTGTGATCTGCTCCTGCTGTTGGGGATTTCTCTTTGTCACTTCCCTCGCTGCCAACCCCATTCCTTGCTCCCTGGAGTACGGATTACCAGCCTTGGGAACTGCTGGTGCTCGGGATGGCTCTTACCTTCGTGCCACCTTTTACATCATGCTCTGGAGCTGCATTACAGTTTTATGAGTTTCCCCTGTTTCAGTCTTTAATTAACAAGATGTGGTACCAGAACTGTTTTTAACTCTTGATAGCCCCAGAAATAATCTTGTTTGTTCTGAATTGTAGCACTCCCCAAGTGCCAGCTTGCTCCAGTGACCAGGGATCGTGAATTCTTTGGAAATATTTAATCTCTAAAAAATATCTTTCCTAAAGTCCAGGTTAGAAATTTAGAAGAGAATTTTGCCATGTTATAACAGATGCAGAAAAAGAAAAAGCATTCACTAAATGAGTTTGATGCTAAGAAAAAGTTTAGATTTACTCTGAGCTTCAAGAGAGACTAACATTATTGATATGTTCCCAGCTGATTTGACCATCTCTACTATATTTCTTTCCATCAGGACCTTAAAGCTGTCATTTATGTTTTAGCATGTGCTTAAGATGTTATGTGGTTAAACTGTGAACAGTAATTCACCTTCAGCTGCAATCATTTTCTCTGCCATAACAAGACTTCCATACATCATTCCTAACAAAGTAAATAAATCTCTCAGTTCCCACCATACGCCATTATTAAATTTCAATCTTTCCTTAAAATAAAGATTAATGCATTTAGTAACTGCAAATAACTAGAACTGCCATCCTTTAAAATATAATCTCCTGGTATAGAATTTGTAGTAGAGAAATGCATTTACTTTTAGGAATTTGGACATTAATCATCTGGCAGAAGTGGCATTTTATATACATGGAAGCTGGCAGTGGAGTGGAGCCGTGTTTGACACCTCCAGGGAACATCTACAATAACCTACAAAGAAGTGGTAGAGAAACACAATGAAGCTTCCTCCTGAAATATGGAAGTGCTCATACTCTACACCGCAGTGCTGACAGCCCTTCTGTGCCCTTGGGAATCTTTTGCATTAGTTTGTCAGTTAATTTTTGTGCTGTAAACATTTGCACAATTTCATTTTCATGTGCTGAGCACCAGCAGAATCAATAAGTTCCCTCAGTGAGCCCTGTGTGGCATCAGATCCTTTTGGTCCTTATAACAGATAAGTCTTCTTCGTTTTTATCTATGTGGAATGAAATGGTCATACTAAGAAGACGATGTTGAATTTGGTTTTTTGAAATGGTTATAATACTTCATCTGTGGGTTTTTATAAGGGCATAGAGTTTAGCATTTTTTGTATTTTCTTTTTTGTTTGTTGATATTCTTTTCATTAAGGTTCACTACATTCATGAGATTTACTTTGAAGAATATCTGCTTTTACACCAAAAGTTTGTTTTAGTACAGGAAATCCATAACATTTGGTTTTTAATTTTAAGAAACATGAAATATTGTCTGGTAGACAATTGTGATTTAAAAGAAAAACAACAACAACACTACTCTGGAATTTAAAAAATCCTCTTGATTTGAAGATTAATCTTACTGATCCTGTTTTTAGGATAAAAAACATCATTTTTTAAGGCTTCTTCAAATTAAAAAAAAAATACAGTAGAAAAAGAATCAATTGAATGAATTAGGAAACTCTAAGACAAGAGTTTAGTTCTCTGATACCATCTTTAGCATGTGGAAAAGTGGATGCAGAAGATTGCCATGACAGAAGAACAGCATTATTGCACACATTTTGGGAAGTAAATGGCTGCCAAAAGCAATGGCACCAGTGAATCAGCCTCCCTGTATTTAATGGGTACTAAGGCAGCTTTAACAACATGTACAATTGTCTATCCTTACTGGAACTGTGCTTCTCAAAAGTGAAAGACATCACCTGAAGATACAGCCCATCAGGACATGTGAGAGATGTGCTCAAGAATCAGTGGTGCCTGAGAGGTGTGTAACATTTACTGTTCCACACTGGAAATTAAGTTCCAGAGCTCTATAAATGTTGTAGTCACACCTGTGTGAAGCTGAAGATGCAAACAGCTTCTGTGACACAGCCTAATTGAACAGAAAAAGCTTTCCATGAAAATTTTCAGCATACAATTCCTATTGTATGTACTTTTGTTTGTATGGTGCAGCTGTATTTGGCACATGCTGTTATCATCTACTATACAGATCACACTGTGGAAAGACCTGGAAATGTGACAAGAAAAGCTTCTCTTGTAGTTGGTTAAGCTTGCCAAAAATTGCCATGTTGTGAGTTTTCTTTCTTTTTCTGATGAAAAGAAAATTCATGTCACTGCAGTTGTGGTAATGACAGAAATAGCCTAAGGTAAATAAATACACAGACCAATTTTACTCAGAATTTTTATCACACAACGTGGCTCCCTTGCAGTTAACACAAAACCTCCCTGACAAATCCATCGCTCAGGAATTTGGTATCTTCTGTGGCAGGTGACGTAGCCTTGTGCCTTTTCTTGATCTCAGATTTCACAGCCTTAATCATTTCCACTTACTAACCAAAAGAAATCATATATAAAAATGCTGTCCACAACTACCTGGTGACACGAGTGAAGCAATTTTTTGCCTGTTTGCCGTGTCAAATGCTGGAGAACAACATGCACACTCCTCACATCCACTTAAGCACTTAACGGTGTTCATGTATCGATTTCCGAGTGTCTTTTAAACCACTCTGATGAATTCGTACGAGCATTGGAGGATTTGTGAGTTGTCCAAATGGACATCGATCATACATAATGACCTTGTTTCCACAAGGATCATTCTCTCTATTCCTTTCCTTCTGTTTTTCACTTTGGTTTGTCTAGCCAACATATACTATATTACATTAAGATTCAGTTCTCTGGCAGCAGATGCGGCTTAAACATTTTTGTCTTAATAAAAGAAATTATATTCTACACACTTGTCCAGAGTTCTGCATTAACCTCATTATAGCATTTATTTCTCATTCAAATCAATGCAAATGAGAACACAAGAGTTTTTCTTTATAAAGGATCATTCACTATGAATATATAAACTGCCCAGTGAACCTCCTTAACTATGGGATCAGACTGCTGGCAAGAGAAAAGTTTACCTGCTTAGCCCATATGAAAAGAAAAAAATGAAGGAAACTTCATCTTTTAAGGTTTAGCAGAGCTTAACACTTCATCATTGCTTCTGAAAGTAACCTGCACCTACTCTGCATTGTGAAACAGTTCCTTGAAAATTATGGAATGGCTCCAAAATTTTTCTCTGTATTATGTCAGCTTCACAAAGGTGTGTCTGGCTGAGATTGGTCTCAAATGCTCCCTCGGTCTGGCAGCAGCCGTTGCCTCCTGGGGCAGTCCCCGGGGAGGGAGGGCTGGGGCCGCTCCGCTGCCTGCACGTCGCTGCCTCTGCCCTCTCACCGCTTCCCTTTGCTGTGTTACTGCCTTCCTTTGTACCAAAACAAATAAATAATTCTTGGCAAGAAAGCAGATTTGCCTTATGAAAAGGGTCAGAAAGCCAGTAAATGGCCAAGCCCATATAATTTAAGCAGCAGTCCAGAGTACAGTGTGAAATCTTTAACACAACCTTATCTCGATGTGAAGCCGTGTTGATGGCTGGTGATTTCTGTCCATTCTCACAGAAGAGAACATTGTTTAGCAGAAGTGCTGCAGTTATTCTGATACACAGAGAAGACTCACAGGCTGCATTTTTTGGTGTCTCAGGTTTTACTGTCTGGGGGACCATGTTTTTGTCTGGTTAGTGAAATCCACATTTCGTTAGAGTTGTTTTACTTTAATACAATTGGCAACACAGAGTTTCACCTATAAAATTACAGGCCTCTTAAAAATCAGACCTCCTCCAACCACAGTTCATATCAATGATCACTGGACATATACTTCCATCTTTTGCTGCTGTTATGCAAAGGTTAAGAAATACATAGATTAAAACAGATCTTTTGTTCTACAAATTTACTACAGGGGTGTAAGTTAAAAACATGTAGACAGGGACATGTAAGCAAAATTAAACCAAATTAACTTCCTGCAGTATTCATAAATTTATTTTAAGTACCCCTTTCTGTGATATCCTCAACAGAAACAAATTCCCTTTAAGTAAATTTCATTTTACTGACATTTTACTCAAACTAAAGCTTTCTTTCTGAGTTACAGTATCCGCTGTATTAATGATACTTTAAAATCTCTATTCAGTTAATTCTGCTTTGCTTTCCTGCTTATCTTTGCCCATGTAGACATGGCATCACAGCTGCTGGCACAGGATCCGAAGGGGCTGACCTTGGCAGTGTGATGTAAAGCCTCTCTGCGTAGTCTCTCGCCTGGAACTCCCTGTTCCTTTCACCTCTGCTGAATCACAGTGATGTACTTTGTAACAGGAGCTGATAGGGATCATTTATAACTGGGACTGCTTTTATACACACAAGACCATAAGATGGGTACATTTATTAAAATGCAAAAAACAGATGGCTTTTTTTTTTGGTTGGGTTTTTGGTTGGGTTTTTTTTTTTGTTTGGTTGGTTGTTTTGGTTTTTTTTTAATTTACTATTCAGGCTTCTGTGGAGGTGGATTTTTTTTTTGATAGATGGGTGGCTCGATAGATAGACATCCTGGCCTTAGTGACCCAGAACTGTCTGTCTTCCCATGTTCCTCTGATACAGTTTGTTTCTTAAGATTAAATCATCTTTAAATTTTAAGAATGTTTGGAAAATGTCTTAAGGTTGCTACATTTATGAGACAAGAGGTCATAAAAATAGTTACTAATTCAAATTGTGAGAACAGCAGCAAAGAAACTGAGGGCTGGGGAAGTAAATTATGTTTAGATATGACAGGGAGCCCTTTGCCGACCTTGCTAAAGGTTAAGGAAGGCACTTCCCCTCCAACGGATTCCAGTGGAGGGAGAACACATCTCTCCTCCTCTCAGTGTAGCAGGAGTGCCAAGGCAGGTGTCAGCCCAGGGAATTTGGGCTGTATCCACATTCCACAACGCTGTGCCCATGGCTTTCCAAATACTTACGTCTACATGAAACACTTGCAGGTTTGAATACACCTGTGCTTCTCTTTCCTCTAAGATGACAATGTCCAACCATACTAGAAATAATTGTTCAGCCTGGCAAATCTTAGTTAAGTAATGGGAGAACACAGTGAAGGCAAGGGGATATGAAAACTGGCAAGAAAATCAAGACTATTGGTTTGGTGTCCTTGTTCTTTGCTTTATTTTGGTTTCTAAAACATTATGTTTCACAAAACACATTTTGTACTTTGTTCCTCTGTGCTGTCTTTCATCCAAGGGATCTCAGAGCACTTTACACACATTATTAATTAGGCTCCAAAACAACCCTGGGGGTAATTAAGTATTTATTATTGTACAGATGCATGAGCTGAAATAGGGTCTGAGACACAGGGCCTTGTTTACATTAAAAGCCCCTTGGATTTCTCTATTAACATGAAATGTCTTTAAAATAGTGGTAAATTAGATTCTTAGGAATGTTAGTGCTTCTTTATCCTTGTCATTTCTTATGCTGGCTTATTCCCAGGCCAGTTACTGTTCCTGACCTTGCACTGACAGAACCTGTTCTGGTTTAACTTCCCTTATGGCATCTGCACAGAGCCAATTGTATAGGAAATCCAGCATTGCTCCCAAAAGCCTTTACATCAACAGCCCCCTGCTGCAAAGAGTATAACTTCTACAGTTAATCACTATCATGATTTCCCTCTGAATCTGCATTTCCTATTTACAGTGCACAGTTTCAAGAGGAGGGAGGAAAAGTGTCCCTGTCCTGATCTGTGTAATCGGAATTGCTGAAGGTGGCTTAGGTACAGTTGATTAACTCAGCATTGCAGTGAAGCAGAAACAAAGTGTCTGTTGATTTTTCTCAGAATATGGGTGATAATTTCCATTTGAAAAATGCTCATTTCTTGTTTATATTTTCTGCTCTTGCCTTTAGTTTTAACTGCTGAAGTTCTGGCTAAGTTCTCCTCCAGGTAACTGTTCTTCATTTCGTTTGTCCCTAAATTTATCTGTCAAGCGTGGCTTTCCTCTGCTAAAACTTTGGGGGTTTGGTATGTCTGGTGTTTTATTCTCTCTCTTTCTTGCTGTTCCTTCAGCAAGTTTGAAGCAAAAGAGAAAATTGTATTGCTGTTTTAAACACAACATAACAAATACTATGCCAGGAATTTTCTCTGCATTCTGCCTCTGCCCTGATCTAGGACTCCTTGCTGTAGGGAGAGGAAATTGTCTCTGCTTCTCACTTATGCAGATTAACTGAAGCCATACCTTCCCAAAGCTCCCAAAAGGAGGTACAGAAAACTGCTTTTTCAGAATAAGGAAGGTAAAATGGAAGTCTGACAGTAACAACTTCCCTAAGAAACCTTTGCAGTATGAAAAGGGACTGTTTTCCCTGGCTAGTCCCCAGTCAAACTTCCACTTTATCTCTTGTGGACACTGATGGAGTTATATTTCAAAAAAGCATTTTTTCCTAATCAGACAAGTAGATCCTGTGCATGAAAAACTGTGGATAATAACCTGGGCTACACTTTTATATGAAGAATGGAAAGTGAACCCCGGTGCAGAATTTCCTTTGTTTGTATTTAGCAGACATGTTTCCCTCCCCAACTGAAGCTCAGTTTCAAAATTCCCCCATCTTCAGAGGCACCCCTGGGCATGAGCTCCCAATAAACCGATGTGACTCTGCATTAGTGTGGCACTGTGCAAAGGGGGGTCAGTTCTGTTTCCTATTGGGGTGAATTGGTTCACAATAGCAGTGTGCTACAAGTCCTTCCAGTCTCAGGGCTTGTGTCATCAGCCCTGCTTCAGGATCTCTGCTCTGCGCCACAGACATCCCTGGGGGGTTCTCCCTGTGCAGAGAATTCACGGTGTCAGATGCTGGTTAGAAATGCATGTAATTCCTCTTTGCTTTCCCGTTTACACTGATGATGTCAGGGTAGTTTTTTTTAGTTAATCAAGGTACCTTCTGCTGTTACTGCAGTAGTAGAATAAAAAATATAAGCACTCTTTATTGCCAGTTGATGTTCTCCCTCAACAAGCAGGCTATGAATTTAAAATACATAGAGCTTAAATGTGGAGGACGTTCTGTACAAACTTCAAGGCTGATTTGAATTTTGGGCATAAACCACCGGACAGCTTCCATTTCATTTTGGGCTATTTTAGCCTGTAGTAAGTATAGAGTGAGTAAAAAACACATATACAGCTGATGCACAAACTAGCAGATCTTTGTCTCTATTTAATTTGTCCTGACAAGAAGTTGCTGCTGTTCAGTTTATTTTAGGAGTGAAATAAACCTGTATTGATCCAATGTATACATAGAGAGTTCCATCTTCCAAACAGGAGTGTTTCACATTTTCTTCCCTAGGGGCAAGACTTCAGACATGAACTTAAACATTTATATATCACAAATACTCTACGGCATTTAAAAGGAAACTGTCTCTCTCATCACTGCATTACCATGGCAGGAACATGAAAATAAGATTGGATAGGACTTTCGGGGTTATCAAAGTCAGTTGTTTACTTTCTCGGGTAACTGTGGTATAAATGGTTCACATTTGCTTTGAGGCCAATTGCTTTCCTTGCTCTGACAGATATAGCAGTTTGGGAACTCTCTCCTTTCATGATTAGAAATCTATTATTTGCAACCTCTGTATATGCCAAGCCAGTCTGCACCAGTGTGTACTGGTACCAACGTTGTTCAGGAGCCCAAACAGCTCTTCTGCTTGCTGTTTCCCTCCAATGTACTTATGCCAAAAGCAGTTTTGCCTCTTGTCCAGCTGTAATTTTGCTTGGGTTGCCACACCAGCTCCTTTTAATCTTACTCTGTAAATCAAGGTTTTTTTCATCTTGACCTCTCTCATAGTCCTCCTCACCTGCTGTACTTCAAATCAGTGTATCTTGCTTGCACAGAACCAGATGACCAGGGCTGTATCAGTAGTAATCAGGAAGCCTTTTTGGTGCCTTGGACCACACCATGAACACATCATATGTCATCAATAGCCCTAAGATTTCAGCAGAACTTTATATTAGTCCCCAGGTACTGGTGTTCTATCTAATACTGGCAGAATCCATCTGATTTTTTTAATTTCAGTCCTCAAGGTCATGCTGCTTGCATGATACTGCTCTCTCCCATATGGCATCTGCTTCTCACCTTTTGTCATCTGCAGATTCAATTAGCACACTCTTAGGTTTTGTTATATTTTTGTTGCTGAAAAGATTAAATAAGCTCAACATTCACACTGGTCCTTGAGGAATTCTCCATGTAAAGTCTCTGCAGCCTGATAGCTGCTTTCAGGATGACCTGCAGTTCTTACCCACTCTACATTTCAAACAGGTCCTCACTTCTCCGTCTTAAATAGTAGTTGTTAATATCAGAAACTTTTTTTTGCCTTGTTGAAGTCCAGTTTCTTTTCTCTAAAATGAGTTATCCTTCCTCAGAAATAAGATAGCTGAATTTAACAAATCTGGAAAGCATTTTTATAGTCTTATTTTTTGCCTTACCAAAGAGAAAAAGAGACAAATCGTGTTTGCAGTTTGCAAAAGAAACACCTGCCCTGTGCTCCTCCATGGCATAAATGATGACTTTGGTTTAAAATGCATCATGCCACTAATTAGCTTTTAGTGTACACTACTCTTGGAAGAGTGCTTTCATAGCCAGAGGAGGAACTCATGGCTTATATGCCCTAAACTGGCAGAAGTAGTGGCCCCAGTGGATGTGTCACATCTCTGATTCTTTACATGCTGTTCCTGTACTGTCCTTTTGGACCATTGCTGCTGAATTATGTGCCCATGTTCAGCACTAGCAATCACTGGGTTAAACTAACGCTGTCTATCCTGGAAAGCACTTGAAAATAGTGTCAGGGCAGTAGCCCATGATTGCTCCATTTCCTGGCAATCATGTTGCTCCCTGATTCAGAGGCCATTCCGTTCCAGGCAGTTTTCTGTGACTCCTCTGCTCTCGAGCCGATCACACGGTGCAGCCGTGAGCTGTGAGTGCCGCTGGCAATGGGGAGCAGCTCAGGCTTCAGTTATTCAGCAAAAGCAGATCAAGTGGTGCCTATGCAGTTCCCTTATGACCTGGGGACAAAATCACTATTTAATAGGTCTTTTGCATTCAAAGTGCCTGAAATGCTCTTAAGACTGTGCTTTTATTGTATGATGCCAGGTTAAAGAAGCAGCTTCAATTAAACTATACAAGGAAAGAAAGAATTTATTTTCAGCTAAGCAAGAATGAAAAGTCTAAATGTTGCATTAGATGGTTAAAGTGTACAGTGAGAATCCCCAATACACATTTTAATTTGCATTTAATATCTGAGTTCCTCTGAGTGAAATCTCAGTTGCTCATGAAGAGCTGAGGTTTAAAAACTGTCTAGTGGCAGTAGTTTTAAGGTAGAAGGTCAAAGTCTATTACTGAGAGAATAATTAAGAGTCTGGTCCTCAGCTTGGCTAATTTGATGCAATTTCTCTGAGATTAATGGAGCTTGGCTGATTTACATGAACTGATAACTTACCTTCAGCTCCAGGTTTCTAGTGAGCAAAATATTTCCCTTCCCCTTTAAAAGTATGACCTCAGTTATTTGCTAGGAACTATCTCATATCCATTTAGGAAATATTCCAAAATGAGGGAAAAAATTTGCAAAGAAACACTCATATTAAGCACCAGAACACCAAGCAAGAGGGAATGATGACAGAGATAAAGATGAAGGTCTGCTCAATTTTTAGGGAACTTGTAGGATGCACTTTTAGTGCACTTGCTTATGAAGAGTTGAGTAATAGGGTGCAAAGTGTACAGGACTGCAGCTGATCCCATGTGTGTACCTTATGTGAGTAGATTGAGTGCCATTGTGCTATTGAAATATAAAGTGTCATATCAACTAAATGCAGATAATGTCTGTGTACCATTTGTCCAATATCAGTGGAAGAAACAGTGTCATATGTTAAGATCAACAGCTCCTAAAACATAGATGTTCAAACAGGGTGCACTGCATTATTCCAAACACCATGGCACGAGATATCTCTCATTTGCTGAAAAATACTAGAGTTGTTAATTATGTGGGGGATTACCATAAATCCACTAACAGGTAGTATCTATGAGAGCTGCTGAATGAAATGAAAAGTAGGATAATTCAAATATAAGCATGTATTAGGAAAGGATTTAAAGGAACAACCTGTCTCAGTATTTTCCGCTGCTCTTTGATGAGGAGGTAGCTTCGAGTTCACCAAGAAGCATTCAAAGTTCAGGAGTGAGTTACTCCTTAACATGATAGCCAAATCTAGATGAGTAAGTGATGGTATTCTGTGCTGGAGATGGGCATGACAAGTGTCAGTCTGGCTGTTGGGGGCTTAGCTGGTGTCCAGGTTAGAGAGCACCTGAGCCCTTTAAGTGCATCACAGAGCAGTCAGAACTGCTGCTTCAATTCTGACAAGGGAGTGTTAATCCTTAGCAGGAGTACTGCATCTGCCACAGGGGTTCTTTCCCTCTCCTGCACACCACAAACAGGTCACTCCAAGAAAAGCTTTGTCATGGTCGTTGTTTTCCCTGGTGGGTTCTGACCGGGACAGGACTGAGACCCATTCCAGTATGCTCTGGCAAAAGCAAAAATTCTAATGTCTCCACTTAACCAATTTTACCTGAATCCAAATTTTCTGTAGCTCAGTTTGTATATAAAATAAAGCTCTGAGAATTTAGAGTACAGCCAAGGATAACTGAATAACCAAGCAAAGCTGCAAACTTTTGAAACAGATTTGTTTCCACATGTTCTTTATTTCAGTGCTAGCAGAATAACGTCTACATAAAAAAGAACTGAATGCTATTTTGGCTAATGCATTTTCAGTAGAAACATTATGTTATGTTTAAAGCTTCTTTTTGCTTTTAAAGTTTGGATCAAGGAAACAAAAATCTAGCAGACATATCACAGTCTGAATTTCAAACACAGAAAGACAGAAAACCAGCTTGGAACTGAAATTGATAGGAGAATCTTAAAGACAATCCACACAGAGTTCCCCAGTACTGTGTTTCAGGAAACACTGATAATTGAGATTAACTTGGATGGAGTAATTCTTTGGATTATACAAGGAGTGCAAATAATGCTTCTCTCTAAGTGCAAACATGTAATTTATGAACACTGCAATATTTTCATGCAGAGTCTCAAAGTGGAAAAAGAAACCCCACTAATGTGCAGTATTGTTTTGGGAAATTACAGGCTGGGAATAGGATAATCTGATCTAGCTAAAACACAGGAGGGTTTCTGCAAACATTATTCCAACTGAAACTACTCGAGGACTGAGAAGTTTTACAGTGGTCAAAGAACGTCTTTAATAGTTTTCTTCATACATTTTTCTTAAAAGTAGTATTTTTTTTTAATTAGCTCTAGCTGTGTTTATTTAGCAGGTATAGCAGGATAAAGGCAGGACTGTGGTGTGTGGACTCCAGTCCTACTCCCTTCAGCGAGTGAGGCACAGGCTTTGCCTCAAGCACATGAAAAGCATCGCTGTGCAAATCCCTATGGCCAAGATCCCTGTGCTCCCCAACGTGTTGGCAAACTCTTCTACTTTTTGTTTGGCTTCACAAAGCCTGATGGGAACTGGGCTTCCAGTTCTTGGAAGTCCTGGGACTTGCAACTATCAATATATGGAAATCAGGCAGGTCTAAAGGATTTTATTTGAAGGATGAAATACTGAGTTCTCATCCACTATACGTGGACAAAATAACCTCAGAGACCACTGGCCCAATGCACAAGCTGAGCAATCATGAAGAAATTCAGTCAGTGTTATGTGCATTGCAGATTCTGAAATTAGAGTAAATGGCTATTAATAACATCTAAAGCTTTTCAACTCTATCTCCATGAGAAGGTCAAACAAGCCCATATGATCCATTAATAGAAGGAAAATATTATTGCAAAAGTCTTGTAGCCTATCACTGGAATTAATCAGGACATTTTAGTTACTCAGGTCCATTCTACAAGAAATCGGTGATTAAATGTGAGAATCCTGTCTTTCTGGTGATATTGGAGAAGGAAAATACTTGAGTAATGGTGAAAAAAATGCTCCTTTAAACAATAATGCTCTGATTTTTTACTATGACAGCTTAATAGCCTCTGACTGATGCAATAGAATGCACTCACACAGACTTACACCAGAACCACACAGGTAAATCAACACCACACTGCCTGCTGCAGAAAGCAGTGTCTTCCTAGAAAAAAGGGGAAAAAAAGGAAAAAAGATAATAAAATAGCAACACGTAAATGCCTACACTCTTGCTCAAATTCTTCTCAGTTCCTTGAATGTCACAGTCTTTGCTCAGTGCAATGTTCTTCAGAGCAGGTAATGTGCTGATATGTGATTACAGAGCAATAGTGACCTTTCCTCCTCTCAGATGCAATGCAGACTTACAGTTTCTCAGGACAAATTTCATTTTTAAAAATAATGGTCTCCTCTCCTCAGATTGTGTGACTGGCAAGAGTTCTGGTGGAATAAACTGTTTGGTCCCATTAATGATTTTTTTTTACAAAACATATTCAAGAAATACAGTTTTCTGGACAATTTTGATCACTCAGGCTCGTGATAATGGTTCCTTCCACTTCTAGAGTCCTCATGGAGTTTTCTCCTCAGATTTAACATTTTTTTTCAAGAGAGTGACCTTTTACATCAAGTTTCAGAACTTTATTTCCTTGATTTCCCAAAGCTCCGTCTTCCCTTCCTCTATCATTGCCAGATGTTTTAAATACCAGAATATTAGTTTGCAGAGCCCAATTTTTGCATTTCAGTAACAGCACCAGGGGCAGCTCTCCCAGAGGCTGCTGCCAGGTCAGTGCAGCTATTTTTTGTTAACTGAATCCAGCTCTCAGCCTCGTCCACACCTTGTGCATTAGCCTGGTCAGGGCTACTGGTTCCAACTGGGTCACTTAAAATGAGCATCCTGTCAACTGCTTAACTGCAAAGGTTCTTACATGCTTGAATTCTCTCTCTGGCTACAAATTCCTTTAAAATATCATCAGCTTTTAGAGTTTTTATCAACGAAATTCTGTATGCACTGTCTTAATTATAGGCCCTTTCTCTTCCTCTTTTGGTTCATTTGAATGCAAATCCTGTTCCTCACTGCTGAACAATGAAATGTCCACAGACCTCACTTCCTAAGATCAGGGTTCATATTTCAGGAATCAAAAGAAAAGAGCTGTGCCAAGCCTGAAGAAAATGAGATTGCTTAAAATGCTTATGAATTGTAATACTGCACATGCAGTGTGATGTTAATAGTGCAGTAATTAGGAAACATATTGTGTGTGTATGCTGTGCCCTTCTATATACAATAATGTGTCAGCTATTAATTGAATACTGTTTTCATTTATAAAAACAACTTCCTGGGTGCTGAAATAATGCCCAGATACATTGAAAGAAAACAAATGTATTTGCAACTATTCCTATGAAGCCCTCCAAAGGAGTACTTCTGATAAAGACAGTGCTGGCAACAGAACTGCTTCAGGTGCAACTAGGGCAGTAAGAAATTATAAGTCAATGGTTTAAATAATTGAATAGATTAAATCAGAAAACAATAGGTGAAAGATTCAGTCTCCTGAATCTGTGTACTCTGAGAGTGTCTAGAGACTGTGAAATGACAAAGGCTATTACAGTGGAGGTCCTCCTTTCTGAAAGGTATGACAACAGACATTACACCTTTTGAAAGAGGGAGATTTGGAAGGTATTTTCTTGATGAGTGTCAGTATAAACAGATGACTAAGCTTCCTGTCCTTAGGCAACTTCACACACCATGAGATTTATACTGGTATTTACTGGAGAACAGTGCATGTTAATTTTGGCTGGACAAGCCTGTCCTGTACCCTTTTGAGTGGGGCTTGGGTATCCTCTGGGATCCTGAGTAAGTTGTTAATTCATGTATTAGGAAGGAAGTTGAAAAGAATGCTAATGGAATTTGTGTTTTCTTGGTTCAATGCTCGTGGGTTTTGGATGTACATATAGTCAAACTCTTTATTTATTGTCTCTGTACTATGTCATGTACAGCATGTTTCAGCTTAACTGACTTCCAGAAGGAAAATCAGTAATGAACCAAACTGGAAAATAGTCCTTGCGTTTTATAATCGCCATTTAACTTGGTGCTTATTCCTCTAAGGATTACAGGGCTGCATTTGCTCCAGCAATGTCAATGACAATTCTTCCATAGAATAGGGTGGGCTCTAGATGAGACCCTAAAGGGGAAGAAAATCTCACTGAAAGGCTCAGAATCAATCACATCCCCATGAAGGAGACTCCTATCCTGCATGCTTATTTACTAGAAGAGTAGAAATTAACCATTTTCTTAGAAGCCAGTTGACAATTAAGGACATGGACAGGATACAAATGGTGAATTAGGGAACTTGTTGATTTCTGAGTGTCATTAACAACTCACCAACATGTTCTGTGTTTCTTCTACTCTTCACTGGCACCCTTGCCTTTCTGTTAGATTGGTTCTGGACAGGCAAGATCAAAATGTTTAACTGGTTTGTATGACCCAGGGGCTGCCAGGGTTTTGTAAACATTCTGGGCCAAATCCTTCTGTATTTTGATCACTAACCATCAACAAATGATTACAACAGATGAACTCGTGCAGTCTGGACATCAGTTCTGTAAGGCAGATAACAGTGTTTAAAACACAAATCTTTGAAGCTAAAATATGTTACCAGGTTTGTATTCAACATTTGTTTTCTGTAATAAATGGAACTAAAGTCCTTTGCCATAAAAGGCATTCCTTCCTCAAACTTAAAAATATCAAGTTATAATACTGGGAAAATAACATGTGCTGCTAGCATATTGTGATTATATTCAATTAAAGCTTTTTTCTCCACTTTCCAGACCATAGTAAAAAGAAATTTGTTCTATTTTTGTCAGCTCTGCACACAGAACAGTCAAAGTGAATTAGTTTTCACTGATTTTCACAGTAATCTGTAAACAAGATTCATTAAAGGAATTAAATGAGGATTTCATAATTTGTAAAGCATTTAACTCAGAATTTGGAAATGTTAAAAGTATTAATATACTTAGAATTGATTAGTCTTTAGATTATGTAAGACTTGCAGATATTGCTGTTTCCTAATGGAATTGTAATCAATTATGAACTATTGGGCTCGTGCTTATTTTTGTAAAGTGTACATTTGAGAGAAGACCTGTGACATTGCCACTGGGAGAAGAGCAATCCTGTGAAGTCAGGATGTGTGGGAATGCCACACACAGAGCCAGCTGAAGGCCTGGCCTAATCCTACCACAGGCAAACCACCCAATGCTGCTTCCACCGGCACTGAATCCGGCCAGACTGACCACTGACATTTTGTACTTGACTTTCTTTTTCCTTCCCTTCCACCACATGAATTTTCTTTTCACAGTAGCCAGTCTATAACACACTAATTGCCCCAAAGATTTAGCTCCCAGTCTTCTCAACTTCCCATTCCCTGGTTTGCTTGGTGTTCCCTGCAGAGCTCCCTGCAGAGCAGTGACCCAAGAGCCGGGTGTTGTTGCCGTCCATCCTCCCCCAAAGCCCTGCCAGCTGCTGCTCCCTCCTCCCTCCCGAGGCTGCCAGGGCTAGAATGATTCTTACAGCTGCTGCTCAGGCTCTCACCTCCTTTCAGCCACAGCTGCTGTGGTGGCATCTCGAGAGATGCAGCTCAGGAAGTCACCTTCTGTCTTCTGTCAACCCCTTGTCTGCTTATTGTTCACTGGAACTGCAGCCAGCTCCTTTTAGCAGTCTCTTCTAACCTGGTGTGTCAGCACCAGATGTGTGGCTAATTCTAAGAGATTTTTGATGCTTTCAGGGAAAAAAAAAAAAAAAGTATTTCTCTGGTAAAAATGTGTCTTTTTCTTCCCTTTCCATGCCTAAGTGGGTTTTTAGTAGGTAAAACACAATGTAATTCTTTACAAGGGAGGTAAGATTTTGCTGATCTTACCCATCAGTCTTCTGTGTGCAAGAGTGAGATAGAATGTGGTTATGGAATCCACATGAACAGTTATTAATACATGGAAAACAAATAGCTGTTTTCATTTTTGTGTCCTAACTGATGATTTCAGTCTTTAAGTGCAAAAGTTACAAAGGATCTGCCCAGGAATACTGAGCTGCTGCATCTGACTCGTGGCTTTGGGAAGTTTGGGAAACTGCTCCATTAAATATCTGATAACATCAGAACCTTCAAACACTCTCTGTTAATGAATCCTTCATTTTTATACCTTTCTTACTCTTTTTTCAAAAACTTCTCTATGAACTGGAAAATGGATCATTATTTCACCAGAAGAACAGTGTTCACTTCATGTCTTCTCATTTAAACACTTGCTTAGTAATTTTGTTGATCTCCTTTTTCCCCCTTCAGTAATATCTGTGTAAAGTTATCTTTCTTTCTACCTTTCTCTGACCATCTCCCCCTTCTATATCTTTCCTTGACTCCATATCTCATGCTGTTTCAATTTCAAGATAATCAGTAACTAAAATACCTGTCACATTTAGGTATGAATTTAGGCAAATTGAAAATAAAATTTTAGAAAGAGAAAGTTGGAAGACTTTCTTCTTCTCATTCATGCAATGGACATGCAAGTAGAGAATAATATTGGCAGATTTCTATTAAAGAAGTAATAGCTGAGGCTGTTCCATCAGCAATGATTTTATTCCTCATGCAGTTTCCAATGCTGAAGAACAGGGGAAGCTGCAGAGTTTTTTTTAAAAAATGAATTTTAAATATATGGAGTAGAAGTGCTGGAAGGGACTCGGAGCCACATGGAGCAATTGCTTCCCTGCTGAAAAAAATATTGGCTCCTTTACTACTCATTATTTCACAGATTGCCTTATAACCATGGTTAAGAGAATGGGACCTGTGAATAATTTATATTTTTTAATGTTGTAATTGCTTCATGTTGATTTTCATTTTACCATCTATGCAGCCACTTTGGAAATGGAACATTTGCACGAGCTGCTGCATCTGATGGGTGGCTTTGCCTAAAGTGGGACAGTCCTGGCTATCGTGTCTCAGCTGCTCTTCCTGGAGCATCCAGACTTCCAAGCTCTGCCTTGTGTGGTGTTTGCATGTATCAGAATTGATAAATATGTTTTATTTCTACATATTTTCCATTACTGATCACAGCAACGTAAAATTTAGCATAATATTTTACACTACTCTGTAAACACAAGGGATTTTAATTCCATTCTTGTGACCAGTGAGGTTGGAGTTGTTGTACATATTATTTGATATAATGGTGAAATGTATTTTATTTCCATGATAAGGAGATATTAAGTATTCACACCTTTATACAAATAAGCATGTCTGATGGAGTTGAATGCCAGTATGAGTGACATTTACATTTAGTGCCATGAATATTTTGTTATCCCTTTCAGTTTCCTCTGATGTGCCAGCTGGTAACATTCCCTACAGGGTGGGTTCTGATACCAAACCCGGCCCTCGGGGCTTCAGAGTCCTTCTCGAAGACTTACCCCAATCACTGTTGACTGGCAATGTTGGGGTTTTTTATTTTGATTATTCTTACTAATTTAAATTGGAAAATGTTTCTGTTAATTTCTAGGAGGTTTCCCATTTATAACTGAAAGAAGAGAAGGTAACTTATGAAGGTAAAAAAAAAAAGTAGGAAGGTGAAAAACGGAGGTAAATTATATCTGTTGTAATTCTCCTCCTGGGACCTTCAAGCAAAGCCCACTGCACCAGCACAAGTCACCCCACCTGCTTCCCTGGGCTTTGGTCTTGTGCCAAATTCAGGAAAGAGCAACCTGTAAACTGATGAACTGGGGCTGTAGATAGATAATTCCTGCAGGTGTGCAAAGAAGGCAGGACTTATTTCAGCCTGTATCAAGTAGTACACAGGCACTTCATCAGTGCAACAGCGATACAATACTGTGTGGATTTCATGCAAAGGTGCATTCCTAATTACCCAGGAAGCCAATTTCTCTCAAAATTCACACCATTTTCAGCCAATGCATTGATGTGTATAGAAAAGCTCCTTTTCCACCTCTTATATTCACATCTGCATGTTTATTAGCCCTGACCTCAAAATTTGAATTTTCTTTCCATAGGTTATACTTGTCTGCATTATTAACTAGAAATTTCCCTGCTTACTCTCACAATTGTTATCAAATGTTATCAGAACACAGTAACTGTGGTTTCTGAAGTGGTTTTGCTGCTGCCATTGTAACATACTGGCAGGACCTTATGTGGAGGGTTACAAAATGCCAACAACTGCAACCCAGGTTAAAATTTGGGTTGGTTTCAAAGCAGTCATTTAAGAGATCTGGTTTATATGTTCTAAAAGAGCTGCAGGTCACAATCAGAGTTTTAAGGCTTCCATTTCTCTCTGTTATCTAGGGAAAGAGTCCATACCTTCAGCCATGCTGGGTATTTAATGTTGTTCAGTGGTTTTAAATTGTAACCACAATGACAAGCTTTCCTTCAAATGACTTAGAATGTCTGTTTCCCCAGAAATGTTATAACACATAAAATCTTTAATTTGTTAACCCTGCAATACAAGGTCTGTGAAGCCAAGTCATTCTCCTCTGTAATGACACACACATAACTGTTTTTAGAGCATACTAAAATTATAAGAGCACAAACCTCTGCCCATTTTCCATTCATGTTTCCATTACCATCAAAATATGAACATATCTGAACCTAGGGGAATATGCTAAATAAAGTACCAATTATTTTTATTGCCAAGCAGAGTATTTGCTTTATTTTCCTGTAGCTGCTATTCTCAGTTAGGCTTCTGAGCATATTCCTAAGAAATACTAATGTGAGGATCTAAAAAATGTCCAGAGAAGTACTCAGCTCTGTGGAGTGTTATGTAAAATGTAGAGGATCTGGGTTGCAGCCCACTACTCCTCAGATCTCCCGTATTTCTTGGTTTCAGACCGTTTTCAGAAATGTGTATTTGATGGTATTTTAGGTCCCGTCCCTGATCCTAAAATGGAAAAATGAGTTATGGGGGTGGGAGGAAAAATAAAAAATTTGGGTCAACTACTAGAATTTGAAGACTGCAACCAAGTTTTGGCTTAAGCCCACTTCAGGTGTGGGGCTACCATGCTGGTCAAATATTATATCTAAAGAGATTCATTCTTCCATAATTAGAACTGGCGTTGTGGTGCCAGAAATTACACTGCTCCTTCAGAAGCTGAGCATGTGTGGGTTCGGCTCCTGGCAAGGACAATTTTTAGCATTCAGTTAGTGTGGTGCCCTAGAAATAACAACGACAGACAGACAGAATGAGTGAGGTTAGCACACTAGTCACTGTTACAATACTGAGTCACATGTATATATTTATTTCACTGTTGATTGCCAAAGGCAGTGCTAGAGCTTGAGGCTGGTCATGTTGCACAGAGGACATCTCCGATATTGCCCTAAGAACTAAAGTTGTCAAAAGCCAAAATATGAGCTATAAAAAGAACAAAGCTCCAACTTTAGAAACACAGATACAATGGTAATACTGGGCTTTCTATTGATAAGGAATTAATTTGACTCTTATTTCATGCTGCATTACATTAAACCCAAACTGTGCATAAACTGTCCAGTGTTGATTCCCCTAAAATCGATTAAATGATCTGTCTTGCAAGTTGCACAAATAGGGACAGTCTTTTTGTGTGTTTTGGAAACCACCTAGTGAGCAGTTTGCATTCAAAGTGGAAATGACAAAATTTGTGAGAAGATCCCAGATATTTCACTAGAGAGGTGCTTGCAAGAATTAAAAAAATAAATAAGTACTCTAATGTTTCTCCAACTGCATGCAGCAGCACTCAGGGTGAGGAGGTGGCTGGAAGGCTGGCAAAATCTTGACTGATAATGTCTTACAATGATTTCATGAAATTTCTTTATAACTTCTAGTAAGAGTTAAATAATCTATCCAATTTACTCAGGGGCACGTGAAAAGGAGACTGGAGACATAAATACTGACTGTTGTCAGCCCAATCCAAATTCTTATTTTAATCAGTCCATTTGGATAAGAATGAAAAATTGTATGATAATTTTTTTTTCACAATAAGAGGCAGCTGAGATACCCTCTATTAGTGTAGCATTCATTATCCATTTCCTTTGCAGCAGTTATTTTACCTTGCTCTGCTCAAAAGCATTTCCAATCTGTCGTTATTGCTTATCCTGATGCCAGAAGTATTATTGTTGGAGCAATTAGGAGTCCCAAGCCGTTCTGAAGGCTCATTGCTTTTGATTTTGTAGTGTCTTCCCCCAGAGTTTGCCATCCAGCTACAGTTTACTATCCACTAAAACTTAGCGGAAGAAATGGAACTGCACGCAGAGAAACCTTGGGGCAAAGTAAGAATCACGTGATTCGCTCTGCAGCTGTTTGATAAGAGGAAATTTCATGAAGGTACCAAATATTTAGTGCATTGTACAGAATTGTACTTGCCCGGTGTACTTCTCGGGGGTCATCTCAGAGCGAGCCTTGCCTTGCAGATTAATTCCAGTGAGCTCTGGAGAGGTGGCAGAACGTGTGCCGGAGCCTTTTTGTCTCCCAGGGCTGCTGCAGTGCAACCTACGCTCTGCTATTACCGCTTTTTGATATGCTCTTCAACACACTTTTGCTCACTTGCCCGGTTCTGGAAGCAGCATCCCATCGTGATCCTTATTTCAAGCACTACTACAGAAACGGGCAAAGCTTTCAGCACAGAACCTGCACCGACCCTGAATCATCGCAGCGCTTCCGCGCAATTCCTCCCCCCGCGCCTCCTGCTCCTGCAGCCGGAACTCCGGCGCTCCCGCAAAATTAAGCCACTCGCACGTAACTCACTTCAAAAGCAGCACCCACTTAATTTTCAATTAAACTTCTCGCCCTCTGCAAGTGCCAGACCACGGCGTCCCCCCTCGGCCGCAACCCCCCCCCCCGCCCGAGCGGGACCGGAGCCCCCCCACACACACCCCGCGTCCCCACGGCAACCGCACAGAGCGCAGCCATGGAAACCAGGGGAAACAGAGCCGCTCCTCCACTTGTGAAAATACTTTAAAATTGCTAAAACACGGGGAAAAAAAAAAAAAAAAAAAAAAGCAATATTAAAAGCCATTGCCATTTATGCCAAATAGAGCTCGAGATGGATGGATGGATGGATGGCCACAGCGATAATGGGCTCGTCTTCGTTGTTTTGTTTGTCAGGGAAATGGCTCCGTGTTTATCTTTTCCTTTGCTTGTACGACAGGATAAAAATAGGGCACATATCTAATGCATATGTGTAGAAATTGCGAGTACAGAAATGTTCATGTACGTCACAGTGAGAATAGATAGTGCACCCATAAATACTGGGATATAATGTGCTGGCTCTCATGCTTTCCATTTATTCTATGCAATTGAAAGAAATGAATGCATAAGAGAGTGGTTTATTTCTTTATACCTACTGTGTTCCTCTTTTCTGTCTGTTTCTGCATTTGTTTGAATGCATGTGTGTGTGTGGTTACTTCACTAGTCTATTTGAAAAAGGTTATTGATTTAAAACAACAGTATAGTAAACTTAAAACATTATTTGCATTTTGCAATGGGGGACATATTTATATTCCATTTTGCTATTATAATTTCTACAAAGCCATTTCTTGTCTTCATGTCCTTGTAGAGGTGCTGTTCTTCCACAACAGAGGAAAAAGGGACATTAAAGGGACATAAAAAGGGCCATACAGAGCAGTTTTCATAGACAGCGTGTTGGTAAGGATTTTGTAAGGAAGAACTTCTTTCCATGGAGGGTGACAAAGCACTGGAACAGGCTGTCCAGGGAGGGCATGGAGTCTCCCTCTCTGGAGACATGCAAAACCCACCTGGATGTGTTCCTGTGTAACCTGCTCTGCGTGATCCTGCCTTGGCAAAGGGGTTGGACTGGATGATCTCCAGAGATCCCTTCCAACCCACACTACTCTGTGATTCTGTGATCTTGAACAAACCAAGGGGTATCACATTCCTCTCTCCTCCAGAAGGACTGAGGGCATGAGCGAGAATCAGGGTCTGTTGAGCACAGCAGAGAATGTCCTTTCGTCTTTAGCGGGTTGTGCCACGCTGTCTCTTCCCAAGGAACTGGATGCACAGCCAGTTTGACAAAGATACATTGTCAAGTACATGTTAGAGGGATTATGTAGGAAGCTGGAAATGTAAGACTAAAATTAAAGACTACTTAAATCCCACCCTGTAATTGACTTTCCCGATAGCTCAGAATATGAAGGGCATATTTTGAGGGTAGTTTGTAACTGAGAGTCAGGGGCTGTTTTAGTCTCTCACACTGTGCAGATCTCACTCAGCTGGCTGTGAGAGCTGCTGGTGGTGCCAGCAGCAGCACTGGGCATTGGTCTGAGCCACAACAGCACAGCCTGGGCTGTAACAGCAGAGTGACTGACCCTCTCTCAGCCTACTACAACTGCTGAACTCTGCTGCTATATGGAAGGTTCCCTTTCAAAAGTCACTTATTTTCAGAATTTGGGAAAATAAAAAATCAATGCAGTCATTTCTGAAACTCGTGGCCATCAATAAAATAAGTCAGCACATACTTTAGAAGATATGTTCAGCTTCTATTCTCTCATAACTCCAAAGTGTCCTTGGTTTAGTACTTCAAATACAGCTGCATGTATCTAGGGAGGGGCTGTTACAGCTTATACATATTTTATAAAGAAATACAAAGTTCTGAACTTTTGAAAACTTCCTACTCTGATGAGCATAGTTTTCTTCAACATAACCACTGTTGTCTCTTTATCTTTCCTGTTTTTTTTTAATGTATTCATCTGTGTTTTCTGCTTTTTGTTAGTTGGCATATATGAGTTCAGACAGAATTTTTAAAGTATTTTCCTGCTGCTTTCAAAATACATAATCCAATTTTCTATCGGTTTTGCTATAACATTGACTCATTCAGACCAAACATAGGTTGCAGATAATCAGTAAGGGTCGCAGATAATCAAGAAGGGTTACTTAATTACTCAACAATGCACAGCTATAAGCCACTTTTCCTGATTTTTTAATTTTTTTTTAAATTCAGAATTGGAGTGGATTTGGGTGAATCTGGACAATTAAGGGAAGTGATATTGCTATTTTTCCTGTTATGATCTCTCTGCATGTTATCAGACTACTCTTGACTTTGATTTGTTATGAAACTCCTTTACTTCTCCAAATTTTTATTTTACATTTCTCTACTAAATTCTCAAAAGAGTCTATTGGGGTGTGTGGAATTTTTACCCAATAATTTCTGTACATATCTGCTACAGGTAATGTCTTTCACTCGCTGTGCAAAAATGATTGTCACTCCATTGTCATCAGTAAACAGACAGAAGATAAAAGTTGTGTCTCAAACTGGGGATGTCCTGATAATATTTCAAAACATATTTGGGGTTCTTAACAATATATGCATAACTTCTGAAAGCTAAAAGGATTTGTAACTCTCATTTTTCTAGGTACATTTGGCTCTCTCATTTATGTCACGTGAAGACTGTTATTAAATGCAACACATCATATTTGCCTGGCAGTAGAATCTGAACTGATCTCTTAGGAACTCTTAGGACTGGCCCACACAAGTTTTCTCACTGATCCCAGCAGAAGGAAGGTCAAAGGCCATGGTGCATGATTATAGAAATATTTTGTAATTGCCCAGATTCCAAATGCTAGATATTAAGTAGAATCCAAAGTTTTACCAAAACAAGGAAGCACTCCTGTTGCATGGGAATACCAGGAAACTGTAGCAGCAAAGCCACATCCCCTGTGTGTGTAGCTGTAGCAGTAGCTTTGTATGGATGGTTGCACTCATGTATGATGACTTTACTGTATCTGTCAGCATATATAAGTAAAACAATCCCTACCTCTAAAATTATAGTTTTGTTCTTTTTAGCTATTAACTTTTGAGCACATTTTTGTCTCGTGTCACTGGGCTGCAGTAACAGAACAATCCCTGTCGCTTTCAGACTGAAACCAGATTTATCACCGGCATCCAAGAGTATTTACACCTGCTTGTGAGCCTTTGGTGAATATTTAACCTTACTATTTTACACTTCTTATTAACAATAATTGATGTTTAGGTTTTGTCTTCACAGGAGGTATATCCCATACCATCATTAACTGAGTACCTGCTTTTGAATAAATGATTCATAAGTATTGAAAGGAACTGTAACCAGTGATTTGGTGGTGGTTTTTTTTAAAATTTAACTATTTCAGAACTCTAAATACAGCATATAGACCAGGCAACCTTAGAAATGTTATCAGCAAAGTGCTGAAGTTTTGGGTTGGTACTGTGAGTCTGTTTAGCACCTTTTTCCAAAGCAGTAGAGCACTGCTTACACTTGAAATTCTGGTTTCTAAAATCAATTAAACCTTTTGAAATCTGAGTAAATTCCAGACCTACATATACAATATGATATATCATAGGTAACAATATGATATATCATTAAGTAGATAGAAATATATTATGTGCGTTCTTTTAGTTTGACCCAGGAGGCCACCACACATCATGCACAAATTCTGGTAAATCCCCATAATTCTGCTGGAGCTTTGGAAGGCCCTGATTCTGTCAGTGAATGGCTGCAGGTTACTGCAGGGTTTTTCATCAGTCCTTGCTCCTTCTGAGCTGGCTGCCTCACAGTGACTATGTGGAGCCAAGAGTTAGCACTGGTCAAAGGAAGGGAATCACTCTGACTCCTTTCTCTCAAGCCTGTGCAAAATCCAAAGTGAAGGTACCCTGTGCAAGAACTGCTGCCCTCTGCTGCTGTCCCTGCTCACAGGGACACACAGCTGAGTCCATAACCTTAAAAGAGACACTTCTTTGGAAATTCAGAGAGTTAATTCTTTCCAATAGCACTGCTTGGCACACGGTAGCATTCACATAACAAGCAATTGCACACCCTTCTTCTCACTTTAACTGAATCCAGCTCTGAAAAGACTATTTTGATCTTTGTTTCCCCTTTCTCAGCTGGACTCAGAATGGTGTGACATTGTAGTTTAGCTAGTCTTAAGCTCAGGATGGGTTATATTTCTTTCTGGGGCTAGTGAGAAAGCCTTACTGTGTCTGCTTAAAATGCTTGTTTAAAAAAGATGTTAATTAAAGTTTATCCTCTCTAGTGGGAGCTGTTCAGTTCCATCCCAGAAAAGCAGCAGTATGGACTCGTGTGCCAGAGGTTTAAGTGTTTCAAAGTTCTTGGAGAAATTCCAGGGCACAAGCCCATGTTACCTGTTTGAGATGAGCCCCAGAATTTTCTCAGACATAAAAGCTGTACAGGCACTGAACCTTCAAGTTCAGACTCGAGGGAAATGCTTGAGCCTGCCAAGAGAACAAGGAAGCCACCAGCAGTGCCTGGGCATGGTGCCCACAGGTTTGCTTCAGTAAGAAAGTCAAATGGACAGGAGGCAGAGCCTGGTGTGCCGTGTCTGCTCCAGAGCCTACTGTCTTCAGAGCAGCACAGACTTAGCTCAAGTGCAGCCCTGGCCCCCAGGCTATTGCCTTCCTGAGAGAGGGATCCATGATTCTATATCTCACTTGCTCACCAGAGCTCTGCCTTTTGCTGTGGGAAAATAGTGCTCAAAGCAAACCCACTGCATTTCAATGGGTCCAGGCAAAAATGTCCCCAAGCCCGTGCTGTAGGAATGGATAACTTGGATTCCAAGAGCTCTGTGTTAGTTTTCATTTGTAATCCCTAATTCAGTTTACTACAAAGCTGGACTTCAGATAATGATGACAATTTAGGTGTAAGGTGTATTGATTTGGTTCAACCATTTTCCCTCCTTCTGGCTGTAAATGCAGAGGTCTCCAGATAACAGAGTGGCTGCTGAAATATTTGTGACATCTGTGCTTTAATTTAGTATTGTGAACACCTGAGACAGTAGACTCTACTTCTTTGGGGTGATTTTTCACGTGTCTTTATAATTCACACATAAGTGAAGGTGGCTCTGTGGTACATAACTGTAACAAGGGCCTTTAAGTACATTATAAAATCTCACCATGGCAACATCTTTCTGCTCATCGTATTTATAGTGAGAAAAAGAAAACAGGCAAAAATAATATTAACCCTGAAACCTTTCTGAAATTTAGAGGTTGAAAGAGTAACCTAACTCAGGGTTCTTCTTTTTCTTTTTTTATTTTTTTTTTGGTAGCTTTCTGTAAAGATCCTTGAACATGCTACCAGGGAAATAGTAAGTGAAGGTAGTCTTTGGACTTCACTTTATATGAAACTACCAAATACCTAGTTTTTGTTTGGGTCACTGTGACCAAATGCAACTTGTTATGAATAGAAGGAAATCAGAAAGAAGATGGCAAATTCGCTTCCCTTCTCTGAGACCTAATCACAGTGAGCATGAGGCAGAAGGCCAGGTACAGTCATAGAAAGAGGTACCAGTTTGGAAATCACCTCTCAGACATCTTCCTGTCACCCTGTACTCTGGCATCATGCAAATCTGGCTCAGCATGGATTGGCAGGCTTCTTGCAGGGGCTTCACATGCCTTCAAGGAGTGGCAGTATTTTCTCTATTACCTTTCTGCCTCATTTCTGCAGTGTTTTTTGGAGGCTTGGAAATGTCTGGGTAAACTGGGGGGAATAACTGTAAGAGCATGTTAAGGTCCCTGCACTAGAGAACGGCACTTTAAGTACTCTCTTGGTATCATCTAGTGGGCTACACTTGAAGACATCTTCCAGATAATATGATTGAGAATAACATCAATTATCTCTGTTCCTGCATTTTCTCTATCCCTTTTCCTATAGTCTCCACAGCCCCTTGTTATAGGAACACTTAATTCGAGCAGTGTGAAAGGAAAGGCGTGTGGGCTCAGTGAAAGGCTTGGAGAAAGCTAAATGCAACTACAATGTCTCAGGCCATCATTCCTCAGGTGAAAAATGAAAATAGACAGATTGTCAGGGAATTTGTCACCTACAAATCCCTCGCAAGCATGGATAAGTCTGTGGATGGTGGAACACCTGAACAAACCACACCGCTTTGACACTTGGGTACAGATAGAGGGTCTAGAGTTTAACCACCTACTTTGGAAATTATTGGATTTATTTCTTATTTCACTCTAGTTCATTCCCATTCATCTAACTTTTTTAGAACAAGTTCTTTGTTTATATTCAATAAAAATAGGGAAGGAAACTAAGGGAAATATAAAGAGATTCTGAATTAAACCCAAAAAATCCAACTATTTTTAATCCTTCATGAATTTTTCATTACTACTTCCCACAAAACACCTCCTGCCTTCTCCAAATGTTCTAAAAAGTGCTGCCATTCTTGGTAGATAAAGGCAGTATAAAATTATTAAGCAAAATTCCTTCTTTGTTTCTTTTTCAAACAACTGCTATGTAGTGACTTTCCATCCAGTGCCTTCTGCAGTGGGAATAGGTTCTTTAACTGTCAGGAGAGTAAAAGCAGTTGGCTGTGCTTACAAATCTGAACGGGAACTTGAGCACAGACAAACTCAAAGGGCCCTTTTCCTCGTTCACACAGAATTACAGCATAGAAAGTTCACTTTCAATCCCTTCTTTCTGTTGCTGTTTCTAGGGGGGAAAGTGGCCCTAGTAGCAAAGCAAGTAGGAGATGTTTATCCTTTATACTGTGCCCATTTTTTTCTAGCCATGGCAACCTGAGTAAATTGGAGCAGGGAAGAGTGTGGAGGAGATGCTGTAAGGCCAGGCTGAAGTGGTACTATTCTAGATGCCTCAGGCTGAAAGAAAAACACTGTCTAAAAGCTAGCAGAGATGGAATTTATCAAGTGTTGTTTAGAGGTCGTTGAAAAACTTGTCAAAGTTTGGCTTCCTTTCTTCCAAACGGGTTTTCCCATGTAAAATCAGGTGCTCCCACAGAGTTTACCTTTCAGAAGTTTTGGTTTCACAGTGGCCAAAATTTCACCAGTTCCCTAGAAGACTTTTCAGAACAGAACAGTAAACTTTTAAGACCATCATTTAATTCTGCATTGTTAGTGTTGTTTTGTTGAACCTACCACACCTATGGACTACGTCAACCTAATGAGCTTTGATAATACACACTTTATCAGACACACATTCTCAACCTGCCATGCTGCATTTAAACCTTTCTCCTACTTCAGGATTAAAGGCACAAGATGCAGCCAGTGGTGACCCACTCATCTGTGCCCATCATTTCGGCCCTGCCCAAAGAAAGAGGCAGCCTGCACTGGCTGCCAGCAGGAGGCAGGGACCTCACTAGTTTACTTTGGAAATAATGAGTAACACTTGTCAAATCAGTTGTTGTAGGTGGAATGACCTTGGTCAGTGATCTGTGTTAGGCACTGAGCAGAGATGGCCTTACTCAGGAACGTTAGGTGTAAAACAACACCTGTCCTTAATACTTGCTATACTTGCTCTGTTCTTAGTTCAGGGCTTTGATACAACTGAAATTAAGTCCTTGCTAAGCATAGGGTTGCCCTTGACTACTAAAACCAGAAACCTCAAGCTGCCTGAGGCCATGACATGGGGAACAGTGACTGTAAAAAAATGGTTTTGTTCTGGGTGTCTTCTAGGCTATAGAGAAAGTGCACATTTTGCCACTCTGGTGCTCAGAGTGTTCAGCAAAACTTAATTGTTTTTGCTTAAGCATCCTTTGGAGCAGTGAGAGCTAACAGAGCTGTAAATCGGCAGGGCTGGCCAATGCAGTTGAGCAGCAAAAAGACTTTCAAAGAGACAGTTTTGCTCCCAAGTGCTTATTGTCAGCTCTTTGAGTTAAACAGATTTTAACAACCCAAACAAAAACTCCACTGGGGAGCTTTTTACAAACGGAAAACAAAGGATCCCTGCTCCAGCTACATCAAAGCTTCCCCGTTGTAACCTCTGGTGGCAGTTTGTTTCATCCCAGGCCCATCACTCAATGCTAATGTCAGTTTTCCCGCCTCCCAACGAACCGTTGCTTTGGAGTTTCCTGATCTGGCTTTTAGCTGACATCAGAGAAGAAATGGGATTGCTGCAGGCAAAGCTGCAACCACCCCCATTACCATGTAGTGGTTACCCCACCAAAGGTGTCTCAGAACAACGTGCTGTCAGGAAGTTTTAAAGCCTTGGGTGCCTCTGGATTTGTTCACATCCTGTTCAGGAGATTTCCCTTACTGTACCAGCCACCTTCTCTTGTGCAGGCTGAGAGAACTGAGAGGCACATTTGAGCTGGTGAATCTGAAGATAAGGTGATAAAATTTATATTATTCTTTTTTTCCAATTCCATTTTTATCATCCAGCACAATGTAAATAAAGGAGAGTAATAAGAGATTTTAATTTATATAAAGTTGATGGTAGTGAAATTCCAGGCACATTTAAGAGAGAATAGCATTACTTTGTATTTAGCATGGAATATGATGAAATTTAGCACTGCAGTTAAAAGGAGACTCTTCTTGAAGCTCTAGATAATAAATGACAAGATGGATGCAGCCTCATCTGAGTAAAAGGTAGAACCATCTTATGGCTGCTCCACTTTGACATGACACAAAGAAGTGCATGCTGCAGTGGTAAATCCATACTTAATGGAAGAAAATGCACTGGTTGTTAAAAAAAGAATAGAATAAATAAATATTCTTAAAGAAAAGAATATTTAGGCAGGGTGGAGAAATTAAACCTATGGCTGTATAAGAAACACAGTTGAGATTCAAGTTGTATGAAACCAACTGAAAGTTCTGAATCATCAAAACCTACAACTTTACAAACCATCCAAAATTTACAATTTGTTTCTTTCAAGATGTGTGCTTATAGCCAAAAGAAATTAATGAAATCTGAATAATTAATTTCTTCAATCTTTGTTATACTGTATAAATTTGAGCAGGAGCGCTGAAAAGGAGAAGATTACAAGACAGATCCTAACACAATATAACAATCCCAAATTCACTGGAGTCATCCTGATGCCTATATTATCACTTCAGCTTCCCTGCTCACATTAATTACCCAAGTAGTTCCATCAGTATGACATCTACTTCCAAACACATTGTGTTGCCTCCTCCTACTCTGCAGATCCTCTCCTTGCTGCTGGAGTGCTCTATCAACCCAGCAGGGCAGAGGCTGGCAGGGCTGGTTGGGTGGAGCTTTGAGTAGACAGGAAACATGAAGTGACAAAGAGCTGTGCTGCAGAGTGCTGTGTCTCAGGACTGCACTGTGCTGGGAGAGCAGGAGAGAATGTCTGTAACACTTCATGGTTATTAACACAATCTTTAGAGATTCAAGTTATTTTGGATACGTCCGTATTTGGATTCCTAACTTGAAATCCTTCCAAGAAGCATGAATTTTAGAAATTTATGGGGAAAAACGGGCGTTTCAAAGTGCTTCCAGGTGAAGGACACCTGAATTTTAATCTTAAACCAATGCTATCTGTTCCCCTGCCTCAGAGGCTGTACTTCTGTACTCAAGAGCAGACAGTAGGGGCTCTAGGAAGAACTAGAGCTACACCACTGTTCTCCAGATAAGCACTTCCTTCTGTCTGACAGCACAACTCCTCTCTTTGCTGAAGTCTTTCTGTGGTTAACTAAATTTCTTTCAGGCCAGCAACTGTTTTCAGATTATATCAGACTGATAGGGGGAGGTAAAGAGAAAGAAGTATTCATGCTGTAATGTCCTTAATCCATGGTACAAGTGGAACAGCTGAGCAGGGGAAGTAGGGGGAAATTCCCTAAAATTAAGGAAACTGAAGAGGATCCATCTGGATTGAGTGAAGGATGGGAAAAAGAAAGATGGAAAACCTATTTTGGGGTATCAACATTAGACTCAAAAAAGTAAGTCACTGACTAAGCCCTGGCCTGAGGTGAGGTAAGGGAAAAGGATGTGGAAAATTACTGGACATTACAGGAGAAAGTGCTGAACATGATTGATAAGAATGTGAGAAAATGACTAAAGTTACAGATAGCACCAGGCAGGATGGCTGGGCTTCACAGGTGGTTAAGGGGGAGTTTTGTGAGAAATGGAACAGAAGGCCCAACTTTGCAGATAACTGGGGAGGTGTTCTGGAGACCTTTGGGGGAGTAACATCTTGCAAGGCACTGCAAGGTAACTGCAGCACTAAGACCACAAAAGACCTTGGTAAGGGAATCAGAACTGACAAATTTAGGATGGATGTAGCAAAACTGGGAGCAATGGGGAAAAAAGTAATTAGGTGGGTGTTGTGAAGGTGGCTGAGGAAGTGGGTGATAAAAAGGTGGGAAATGAAAAAGGGATATTATGGTGCACAAGCACAGGATCAGTGCAGTCTGGGGTATATGTTAGGCAGCCCTGCACTTGGCTGCTGTAGGGGGATCAAGACAACAAACCAAACCCTCCCCTCTGACTGTAACACACCAGCAAAACCTGCTCCTGCACCCGTGGGAGCAAGGCAAGCAGTGTGTGTTCCTGGGGTGCCATGGGACCACTTATCTCGTGTCAGTGCCCAGTCAATGCTCATTGACTTCCACAGCTGCCCATCACTCCCTGACAATGGCACGACTGACCAAACTAAAAAGTACTTCTGCAAAATCATCACTGACTTAAAAAAAAAAAATCACTAAAACCTGTTGACAGCAACAAAATGTTTTTGCAAAGGTGTTTTGATTTTGGCATTTTTTGCATAGAAGAAATGTGTGAACATCTAAAATTCTTTCCTGAGGACAGGATTTTGCCCTTACTGCCCACAAGGTATGTAGTTTTTATCAGGAATAAAAATAATTGTAATAAGTCATTAAAAGTTGTTAAAAGTCCCCACAAAGGAAAATTGTTTCACACAACTCTCAGAAAAGAGACCTAGAGGACTTGAAAAAACAGCCAAGTTTTTCATGAAATTCACTATACTCTGGTTCTTTTACCTGTATGATCTTTTCAGACAATATTTTGGTATTTCTAGTAAACTGGGCATCTGTGAAGACCTCATTCCTTTCTTTGGTCTCCTCATCTCTGCACCTCTCAATTAATTCCTAAGTCAAATGAATGATTGTGTAATCTTGAATAGTGCTACAGACTTAAAAATATCATCTGGGATCATCCTGCTTTTCATTGTGTCTGTGTAGGCTGAAGAATTCTGCCTTTGACATTGTATGTAAAAGATTTATTTCTCTCATCAACTATAGCATGGCATATATACAGATTCCTCTTGAAACCTCCATAGCTGGTTACATTTTTAACAGTATCTCAGACTGTGAAGTACCTGACACATCAACCAGATGCTTATTGTCTTTAATGAACAATTATTTTTTATACTGTCATGTTCAAATTTGAAGGTTCAGATTCCAGCTGTCTCTGAGAACCACTTTTTTCCTCATAAAGAATCTGGTCAAATTAAGTATTCTCTTCTCAGGAGGGGGCAGAGACAAGAGAGCACAAGTGCAAACATTCTTTTTTTCTGCTATGTCAAACCCTCTTTAATTGTGTGAAAATTGACAGTTGTCATAATTCTGAATAATAGCTTTCAGCGTGTAAATGACACAAAAGTGTAAACTTCCTGTGGTGGCGATGGCAGGGTCACAGGGAAGGGATGCAGAGAGTCCTGGAGCTTCCTCAGACACAGGGAATTCACACAGGATCCCACCCAGGGCTGCTGCCAGCGAGGCAGGAGGCAGTGTTGGTGGGGGACTGGTGCAGCAGAGAGCTGGACCATTGCCAGGCTGCCTGAGGGGCTGTGCTCCATGGGTTTCTGATATCCCAAAATTTAACAGAAGCAATGGAGCTTGAATGCTGCTCCCATCCCCATCATAGCCTACCCCTCCAATTCAGTTGGCAGCAATAGGACCGGCTCTCTGTAAGCTCATTTCTACAACTTTGCTCTTGGCATTACTAGGCAGTAAGCATAGATTTCACGGGAATATTCCTATATATTATGGTTTATGTCCTCTTTTTGGGTCTTTTTGCAATAAAGAATGAGTTGCTTTGACTATGGTAAGAAGAATTTAGGTTTGGTTCAGAGTTTCACTGTGTACCATTTATGTTCCCAAAAGTTTTGCTTCAAGGCACTGTCCCAGTCTTCTCTTCTCTGCTGGAACAGCAGATGAGGGAAAAGATGTGGGCATGTTAAATTTAGGATACTTGTAAACCTTCACATGCCACTGCTGTGAAAAACATGCTTTTTCTAGGTAGTACAGTGTTAGAAAGTACAGATGAAGTGTTTGTAGCTGGAAAAGGGGTAATACCAGTGTTGTTATGGAAAGTTTTTGAAATACTTTAACTACACTATTGTCCTGGACATCCATACCAAAATATTGAATTCAAAAGAGGGAAAATACAGAGAGGGCATTCCCAAAAGAACAGCTACACAAAGTCTGTTCTGTGAGAGGCAGCTTAACAGTTTCACTCATTTACCTCCACAAAAGAAAGCTGGGAGTTGGTACAATTACTCTTGGAAAACATATCCACAAGATAAATACCACAGAGGAGGACGGAACAGCACAAAACCAGTTGTTTGTAAACTGGCAGGAGATAAGTTTGAGGCAGTTTTCTAGCCAGCAGAGAAGCTGGGTTGTGGAACAAGCTCACAGAAGTGTCAGACACATGTTTCAGTGGACTTAAGAAGCACCAAAGGTCCAGCAGCATGTGGGCACTGTCTCATCCCATTTGTTTCAGTCTCAGCCTGCTGTAAAGCCATGCTGACTCCATG
This sequence comes from Platyrinchus mystaceus, assembly GCA_035041135.1. NCBI lineage: Eukaryota > Metazoa > Chordata > Aves > Passeriformes > Tyrannidae > Platyrinchus > Platyrinchus mystaceus. The sequence goes on from JAWWLV010000035.1 coordinate 7,162,672, forward strand.
GTTTCAGCTGGGTTTTAACCACAGCAAAATTTTTTATCAAATGGCTTGTACTCTCAGTTGTGAAGTTCATTAATTTTAAATCTCTTTGAAGTGTGTAGGAGAGAAGATTCTGACTTTGCTATCTGAATGGCAAGTACTGGATCAGAAGGGCATGTCCCAGCTTTTAGGAAGAAGAAAACTTTGTGTAGTTGGAACTTTAGAAGTTGGCACTAGAAAATCTGATTTTTTTGAAAGATTACAGGAGAGAGTGCTCATGTTTAAATTTTCTAGCTTGGGCTTATAGCCAAGCTTTAAACTTGAAAAAATAAAATAATGTTACACAATATGTGACAAAGGTGCAGTGGTTACAGTGCCATAATTCTGTAGAAAATCTGTTCCATTATGTTAATGGAAATATGTGTTTTTCCTTGCAATATAGATGTTTCCCATTATCTGTTTTTCTCAGTAATCAAGATATGCACACAGCGAAAGCTCTGAGTGAAATGCATGATTAGAGACCATTGAAGATATATATTTCATTTCAGAGAAAAACACGGATAATTAACTATATACCGAGTTTAGTATTTTGTCTAAGAAATGTGTTATTCCTAATGAGACTATTTCTTATACTACCAGAGACACTCTTGTAGTTTCATTAGTGAAAAAAAACTTCTGACTGTTAATTATAAGACCATAGTAATGAAAATATGAGTCACAAAGTAAAGAAAAACTGAAGGGCTGTAACATATAACCAAACTTTCTGCTGTCGCCAGCTATTCTGCTGAGGTATCAAATACACTGTCATAACTACATGTAGAAACGCTTCCAAGTTTGCAAAATCATCATTAAAAATTGGAAAATGCCAAAATGTAAGACTTTCTACACAGGTGTGCTTGTATTCTTCGTGCATCCACTTTCCATAATCTCTCAGCTCTTCTCCCATGGGACCCTTGCCTTTTTGAGTGCCAAGGGTGAACAGTTCTCCCAAAAAGCTGTTCAGCACCTTGTGACACACTTCCCATGCTGTGTGTGGCACCAGCCTTATTTGTTTCTCGCTGTTCAAACCGTCTCAGAAGAGCAATAGTTCCCTCATAGACTTTTCTGTCTCATTTATCACCAGTGTCTCTGAGGGCTTCACCATGACTAATTAATTTAACTTCCCAAAGTCTTGTGAGATAGGGTTGGCATTTAATTGAAGCACACAGAGATGAAGGTCAAAAGTATCCTCTAACTTGGAGGTGTGCTGCTGAGGTGCTCTGAACACGGTGCTTAAAACAATAAAGCTTTTAATGTTCAAATTACAAATTAATCATCTCTGTTGCAATAAATAGTGCTCAACATTTCTGTCAATCAGAACCTGAGCTCAGGACAGATGTCTAGAAAATAACGAATGGCAATGAAAAATTTGGTTAAAGTGCCTCACTTAATGAGAGGAGGACAGGAAACCTTTGACAGATGCAGAGCCATAATGTGATTTTCTGAGGCAACATTTAACATTTAGAATGTGTTTTCTTTTCCAGCAACTGCCTCATTTTCTAAGATCACCACCTCCAAATTCAAGAGTGATCCATTTCTTTGAGAAGATCTAGCAAAGGCAGCAGGAGGCCCACATCAATGGACAACTCGGCCATAAAGGAGATACATGCAAGGTATGGAAGCAGAGACAGCTGCTTTTTAGAGACTGTTTGTGAAAGCAATAAATGAATTCAAGAATAATCAGAAAGCCACCTTTTTTTTTTTAAAGAAGACAGTAAATTTGTAGTTTAAATTATCTCTAAAGTACTGTTTACATGTATACAAATATATAAATACTAAGTGTTGTGTTACTGGCAAAAGAAGATTTTTAGGATGTTGTTCAATGGCTGACAAGGATGAAGCCAACTGAAACGTATTTTTAACCAGAGGATAAATCTTGTTTGAAGGCTTTATAAAGGAACCTCATAAATTTAGACCAAAAGCCTGGATTTATTTTATGTACTCTAGGCTTTGCTTTGGCTTCTGATCACAAGAAAACTGGTGTAAATCTGTAATATCTCCTTTGAAACCAGCTAAGGTTCTCAGAATTTATGCTCCTAAATCCGAGAGAAGAATTTAACCCAAGGGCCCAAAGTCAGCTTTATTGAGCAGGAGACATTTGGTCTGGCTGCAGGGGGCAGAGGCCATGGCAGATGGCCAGTTTTCCTCCTCTAGAAGTGATGTCAGACCAATCAGTAAATCCCTCTGGGCATTAGACATCATGGGAAATAGCCAGACTCTCTTCTGAATGGGAGCTGCTAGACTGAGCCAGCTGGCATCTCTTCCAGAAGGCTCAGGGGATGTGGCCACCACCTAGAAGTGCCTTACTGGTTGTTGGCCTCTTGTTTCAGGGCTGCTGTGACTTGCTCTCAATCCTCATTCTTTTTGTAACAAAATGTAATTTAATTTATGACCACAAAAAGTGCAACAAGAAAGGGAAAAGATGAAAAATATTATGCTAAATACAGGCAATCACATACTTGAAAATGTAAACATCAAACTATTCCCTAGATATGTAATTACAGGCAGCTTCAAAGAGGGAAAGGCACATTTTTTTGCAAATATATCACATTTTGTATATGCTGCTTTTGCCTGAAAGACTGTCTGGTTTTCTGCAGGAGCACAGCAAACTGCTTTTAAAGGGATCATCAACCAGAGTTTGTGGCTAATCACTTGGTGATCCCATGAGACACACAGAGGCATGACATGGAACAGGAAATTAAAATACAAAAGCAAATGTTGCACATCTCCGGCAAGCTCCTCTTCCTTTCCCCAGGCACTGAAGGATGATGTACCAACCCACACATTGGGGTGTGGATAACAGGAGGAGCTTTCCTCTGACACATTCTCCCTTCCCAGCTCTATGAAATCAGTGCTGGAACAAACATCAGGAGGTTACACGTCTGCTCCTATTCCACGGTGTCTAGTACCAGCCAGGGAGCTAGAAAGGATGTGCTGGAAGGCTGATTTTATAGCACCAGCTGTGAATAAATGCCCTTAACAGGTTCCCATCCCAATCACTGCTGTAGGAACTGCACTGGGCTGCTGTAAATGCCCCCTCCTTTGGCCTCTGCTCTCAGTCAGATCTCACAGTCCTGTGTCTCCAGAGAGACACTCGTGGCCCCGTGATCCCCATGTCTCCTGCACGTGTCTGAGCTACACTGCCAGAGCGAGCCCATAGTCTTTCACTCACAGGGTGAGTTATCCAAGGTATCCACTGCTCCCACTGGTCCCAGGGGTTGCTCCCAAGTGGCCTCTCTCTGGGGAAGCTCCAGTTTTTGCAGTATGAAATTTCCTTTCAAACTCCCACTCATTGCCTCCTTCTAACAGTCTTAATCCTCTCCCATGGGAAGGGAAAGGCATTCTGGATGGTGGGCTGTGAGGACTCCCTGCATCAGTCTCTAAGATCTGTAGCACATCGTTAGGAGCTGAGCTGGTCTGGTGTTCAGAGCTCTGGTAGAGGAAAATAAGCAGGAGGGACATGGCTGTTTCCTTGTCCCAGTTTGCTGCCATGGGCTGTTCCATGTGAGACCCACCTAAAAGCAAGCACTGACAAAAGGTTTCCTGAATAGATATCCAGGCAATTTTTAATCATGTCTTTTATTTCCTAAAACATTTTTCACCTCAAATAAAAGAGCACAAAAAGCTCAATACTGACTGAGATCTCAAATGTTTGACTTGTGTGTTCTTTCCAAACAGCTTTCACTTTGTGAAACATGTCAGCCTGCTGGTGAGGAAGAGCAGATCCTTCCTCCATTGGTAGTCTTTGTACGAGCTAAAAAGAAACCTTGGCCAAAATATGCTGAGGAGAAGTTCCAGTGGATTCTTTGTGGGTGGAAAGAATATTTTTATAATTTCAATTTAGAAATTCAGTTATTTCTTATTTAATATTTCTAAACTTTTTTCCTTAGATAAATGGAGGGGGAAAAAAGCCAGAATGCCAATAAAAAACTCTGGTAGCACAAAGATATGCTGAGACCAACTCTCATTTGAGCTCCATGTTCATCTTTGGACAACACAAGGGGAGTCACAAACAGAGTTTGAGGATTTCTCTGTGAGTAATATAAACTCATGTTTAAATCTCCCCTGTCTGTTGCAAACCATTTTACCTCTGGCAAGTAGTTCCTGGTGTCCTAATTCCAAAACAGTCATTTATTATCTCCAGGCCTCAGTAATGATGTTTGTTTCAGAATGGGCATAAGGTTCTATGTGGCTGCATTTGATTTGTCTGATACTTGAAAGCAAAGGGTTTAACTTAAAACCAGCAAAACTGTTTCCTTAGATTGTGGAAGAGAAACAATAAAACCTCACTGCTTACATGTTGGGGATACCTCCTCAGTCACTACTTCTAAAAGTTAGCAAATGGAGTTTGTCAAGAATCAAATCCTTGGCATAACATAGCACTTATCTCTTTTCAATATTTCTTTCCATTAAATGACTGACCTTAATTTTTTTCCCTTTTTTGTAGGCAACAGTAGAGCAACACCAACATGCTACATTTCAGATGAGGGAATGAGATTATTTTTTATTGTTACCCCAAGACATTTGTTGTGCAAAGGACCTACAGGTAAGTTTTATAGCAAATGAAATTAGTAACTGCAAATAAGCCACAGGGCTGAAAGGCAGAAAACTGTAGAGGTAATGAATGAAATATTATATGAGAGAATCCAGTGCTAGACATACTAAAAATGCATCTTGCTGAAATATAGATTTTCTTAAAAATATTTAGCGTGGATTAATGTGAATCTATATGTGTTGGCTAAAATCCCTGCTCTTTTTACAAGTGCATTGTCATGTAAACAGAAAAACACATGGTAGAGAAATATAACAACACAGGAAAATAAACACTTAGAGTAGCACATAAACATAGATTTCTTCCTTCAACATGACTAAATTTGATGGGACTTCTATGTAATATTTGATATTTATCTACTTCTTTTTGTTGATTGGGGGATCAGTTGATTATTTCCCAATAGTTAAATGCTAAGACTCATTAGACAATTAATGAGTTGGAAAATAGGGTCTTCTTTCCTTGTACCACACAGTGTTTGCCTGGCAGAGTCCCTTCTGTGAGAATTTAACAAATAAATATTTCAAAGCAGTTGTGATTCTCGTCAGGTCTTCCAGCCTTTCCTTATGCTGTGAAGCTGCAGGAGCTCAGGGGACTCAACTCATACAGGGACACTTTTCTGCACCCCCTTAGAAAGGGTATGGGATGTACTTCCTTAGTTCCCAGACAAATGGGGAGGAGAGGAGACAAAAAGGGAGACTTTTTAAACCAAAAGTACAGCCAAGTGGGTGCAGTCTGGAGTATGTTTTTGCAAGGATTAGAAATGTGCATATGGTTTCTTTAAAGTTTAGTTCTAAGGCATTGTTATTATGATGAGTGCAGAGAACTATTCTGAATTAAAACTGTATTAAAAATTGAAAGCCTCCAACATCAACATCTGCTGCTTGATAAAACACAAAACAGTGATTAAAGTAATGATTGATAACTTGTAACTTCAAAAATGTCATTCCCGAAGATGGAAAAAGCAATGAACACTCAGTCAATGGCATTACTTCCTATGGCAGCTGTGGTATTGATTTCTAGCCAGCAGTCAAACTGGGAGAAACAAAGCCAAAGAATCTGTTATCATTATTCTTCCTGAACCTCTATATCATAGTTAGTCTGTCAACTCCAGGGTACACTCCAAAGTTGCATATTTCAATATATACACAATTGTCAAGCTGTACAAACAGCTTTATTTTCTAATGCTCATTTTCCTTTTCTTTAATTGTGAGACACTTAATCTCTTTTTCACCATCTCACTGAAGGTATAAATTAACTCCCAGGTGAAATTCGAAGAGGTGTAACAGAGAATTTTAATTTTGTTTTGTTTTGCTTCCTCAAGAATGAAGTTACTTTCAGTAAACAAAGGCATTCTTGATAAAAGATCCTTTGCATTTTTATTTAGGCAAGTGTTGGGGATGCCTATGTTTGCAATTAAATCCTTATGGATACTCTGCTGGATAAACATGCTTCTCCAAAGAAATGCAATGAGACATCTTGTGTATATTACAGTCAGCTGTGGACAGCATTCCTTTCACTAGTTTTGATTAATATGCCACTGTATCCTGGTAAGATTAATGAACTGTGAAGGATATGTGGACACTGTCTCTTCATTTCAAAGAAGGAGTGTGAAGAATTTAAATAAACGTAACATTTAGATGGTGTGTTCTATGAGGATCTAATTGACTGTTTCTGCCTTTATAAAGCCTGTGGGGGTTTTGTTTGCTTGTTTTAGAGGTGGTTTTTGAGGCTGCCACTTTTAGGCAGTGGTTATGTTGATCAAGACCAACTACAAGCCTTTATTTCAGCAGGCAATTAAAATTTATCCCAGATTAGTTGATTTGATTTGTATTAGCTACCAGGTAGTAGTATGACATTCTATAGGTGCTTTGAAAAGACAAATTTATTGTAATATGATTTCCCTGAGAGCTGGTATATAACAGGAGTAAAACAGAGGGGTAAACAAAACAAAAAAACCCCACAACCTCAAGTTGAAAAGAGATAAAGAAAAAAGGCCTGGATGCAGCTGTAGCTTTTATGTTACATAAAAATCATACAGAAAATTTAATGTCCATCAATTATTTGTAGGTTTAATACTAAGTTTGTTTTCCACCTGCAATTTTTGGCTTAAGAATTTTTTTGCCTTTGAATCATCCACAGTGCGATCTCCAGTAATTACAGTCAAAATTACCACTGTCAGGCACACAGAATTAAGTTCATTCAAGGCTAGGAATTGCAATTGTTTCTAATGCTTGTAAGTGGCAGCATGTCACAGCCCTACTGATTTAAAAGTTTTGTAAATATGAATGTGCTATTGATTAGAAACATTTTTAACTGTTTTTTGGGGTTTTTTAAATCTCATTTCTATGGCTTTCTCATTCACTGTACTACGTGGTCTAAACTACATGAGTCCCTCTTTGCAGACCTACTTTACATTTTCAAGTATGTAAGCTATGCAAGACTGAAGTACGACAAGGAGCCTGGAGACTGCTCTCCATGTTTCTCTCTGTGATCAATTGTATAAAATTGACCAATAAGCAAAAATTTCTCATCTCTGTAATAACTATTCATTGTTCTACATGAGCTGAGCAGGCACTGGAAGTTTATTTGTCACTAGAAAAGCTTCCATATCTGTAAAAGCAGCACATCCATATCTGGTTGTAGCTATTCCTTTGGATGACAGCTTCAGTAGAGAGGTTACTAACTCAGGGATTTAGGGTCCTGAGTTACTCCCCTGCTCTGAGCTGGTGGTTGGGGGTCTTGGACCAGTCCAAGTGCTTTCCTCCCTAAAAGCTGCATCACAGAGTTTTGGTCCATGGATCTAGTTCATCCAGCTCATTCCCGAAGTTCTAGAACAAGCTTCTGGACAAATCTAATTTCTACCTGTTCTGGCAGATCCAGCCATTCTTGATCAAATATAGCAAACAGCAGAAGGGGAGAGAGCCCCCAGAAACAGGAAGAAAGGTGTTCCATGTTCATCAGAGCTTCAACCTCCAGCAATCAATTCAATAGAGCTCAAATAATTTTTCGTTTGTCAGTGTTTTTTAAATTACTACATTTTAGCTGCATATGATGGTCATCAACCAGAAATCACAAAGCACAGATCACAGCCAGGAGAGAGGTTTAAGGTCACCAGGCACAGGAACATGGGTCAAAACCATAACGGCAGCCTTCAGATTAAATACAAAATATATTGGTAAATTCCCTTCCCCAACAGTCAGCAACATTGCCGTGGGTTTGCCAGTCAGCCCCCACCCCCAGGGGCTGAGGATGGTTTTGCCAGGTGGATTTCCAGAGCAAAACCCCCAATCAAAAGTTTTGGTAACGCCTCTGCCAATTACATTTTTAAGAAAACGGAAGAGAAGGCTGTGAGGCAGAAGAGATAAGAACCACGAGGTGGCCAAAGAAGAGGCAGCCATGTAAAGGTAGGCAGCTGGCCCCAACTGGGGCCAGGCCTCCCTCCTCCTCTGGCCATGGCCGGGGGCAGGTTGTGACACTGAAGCCCCTCTTGACTGAGACATATAACAGAAGCTTTAATGAGAAACTGCCTGGACTGCCTGCTGCAGAAGAAATTCCAAGCAGAGAGCTAACAGAATCTTCCAAGGTCGAAACTGGCAGCCAGAGAGAGAAAAGCTTGAAAGGGGGATGAGTTTTTTCTTCTTCTCCCCCCACTCTCTCCCTTCAGCAGGGAAAAAGGACTGAAAAGTAAAACTCCCTGCCATCTGTGGAAAGTTATAAAGTGAAAAGACTCTCCTACAGCTCATAAAGAGCCTATTTGGAAGCAGGTAGATGCATGAAAAAAGCTGCAACTTTGTGAAAGGCCTGAAATGGAACAGAGTCTTACTGAAGGACTTGTGGCCTTTAGAGGAAGAGAACCTACGCTGGAGTGGAATCGGCTCGGGTAGGATCTCAGGATCTCACTGAGAGATCCATGTTGGTGCAACTAAATTTGTGACCCTAAGGGACAGCAGAGAATGGAAGAACTGTTGCCCAATGAAGGGACCCCACAGGAAACAGGGG
>JAWWLV010000035.1:7172199-7232826 GCA_035041135.1 Platyrinchus mystaceus
AAGGGACCCCACAGGAAACAGGGGTGGACTCAAAAGCCATTATCCCCTGTGACACTGTGGGAAGACCATGGCAGAGCAAGTGTCTCCCTTGCAGTCCATGGAGGACCCCACAGGACCTGGGTAACCCCCCAGCCTCTGGTCTTAGCCCAGGAGAGGGTAGGCCCAGCCTTGAGGTTGACACTGAAGACAGAGAGAGAGAGAGTTTCGGCTGCCATAAATCGAAGCTGTCCACCTGGAGATAACAGAAAAAAAATAAACTTTCAAATGCTGCAGAATTATTTTGGAAGACCTGAAGCTCTGGAAGTTAAAAAAGAAACTATTTTTTCTCCTCCTGAACTGATCAAAAGGGGGGAGGGATACTTCTGTACATATGTAGTATTTTTGCTTCGTTAGAGTTGTATATTTATAATTCTTTAGTTTTTATTTGTTAAGTAATAAATCCTAATATTATTTCTCCCCACATCAGGTCTCTCTTTTATCTGCATAAACTTTCTCTCAACTAATAACAATTGTGGGGTTGGGGGGGAGTGAAAAAAATTGGCCCATGGCCAAACCCACAACAAACATGTAATCATGGAGTCAGTGGCGTAAATATTTTGAAAGTCTGAGGAAATGCCAGTCCTGAATTACCTTGCACATTTAAAGGTCAGCTCTCTAGGTAGTGGTGTCAAGGTCCCAGAGCAAATCCTTTTTCTGGTCAAAAAGCTGAAAGGAGGGAAGATGGACTTTATCAAGCTTAAAATAGCATGGGACTTCCTTTCCTAGGATATTCTGACAGACTTCTTTTTTTTTTTTTTTTAAATTTTGCTATCTTTGTACAAATCCTGACATTAAAGGGATCTCAGTTGTCAAATTAGAAATACATTTGCTATGCACAGTTTTAGGTGAGTTTGCCAGAACAGGTTTGAACCTGCCTTTTTCCCCTCAGGCTGGTGGAACCCCTGGGCCAGTTTTTTGCTGTCATCTAGAACTTATTTAGTAAAATATTATATGTGTCACATAGTCATATATGCAAGTAATGCCTGATGGTTCAGAGACAGATAAAACCTGGGCACTTATTGCACTTGATGCAAAGCTGCCACGCTTAAATTTTCACTCGGTTGTTCTGTGTATTAGTTGTCACATAAAGCCATCAGTGCAAGTTTGGCTCTCTGAAAAACAAGGACAAAATTCTTGCTAACTTCAGCAGAGCTGGATTTTCAGGCAAAGTGAGTAGAAATCCAATCCAGTGGTGATGCTGATACCCTTGGGGACTGCTCAGAAATAGTGCAAAGAACTCCAAATGGTTCTGTCTAAAAAAAAAGTGCTGTTTTCTCTCCTGTGTCTGTCCCACAGTATGTTCTTTGTTATCATCTGTGAATCACCAAATATCCTTTGTGACGTTTATATGGCATAGTTATAAATAACTCTAACACTTGCACATTAAACAGAAGGTGATTTACAAAGTGCTGCTCAATCTGACAGCTGTTACTACAGCATAGTCAGAGTAGATTACTTGCAAGTTTATTTTAATTATAGATAGGCCTACACTGAAATACTACAGTCACCTATTCTGTACCAGGACTGGAAGATAGTGGTAAATAATAGAATGAGCTCTGTTTGCCTGTGTGAAAGATAGAGCACCAGCTTTCACATAGGTAATATGCTTTCAAGTATCAAATTTCTCTTTTTAGAGGGTTTCTGATCAAGTGAATCCACACAGAATTGGTTAAACTTCTATGTAAAATATATAGAATATTCAGAAAGACACATATAAAACATCAAACCAAATTTCAACCTTCACAAGGCAAAATTCACCCATCAGTCTAAGGCCACTGACTGTACTTCAGTACTAATCCCAGCCAATTTTTCTTTGAGGAAAAGCTGTTATCACTGATGAGAAAAATTCTGCATTTTTCCTATGGAAACAAATAAGGAAATTCATCAAAACTCCGTAATTCAATACTGTAGAAATTGCCTTATGGAAATGAGGACCTGTCCATAGATCTTGTTTATGAATTTAGCAGGTGAATTGGAAGAACTTGACTCTTTGCTGGGCTTCTCAATGTCAAGAAGACAATTTCCAAAACTACTAACTCAGAGAACACTTATGCAAATCCTATAAAGCCGTTGCATCACCTGAATGATTCAGAATAAGAATGTTACATGATATGGTTCATAACTCTGACCATGTATAGTGACAGTTATGAGACTAAGTTTTGAACAGCCTGAATTTTGATCTCTAGAAGATCCTCTCTTACAGTAAATAATGGAACTTTTGCAGCAGTCAGAAAAAGTTACATTGTTCTTTCAGGAATATGTAATTGTAATAACCTATCAGAATAATAGGTACTCCAAAAATAGTAATGAAAGACAACTTCAGTATATGCACTGTAATATCTTGCACTCTGGGTTTCCTAAAATAGGTCACTGGCAGAGAATCTCTGGTTCCATGTTAAATGGCAAACCTTAATAGAAAGTGCTTCACTTCTCTGAGATGATGTGACCTTCTCACTGAAAATTGCTCAATAGTAGTTTCAGATACTATTCTGGGTGACTCTTTATTTGAACAAATTTTGTCATGAAGTAATTCTTACAGTTGAACAGCATAGCAAGGTTATATGTGTGTTCTGTGTTCAAACTTCAATCTGTAGCAAGTGCATTGCAGTAGCTTAACAAGTACATATTAATGTTCTTATGGAAAGCCTTGTCAGTTGTGTCAGTCTCTCAACACCACTGTGGCTCATCAGGACTGAACTGTTCATCATATGCCCTCTGCTGCTTTGGAGGAATGGTCATTATAAATCACTTTCTGCCCCAGTGTAGATACAGATGGAATCAATTAATTACTGCTTGTCTGCTCTGGGAATGATCAGCAATGCAGTACAGCTAAGCAATCCTAATCTCTAGTAGCCATCTGGAACCACTAAGACAAACCTTATCTCCTTGCCCAGGGGAGGCAAAAGTTTTGGAAGCCCTTGGGGCACACGGTCTCTCTGAGTTGCCTACAGTTAAAACCAGCTGACAGAAAAGCCAGGAACAAGAATTAGGGCTTCAGCAGAGCTTGTCTTACTTATCCTTTTTATGAAGAGCTGAATGGAATTTTGTGGTATAATGTAGCAGCCAAACTTAGGTTTTGGTGAAAACAAACAATCCCATTGAAGGTAACAGCAACTCCAGGAACAAGGAGCTCACTAAAAGCCTCGGCATGATCCTGGATGGGCATAGGATGTCCAAAGAAATGTTGAAGACCACCAGATGGGTGAAAAAGTTTTGGGTTTTAACTCTAGATTTGCCTAATACAAGGTATAGTTTAGTATTACATGCTCTGATAAACCTCTGGGTTTCTTGGGATCAAAACTGAATTTTATATGGCACCAAAATCTTGAAGAATCCAAGTAACTCCAAATGAGAGGAAAGCATACCAACACAAATCTGTTCAGATTCACATTTCTAATGCACTATTTTTAGGGTTTTTTGCTCATTGCAGAGAGTTGTAATTCTTTATTTTTAGAACTGTAGCTGTTTGCAGTAAGGTAGCATTAGAGTCCCTCAGTAAAACCACTTCCACTGCCATCAAAGTGGCAATCAAGCCTGATCCCAAGCCTGAAGGAAAGATGTATCTCCATCAGGTTTGAAGGACTTGCTTTTGAAACCATAGCTAAAAGAACTCCTTTGTGTGTCAAGACTTCTGAATAAAGCTAAACCCTTATTATATCTAACACTGAAAAAAATTTTAAAAGTAATTGTTCATTGAAAGGATGTGGATTTTCAAACCTTATTCTAGAACATTTGTTTTCACCTGAAAAGCTTAATACAGAAGACCTGGAAGCTGCATTGTTCTCTTGACTATGAACTTCACCTCACAGGGCCTGTATTTTTTTGCAGCTCGCCATTTCATTTCCTCGGAAACTTCTCTGACACCAGTCTCTTTTACAAGCAGAAACAGGGATTTTCTGTCACTCAGAAGAGAAAGGGCTGAGGTAAGATCTATTTTAATTCATAAATGGAAGATTGGATGAGTCTTTCTTAGACAAAGAATTCCAGTTTAGGTCTGCGTTTAACAAAGCACTTCAAACACACGGGTAACATCAAGTGTTTGAGTCAGGCTGTTGGAATCAAAGGAACTGTGGAGACCTTAAAGTGCTGCAAATGTGCATCCAACTCACAAAATGTATGTTTAAAGAATTGTTTTATTCTAATATTTCCATGGTTTTGGTAAAAGAACTCAACTGTATGATTTAAATATTCAGAAAATGTCAAACATATATATTTCAATGTTTCAAACACTGAAAAAGCTGGAAGACTTCTCCTTATATCTCATCACTATGCCTCTCTCTGTTCATAATTCTCAAAAATAAGTGAGCCTTCATAAACCCATAGCTGATTTCCCTCTTTTCCATGAAAGCAGATGCATGTAGCTTTACAGGTTCATGCCAGCTGCTTGGTATGCAACTTAAGACTTGTGTTAAGCAGGTTTATTGTTGTCAGTAAATAAAAAGAGCAAGATTCATCCATAAAGGCAGTGGAAACTACAGGAAGTCATACAAGGGGAGATAAAACCTCCCACCTCATGCGTTATTTTAGTTTGTTTCATTTTAAGGTCATTGCCTTAAAAAAAAAAAATTTAAAGGGCTTAACATTTTATTTTTCAAATATTAGAATAGAGCAGTGTGTGTGTGGCATGGGGAGCTTGCTGGAGTAGACAATGGCTCATGGAGTACACGGTGTCTTGATAGGAGTTGATTTGTTTCTGGACAGTTCATGGTGCCAGGAGGTAAAGGGTCCAGCTCCAAATAAACCTGCCTTTAGAAATTCCTGATGCACAGACCTTATGCTGGCCATCAGCACAAGAGAGCAGTGAATGCCAGCTGAATGCCAGTTTTATTTTTCATACAAAATTTGAGATTAATAGGAATTTTGTCCAAGTGAGATATAGCTTCCCTAGTAGATTAAGTTCTGCCACTTCTGTTTATGTTGCCTTTTAATTGATCTCTTCTATGTTTAGAAGTTCAAAGACAATTTTGCAGATACTAGCAGGCAGGAGAGAGAGGGAGAGAAAGTATTTAATTTCAAGATCTAGTTGGGGTTTAGGCTATTTTTTTCACTCAATGATGCAATTACTTTCAGGCTTTCTTCTATGCTAAAGTGTGACATCTGTTAACTGGAGTGACATAATGCAAGTGATTAATTGGGTCCTGATCAAACCTTGTGAAATGCTGAGCACCAAAAAACAGTGGAAAGGAAGGATAGTTGGCACTTTCAGGCCTATTCCCTGTATCTTTTCCTAAGGAATTCCTAAGCAAATTGCATCTGTTGATAGATAGGTAATGGCAACCACAGGGGGGTTTCTTATCTTTGGGGATTTTTTTAAGACCTATCTTGGCCCAAGGCTGGTAGCTTGAAAATTTACTGGCACCTTTTCTTTCAGCAAATTGAACTCAGAACTTGGAACTAACCTTGCTATCAGGAGTTCCCAAGTAATTGATAAATGAGTATCAAACTCCCTTTGCTTGGCAATCAAGAAATGTAGAGGCAATTATTGTCTTTTTAAAGACATAACAGTAATGGACTGTTTGCTCATAATTACAGTGTCAAGGTCATCAGAATCTGAAAGGAAATCTTATACTGCCTCTGCTCTGCTCTCTTCACTATTATAACTTATTATTTCAAATTTAGAATGTTCCATGTATTTCTTTGAGAAACCACTACATCTCTCGGAAAAAAAAAAAAAAAAAGGATCTCTAAGCCTGATAAGACCTTGAACTGCTTGCAAATCTAATACTGTATTGGATTATTTTTTTTTGTTTCCTTTTTGCTGATTGGAAAGAATCATGTGTTCCTGAATGCCAAGGACAGTTCTGCAAAATTGGCTGTACAAATGAACCAATAACCCCAACCTGTACACTTATCCTCAGTATGAGAAGAGAATAAAGGGAAAAATAGTTCTCTGAATGTGTATACAGAGACAGAGAGAGAGGAAAAAAGATTTTTTTTTTTTTAATTGTCTTTGACATTTTCAAATAACTAATACTCAAAGAGAAAAAGCAAAACTGTTGCCCTGAAAATAAAATAAAAGCCATTTAAATGGCAAATCCTAGTCACAAAACCATAGTGCTCTGGAGGCTGGGCAGCTGACCTTCAGAGAGGCCATGCTGCAGTAACTGGATGGGAGGGAAGGGGCTGGAGCCAGTTAGAGGAGGCACACTCAGCTCTGTGGTCTCTTCTCTGTGGTGACTGCCAGCCCTGGAGGGCAGTGGAAGCCCCACAATACTCCAGTGGTGCTGGAGTAATCTCCCAGCACCAGCTGCTCCCAGATGGGAGATGTGCTGTCCCCGACTGATTAATTTGGCCCAACGTGCACTCGTGCCTTGAGACACTTTACCAGAAAGCCACAACATCTGCACACAAAATTTTTGAGACTAAAATTAACTTGGGATCATTTTAGGCTACTGTAATTATACTTTGTTGGTGGAAAACTGCTTGGACTTCCTTTCTGCTTACATGTGACTCCTTCAGATGATCAAACCATGCCAGTAAATTAAGCAGGGCTCAGTCTCGGCCGTGGCATCAGCACACCACTGTCACAGTGGCCACAGCTTGCACGGTCCCTGCACATCTGCCATGGGCAGCAGCACCAACCCACGTCTGGGCATGGCTTGGGGAACAGCATAGGCCACAAACTGCTCTTGATGAGCAGTTTGGATGGTGCCACTCTGTCGGAGGTGTCAGAATAGTTGGCTGTGTGGACATGGGGTCAGCCATACCATTGACCTCAAGCCAGCAGATTATTCTCAGTTCATTCTGTTTATTCGTAGAGTTGCAGGCTTAAGAGTTTTGTCTGTGCTGAAAAATTCTACTTTCCTATTTGGCAGCTTGCCTGCATTATCCTGCCTCACTTTCTCTACCACTTCAAACCACAGTGAAATTGTGTTTATCAGTTACTGGTTCATACACTGACTTTTAGAAACATGACTGTTTTAGCTCTCTGTGCAAAATTCTGCTGCATGTTGAGACCACTCATTCTGTAGCACAGGTAGGGTGGTGCTTGCTGTCCCACTGGTGTGCCAGGAGAGGAGAGCACAAAGAGCAGCACAATGTATTTGGGGCATAACTGCCAATTTTACAATTCCAGAGACCAAGGACTGAAACTTGTATTCAGTGCCCAGAAGAAACACAAGTGAAAAAAGTTTCATTCCTGTATTTAAGAGGAAAAAAAATGGCTGCAGTTCTAAGACTTAAAGCATAGAGAATATCTTCCCTGTGCATCAGGAAGTTCCATATTTGAATCAAAATAGAGTATGACACAGGGCTGAGCTTTATGGAGATGGTTTTAGTGGGTCAGTAAGAAGAGGGAATCCAGAACCAGAGAAATAAAACAAAACAAGTAATATTTCTGGAATCATTCATTTTGATCATGTAAAAAATCTGTTTTTTAAATGAGAAGTGTGGCTCCTCAATATTTTGTTAAGAGCCATTACATGCGTTCATAAATCTGTCACAAATTGATTCTCCTTAATTTAATTTTTAAATTAAATTATTTATGCTTTTTATTTAGCATTGCAAGTAGCAAGTGAAAAATAGATTATATTTAAAAATTCAATTAAAAAAAAAAAACCAGTCAAGTGCTTAGTTCTGAAGATTCATGCTTTTATTTTGGAGGAATAGGATTTGGGTTGTTTTAATTTAATTGACAAATTCCAGAACTATCCTAAAACTACATAAAGCTGTCTTCATTTCTTGACATAAGTGCACAGAAAATATTAACTTCCAGTCTGTGTATTGATTCTTTGGTCTGAAAACAACAGATTAATGTTTCATATTATTTACTTTATATATATTGTAATTAAGACTGATACACTAATCAGTCTGCTTCAAATAATCTTCTAAAGTGTCTCATGAATCCTGCTCACTTTTCTTTCATAATACTAATATGAAAAATAATTACATTTCCAAAGCAATATATCTGAATCCACCAGTCATAACACATTTAATAAAAGACAGAAAATCTATGGGCAGCAACATTATTTTCCTTATAATCTGTTATGTTCTTGTTTCCTCCCAGACATGCACAAAGTTAAGTGCAATGCCCAAAGGTTTGATGAAATTTGGCTTTTACTAGAAGATCCAGCTTGAAAACCAAACTCAATTATCCTCAGCTTAGCTTTGTTTGACAAGCTGTATTTTTCTCTCTCTAATCAATGTTAAATTTCAACTGTTAGACAAGAGCTGAAGCTCCCACAGGTTTGGGATCCTCACCTGCCTTTGCAAATGAGCAGAGTCATGTAGAGGTAACTCCAGTGTGAGCAAAGCCCAAAGGGGTAATATCCCACATAGTGCTTTAGCCAGTGAAGTCACTGAGAATCAGATGGGTCTGGATGATTACAGTCATTTAGCAAAGGCTGCCTGTGACTTCGAAACATTTCCCTCAAAACAGCCTAATCAGACAGGACACTGGCTGAGAGCCACCAAGAGCTCACTGCACGTATTTCACTAATACAGTTAAATACTTGGGAATTTTACAGTATGTCAAATATATGCACCCTGCACTGGAAACATGCCTCCTCCAATTTTTCCTTTGTAGGAAATTTCTGTCACAAAACATTGTATTCGGGACTTAAGTTATTTCACGGAGGTTCTTTCACCATAAGAAAATCTGTTGAACTCGAATATATTTCTGTCACCTTTAATCTTTGTATAATATTGCACAGACCATTTATATTTCCCATGTTGCTGTTACAATGATCATTCAAAATAGAAGGTTTTTATTTGTTACAAAGAATTCTGTTCATCTGACTGACAGACTCCAGAAAGCAGATTTCCCTGTGTGTTTGCATAAGGGATGTAGAATAGTACCTGTAGTGTTTAACCTTGCCCCTGATGATAAAGAGATAAGTTATTACATCTGTGGTGTATAAGCTACGTTTGTCACAGGTTTTTTCCTACACTGCTTTAATCACAACTTCAAATATGTTAAAACAACTGAGTTGTTGTTCTGAACACAGGAGGGAGGCAGTCTTGATGCTTTCCGTGAGGCTGCAGTAAGAATACGTTTTTATCCTGACATGGTATGTGTAAATATGTCTTTAAAGACAAGGATTATGCTATTTGTATATTTGAAGAACACATGAAGGATCACTTAAATAGACACCCATACTGCACTGATTAATGAACTAAGTAAAACACACATTGTGTTTCTGACATAGAAGAGAGATTCATTTAAAAAAGAACTTCTTGGCACTGTCTTAGACAAACAGAGCTTAAAAAAATTGCCATGTGTTGAAAGTATAAAAAGTAAAAATAAGTCATTACACTTAAACTACATTATTATGTTTGGTTATGTTGCTTTACATTTGTTTAAAAGAACTAATATGCAATTATTGGAATAGTGGAATGCAGAGGATAATTCTAGAAAAGTCTTGTTATGAAGGTAACCTGATTTTTCAGTAGGTATGAAAGGTGTGCTTATACCACTGGACACATTATTTTTAAAATACTGGAAGACTTGAAGATTCCACCACTTTAACTCCAACTAATACCCATCTGGCAACTCACAATTTCTTCACCAGTGAGTTTCCTGGCGATGCAGACAAATACTATCTAAGAAAAAGAGTGATTTATCATATCATCCTAGATTTTCAGATCTTAGGAAGTCAAGTCCACAGTCAGTCTAGCTTATGCTAAAAGGAACACAGAGCAGGAAATTGCACTGTGAGTTCAACATGTCTTAAAGGCATCAGACTTTCTAAGCACTATGTCCCCCTCTACTTTTCTCCTGGGATTTGCCAGACATGCCTGCCTGCCTAAAGTGCATCGTTCCTTACAGGGGGTGCCCCTCATTTCCTCAACACTTTGTGCAGTGGCTTGAATAAGTTAGACTTCCCTATGAAAGTTCAAAAACTCAGAAGTCAAAAAGATTGTAAGGCACTGCTTTTTCAAGATATGCTGTTGTTTACCTTTGACTTTATCATTTGTGACAGTAATAACCATCCTCATTTCATCTCACATGGCTGAGAAGACCAGCTGAGTATAAATCAAAACCTCCCTGCAAGCCCCAGGTTGCAGAGGAGTTCACACTGAGCTTTGACCCAAACCCTGGAGACAAAGCTCACCTCCACAGAGGGTTATTTTTGATCTGAGTTTACACAGAACTAGTCACATTGTGTAAAATATTTCAAGTAGATGCCTAGGCAAAAAGACAGACTCCAAACATCAGTACTAGTGTGGTATCAGTGAATTAAGCTGGGGTTATCTTGAAAGGCTTAACAGAAACACTGAACACCAGCAAGAGTTCAGGACAGAACCAGCAAGGTCTGTCCTGTAGCACGTAAGGGATTGCACGTTCTTGGATGTGTGCTCATGTCTGACAAATGGAGTTTCAGATTTCCAGCTGTTTAGAGTTATTTAAGCAAAAAGTGATCTTCATACCCCTGCCTTCCATTCTAGAATTGTGGGAAGCTGCTGAATATTCAGCATACATGAATGAGAAGACTGGATGATTTGGTTTATGAAATAAAACTAATGATCAGCTGCCATATAATTGATCAGTTTATATTTTTTTTAGTCTACTTGAATTTGGAAATGCAAACTCTTGAAAACAGGCTTTAGGCAATCATTTTTAATAGAAAAGTGGATTTTAAACTCAGAATTTTTTCCCAGATACTTATATTACCGTGATAAGAGGATTAGTGCTTGTCTTTTTTATTATTATTATTTGTATTGCACTGTAAATTTCTTGTTGAAATTGTAAATATTTGGTCAAAGAGCAATGGTAAGTCATATGCCAGAGGTACAAGAACAGAAATGCAGGCTTCATGCTCCTGAGTCCAACCAGACAAATAATTCTTATGGTCATTTGTTGACTATTGTCTGTGAACAGAACTGAAATGAAATGAGGCCTGACCACCTATACAAAAGAAGGCTTCTGTGTCAAGTGGAGTTCCCAGAGCAAATGCTTGATTGTTGGTAGCCATTCTGAACACACCAATATGCACAGCCTCAGGTTCCCTGCAGGTTAAAACTGCATAAAGCTGATTTTGGGCTTCAGTGTGCTGTTTGCTTGTTGTTTGGGGGGGGGGGTTTCTAGCCAAGGGCTAGAGAAAAGACTTGGCAGTGGAACCTGGCATTGCTAAGGAGTAGCTTTCCTGACTTGTCCACATGGAGAGGTCTGTGTTGGCACTGAGTTCATGGTGCTCATTCTCAGTGCATTCCATAGCTCAGTTATGACGTGTTCAGTACAACTGTCTGGCTCCTATGTCTTTGGTTTGGACTGGTTTGGGTAGGTAGGTGGTTCTGGTATAGTCAGAGGAGGCAATTTAGTGAGGCTGCATCATGGACACTGCAGGACTGGTACAGCTGCCATGAATTAGAGACAGCCCACAGCATGCCCTGACTGCCAGTGCAGAGAGCAGCACACAGCTCTTCTTGTCCAGAGCGGAGAGAGCCCAAAAGTCAACAGTCACCTTTCTTCAGCTGCTCTTAATTCTAAACAGGGAAGAGCTGGACCATATTCCTTTAAGAGACCTTTTCTACTATGCTGTGCCAGGTTTGTATTCAAAGGGCATCTTCAGATTAAGTGGTGTGGACTTTAATGTTTTACTTCAAAAGAGTTGGCAGTATATAAACATTAATGCATTAATTAATAGAAATCATGATACAATGCAAATACAATTAGTTTAAAGCCAATCTATGTTTAATGACATAGCAGTTATCAAAGCTCAATTACTCTAATTAGAATTTTATTCAGTAAGGCACATTTTATTCAGTAAGTATTTGCTCAGCACTTTTCAGAATGAGTCACAAAGACTTAACATTGATTTAGGTTGGTTTTTATACTAAGTTTCTTATTTACACATCCTCAGAAAAGAAATTAGTTGTTATTTATCTGGTTTTTAATAAAGTACCTCAATGATTTTTGCACAATAGTAGCAAAATGCCTCCATTGTAACAGCCTGTGCAATTAACTGACTCATGGTTATCTTATATATTTGGTAATGTGCTGTTTCCATCTCTCTTCAGTCAGGGAAATGTTTCTTGCTACAAACCTATTTGTAGCTTTTTCACATACTCAAAGCCACTGACCTGAAGTACTAAAGTACATTAAACGTACTGAGTAATTTATTCTGTGTTAGATTTTTTTTCATTTTTACTGAATGCAAGTAAAACAGTAACAACTCAATTTATTGCAATAAAATCCATGATTGGCCTCATCTTGCTCCTTGGTAAAGTTATGGCTTTTTAGGGGGATTAGCTCTCTTTTGGATGAGGTTACCAACCATGTAGAGAAGGGGAGGACAGTGGATGTTGCATAACTTATTTTTCAGCAAGGCTTTTGACCCAGTTTGCCATGGTGTCCTCAAAACCGAATTCATGAGATCAGGGTGGGTGACAAACTGGCTGCAATGCCACAGTCAAAGCACTGTGAGCGATGGTGCCGAGTCCAGCTGGCAACCAGGACCTGGTGGGGATTAGCAATTAGCAACCAGGACCTCAGGGATTAGCAGTGGGATCAGTGTCATTTAATGTCTCCAATAGTGAGTGGAGAATGGGATGAAGTGCACTCTCAGCAAGTGAGTACGTGGCACCACATACGCTGGAGGAAAGGGCTGCTCTTCAGAGACACCTGGAGAGGTGGGTTGAAGGAATCTCATGCAACAGTGTGAGCTGCAAAGATGGCACTCTGCAGAAAAGTGGTTCAATATTGCAACAGGTTTCCCCCCAAGGTTACAGAATCTCTGTCCCCTGAGGCGTTCAAGACTCGGTTGGACACAGCTCTGAGCAACCGGACCTATTTAGACCTGTTTTGAGCAAGCAATCAAACTACCTATCCTCTGAAGGTCCCCTCCAATCTAAATTTTGATTCTAGCACTATATTGCTTATTGCATAGTGCACCTTGTATGCATGAAGACTTTGGAGAATGCAACATTTTAAAATTTTATATCAATTTAGGTCATTATTATGCACAGATCTATACTATGGCTACTGCAATGTCAGTGTGAGTTATAAAGTGCTTCCCACTCTGAAAAAGGATCATTGAACTGACTTTATCCCCAGGGTAAGGACACCAACATATTTTATAACTTCTCTGATTTCTCACTAAAACTGATAAGTGTGTTTGTGCAAATTCTATGCAATAAAAAGGCAGCATAACCTTAACTCCATGAGAATTATATGAAAGGGCTCTAAAAGCCACAGTCCTTAAGATGGAATTATTTTAAAGGATATGAGCTATAGCAATTTAGAGATCCTTCTTTAAAATAATAGTAATGAAATCCAGAAATAATTGACTTCATGGCAAGGGTTGGCATGATGACCCTCCAGGTGTTATTAGGTACCAAAGGGTAGAAATAAAGATCTTCTGGAAACGAGTGAATTGTTCACTACTTTTCTTTGCTCTCTGGTAATACTGAATTCCCATTTACAGTGGATTTTGAAACTCACTTGTGAATATTCTAAACTGATACCGAGCACCCTTTTTAATGAAACCAACACATGGGCTTTAATACAACCCCTTCCATGGACTGCATAAACCTGACCTGTTTGTGTAGCTCTCTCTTCAGTCCAGCCTGAGAAAGTCGGGGGCTTTTCCTCACAAAAGAGTAATGAATTGAAATATAATGACACCTGGCAGCCCCAAGTCCTGTGACAGTGCTCTGGTGGCCAGGGATTACTGAGTCATGGGGATGTTCTGGCCACACAGCTCCTTTCCCAGGAATGCCATCTCCAGCTGCAGGAGCACAGTGACACCAACCCATGGGAACAGACCTGAAACTGTGCCCACAGAAGCCACAGATTCAAGGAAAAATAATAAACCCCTTCAAATTAGTGTACCTTGAAAAAGAGAGCTGACTAATAGGATTACAAGCTCAGAACACTAGAAAGCATAAAGCCACTTATAAAAATTTTAGAACTGAAGTCGAGCCTTCTAACTTTTTCCTATAAGCTGTTAAATAATTTATTTATTTTATGTAGCAGCTATGCAAAGTTGTTAAATAATAATCAGTGGTCCCAGTCTGCTCAGCTACCTGACATGCCTGAATTATATATGTTTCTGGTACTGTGGGCATTTTCTATAACAAAGACAGTCCATGGAAAAGGGAGAATTGAAAAGCTGTCTTAAGATTGATTAGTTTTAGTAACTTTAACCTTAAGAACACTGCAAAAGATAGAGTTTTAAATTCACAGGAAAGACACACAGTGTTACAGTGCCACTAAAAGAGAGCAAAGAGCCTATTAGCAGCAAGAAGAGATGTGTCTTATTTTTAATGTGCACTTTCTTTACTTTACACTGTGAAAAAATCTTTTCTAAAATGCCTGTTATGACCATGGATTGGTAACTTCTCTGCAATCTAATGAAGTTCATCTTCTGAAGTCTAAGTAGGATTATTTTCATATAAATTTATATATAAATCTCTGTGTGTGCACACACCATTGAAGTACAATATTTGATGATTTAATATCTTTTACACAGCTAATAAAAATAGTATCAAGTAGCTTTATATATATTAAAAAGTAGTATAATATTCAAGAACTTTTTGAGCCTGCAAGGCTGAAAGAAAACACAAAAATAACCAAGTTTGCATTTTCCAAGGTAAAAGAAAGCAAGGAGAACAGTTTCTTTATTCATGGGCTCCACAGCAAGGGCACTATTTACTTCTTTTCAGTGTGTTCTGTGAAAGTTTCTGATGAACAAACTGCTGTCACACTGTAATGCACAGCCCTTTCTCAGCCTTGCATCTCCATTACTGGTACTCTCTTGACCACAACTAAAAGGTCATTGACCGTGAAAGAAACATCACTTTGTTTCCCATTCATTCTTTTATGCCTTTTTGATTAAAACTTCATTTCTATCGACCACTGTTTGGATGATTGTTTATGTTTTTCAGTTAGAAAAACCAGGGTATTTTGGGGGTTTTATAGCAGTACTTTTCCTGTACCTGCCTCGCAGAGCCCCTGGGAGAATGAAAAAAAACACTGCATGGTAGGCAATTTATGCATATACTGGGAATTATTTATATTGAAAGGTTTCTAAGCCAATACCAGAAAATTAAGGGAGAAAAAAACCCACAAGCATCACATTTCTCTTGTTTGTTCCTCATGTTGTAGAGGAAAGAAACTATTTTATTCAAGGCATAGAATGAAAACAATTATTTAAAATCCCTGTGAGGGCAAAAAACATTTTTTCATTTGGCTATGTCTGTCAGTCAAGTTCTTGTTGTAAAATACTGGTTCACATTACTGAAGCAATGAAGAGATTAAAGTTTTATTAGGTGTGTTAGGCTGGCAAAACAGAAAAGATGACTGTAAAACGAACTGATTAAATTAAAACCTTTGATTAGCTCTTCTAGGAGGAATTACTTGCTTAGTCTGTTCTGTCTGTATACATACAGGGAGAACATGGGATTAACGTATGATTTCTTTATCCCTTTGCATTTTCTCTTGGTATATTGAAATATGTGAATGGATTTGTTTAATTCTGAGCTGTTGGGAAATCAGTGAGAAAGGAAATCAGAGGTCCTTAAAGAACTTAAGAGTCCTTAAGGAAATAGCCATTAATTTAGGGGTGCCCACTTCCTACAATCTGATTAACAGGCTTATTTCTCTCGGATTTCAAACCCAGAACACTAAATTGTTAAAAACAAAGCTTGTGTCTGCAGAAGAAATATGAGCTGCCTGCAGCCAAAAGTGGAAGGGTGCCAGCAGAAGCTTGTTCATGGCCCCAAGCTGTACCTGGCTGCCCCCGGGTTCTTCCAGCCCCCTTTTGTGCAGCCACACTGAGGGCTGTGTGAGGGGAACTGGTCTGGCTTTAACTACAGATACAGAGGTATTTTGCAAAGTTATTTTGAAGTCATTCCAGTCTCTCAGTCTGAGTCAGAAGTGAAGCAGCGATGTCATTGCAGTTGGGGGAAGGAGAAGGGTGACACTGTTCAGTAAAGAGGCAGGAAAAGGCAAATGGCCAGAGGTTGAAATGAGCACACTCTGAGCAGAGTTACTGCTGAAAATGTTGTCTGGTGACACCACAGCCACAAAGAATAGAAGGATACAACTTGCCTGAACCACAAGCAAGTGGTTCCTGGGATATCCCTGAGGCGTGTGGGTCATTGAGGTCTTAAAATAAATGAGCCAGGCACACATACCATGCACAATTTTAATACTTTTGCTAGGTTTCTCTCTTTTTTGTGTTAAGAGATGGTGCACGCTTCAAAGGACCTACTGTGGATTGTTGTAATCACAGGGCTGTAGAGGAGAGTGTGGTGTATGGCACATACACACTGGTGTATGTACAGCAGTCAGGAGACAGGTGGAGCAGGGTGGAAAACCTTGAGTTTTGCCTGTCTAAAATACAACAGGACTGCAGGATGTACAAGAGGACAGTTTTGAGGGATTTGTTGGAGACCCAGAGCACCAAACACTGCTGCAGTCTCATGGCAGGATGATGGAAACAGGTGACTGCAAAACCTTGTGATCCAGAATAAAGATGGAATGACCCAGCAGCAGAAGCAGGACAGTAGCAGGGCTGCTATTCACCCCTGAATCATCACAACATGATGCTCTCTTCTTATGTAAGAAAATAATTTGCACAGTTAATTATTCTGTCTATCATGCCTTTAATAAAAGAGCAATAACAAAACCAGTGGGTGCACTATAATGGAAGGCACACTCTACCTCCTCACAGTCCTCAACAAAATCTACACCAAAAGCAAAGTTCTGCCTAGCTTTGCAGGAGAAGCTGGAGAAGAAGCACTCACAATGTCAGCAGGATGGCATTCTTAAACCCGGCTTAAACACTGGGTTTTTCACTGCTGAAGTCTATTTTTCTACTTCCAGCTCAACTTCCCTCCTAAGTTGACCTACCTCATACTGAGCAGCTTTTTGGTATGGGCATCACTGGCACCTCCTGAAAGGGGTACCTGCACACTCCCTGTGAGCCAGCAGCAGTTCTCCAGGGACCTCTGGCCACAGTGCTTATTTCTTCAAAAGCACTGGACAGAAATGTAAGTGCTTTGGTTGGAGGCATTCAGCTTGTGGGTTATGTTCACCATTGCCATATAATATAGCATTAGACATGCTGAAATATTTTTGGATTACATAAAGTTAACAATATTCTGCTGAAATGTTAGTGATTCATGGATTTCTTTTTTTTTTTAAAACTGTGATCAGTTACTGTGAAGTAGAGGAGCTGCCAGCTAATCTTAGAGTTCTATGTCTGAAGTTCATTTGATTATTGATTTTATTAGGTATGGACTTGCTACAGACTTTCTGAAAAGTCTCTTAATCATTTGACAAACATTTGTGCCTCCTCACTTTTGTAATTCTTCTGATATTTCATATTGAAAGTGCTATCGTGGCCACTGTAGACAAAAACAATTAACTGATAATGTCACAGATGTAATAAACTACAGCCATAAAGTTGTTGAGAAGTACATGGTATATGACCTTAAACTGTTTATTTGATGTTCCTATTTATGTGATTATCCTGCTGCATAAAGTCAGTATAAAAAATATTGTTTTGAAAATATTTTTATATCCACTGATCATTCATGAAATGCAATTATTCACTGTTTTTAACTCAAACAATTCATTATACGATACATTACATTTTAAGTGTATGTTGGAATAATAGGCTATATTTCTTGTATTCATTTGTGTTTACAAAATCAAGATTGGTATAGCTTTGAGACTCAAAACACACTTTCTATTTGTGTCTGAAACAGGCAGCATTGCTGTTGCTGACTGGTTTAGTTCCCCAGTGAAGTTGTTCTTAAAGATGCCAGAACTATGGCAAACAGGCTCTAGCATGTCTCCAAAATTAGGACAGGAATTTCTAATTCAAATAGAAAATAATGAATACCACTCTCCTAAAGTTCCCCATCAAAACAAAGAGCTAAAAGGACCATGCACCATATGCCACCTAGAACAGCCCTTATGCTTTACATTTCCAGACATCCTGATGTACAGTGAAATTCCTGTTCAGGCCCTCAACAAGTTTAGGATTAAACACAATTCCTGTTAGGAAACTAAGTAAAAATTAGCACATCTCCTAGATGGGGGCAGCCCAGACAGGGAGGTCATTCCTCCAGGGAATGGAGAGAATAAAAAGAAATTTGTGGTTACTTGATACAAAGGTAACAAAAACTACTTTGCACTATGTGGCTGGTATATAATTTTGGATAATTGCCAAAAATTGGCACTGGCCATAGTCCACTCTTTTAAAGCTTCAAGCAACATTGTGGGATTGCAAATTTATTTGATATTGAATTCAGACAGCAGGAGAGAAAAAAAAACTAAGGGCCAGAGAAATTGTAAATAAAAAATAAGTTAAACCTGTCAATATAATCTGAGAGATCCTACACACAGCTTTTCCTGTGAATTCACTGCACATTCATCCTGTGCCCTGAAAAAGTCAAAAAGCCATTTCACCAGATATTTTAAAAGTACATGGAGTGTACATCGAGTTTTTCCGTGATATATATTACACTGACTAGAGCATATGCTTTGGAGGAAAGAAAAATACAAGAGTCAGATCAGAAAATGTATTTTTAGTTTTGTCTCTTATTGAGAACTTGGTTAATTTTGTATTTTTTCATTGTAGCTAAGTGGAATGAAAGAGGGAAGGATACCAAACCCTTAAAAAATTGAATTTCATTAACAGAGAATAGTTTATTTGGCAGGGGTGACAGGTGACAGTAACCTGTATCTAGTTATTGGTCTGAAAGCTGTGTAGAAGTAAACTTAATGACTTGCAAGAAATAGAAAAGAAAAAAATAAGCCAGAAGCAATACTATTTAATCATTCCTTTGTTCCTGTAAAAGTATGCTTTACTTTAGTGATCTTCCATTAATCTCTATTTTTATTGGCAAATAAATGAATGGTATGGTTTCCTCATTTTTAAATGTCAGAGACAAGGCAGATTTTAAATCACTTCCTATACCAAAAAAGGTCACATGAATTTGAGTTTGACATAATTGAGAGCATCTGACTGAACTATTGAATAATACTTTTTCACACATGTACTAATAGCTTCAAGCAGCAGAGAACAATTCTTTACAAGTTTAGGGGTTTTGATTGTCCTGATGGAAGACTCACCTAAGGGGCCTTGGTGCTTAAGACAAATTTTTCAGTGACAAGGATAGTTGATATGTTACCACAAGGCATTTTCAGTTTTTGGGTTGTATTTCATGAAGTTTCTCATCTGAAAAATGTTTCGTCTTCTCATTTGTATTTTTAAGTGAACTTGTTGTGGAAGATTGTTCACCAAAGCAGGTGTAAATAGTTTTGTTTCCCTTTAAAAGTAGTTATAGGTCCAGTTACTAGCACTTCAGATGTTATATATTAATGCCATCATATACCATAACAAGAAAACTACACCCTCCTGAAATAAAAAGGTCCGCTTTGTATCTGTAAATATATTAAAATGCCCAGGGAAGACATCACGCTGCAGATCCCTGTATCAGCAGAGACCCTAAACAGAAATACAGCCTTCTCTCATGTTCAGTCTGCAATATATCCTTTCAAGTATGGAAGGATACACTTAAGAGCTATAGCAATTATTTTGTAAAGTGAACTGTGCCCAAGAAGGTTGGTGAAAACACCTGTCAAAGCAGGACAGGGAGTCCCTGCAGAAGCAGAGGACTGACCAGGGACAGGGCTTTAGAAATCACTGCCGCTGGAATTCTGCCCTTCTCCCTGAAAGCCCTCCACAAAGCCACGTGAGTTATGACAGTGATGTGGGCATAAAGTAGATATTATATTAGTTCCCTTTATGTAGGAAGCTGAAAATTATCTGACTCCAGACAGCTGCCTTGACTGCTTGGACTTAATAGATTCCCTGATCAGGCAGAAAGCTGCAAGGAAAATGAGATTCAGGAACTTGCAGTGGTGCAAGGAGATGTCACTTGCATATAAGGGATGTGCACAGATAATGTTTTCATGGCACTGACTGTCTCAGGCTTGATCAAAAGCTGCTAATCTTAATACACCTCTTTTCCTTGACTTCAATGAGCTTTGGATTGGGCCCTTTGAGAGCAGATATAAGCTAAAAATATTGCAGTGCCAATTCTGTGTAAAGGCAGGAGAGAAATATGATCAAATTTATCATTATAATACTCAGCAGTTTGTAAACTCATTAACATTTGCAGGGAACATGCTGTTTTACCTGTGACCTATAAATTCGGGAAAGCTCAGGAGAATTGCCGCTCTGAGAAGTGTTGATGGCAAAGATATTTTGGGGGAAGCATGATGAAGCCAAGTGGCATAGTTTGATTGAAGTTGCTATGGGATGCCATGACAAGTTACTGTGCATCTAAACAATGCCAGAGATTGCACAGAGTGAGGCTCAGGTTTATGAAATTCTATAAGAAAGTGGGAGTCAGGTTAGCAAGATATTGCCCACAAATTAGAACACATTTCATACATTAGGGTACATTTATAGCAATAAGAGGGTGGATGATACTAATGTCCCCCATTCCAACTATGCTAAATGTTGTTTCAAGCCTTCATGTACTGAGGGGGAAAAGTATAAATTCTGGGTTAGATCAGTAATATCAGATGCACAGGGATCTCAT
Source organism: Platyrinchus mystaceus (assembly GCA_035041135.1). Classification (NCBI taxonomy): domain Eukaryota; kingdom Metazoa; phylum Chordata; class Aves; order Passeriformes; family Tyrannidae; genus Platyrinchus; species Platyrinchus mystaceus. Next base: position 7,192,744 of record JAWWLV010000035.1, read on the forward strand.
GTAGGCACTAGAAAGAATATTGGAGGACAAAAAAAAAAAGGATATAACAAGCATGAAGCTATTTACAGACTGAATAGAGAATTGTGAATCTTTAGCTGCAGCAGAACACTTTGGAGAGTCAGCAGCCATTGTCTCATGAGAAACAAGAACATATACAATGCTTGAAATATTTTTATATGAAAAGAACCTTCCCATTAAGATTTTTTTTTTAAATTGTATGGGTTTGTCAAGATTTATATGTCAATATGTCAAGATTTAAAAAATAATGTCAAGATTTTAAAAAAATAAAATTACAGACTGCTGCTATCTTTTTTTTTTTTTTTTGCTGAGTTGTAAATCCATATCACTGTGTTTGTAGTATTTACAGCTCCTTGCCATTAACAGCTGTCCATAGCTAACGGAAAGCTGAGGAGTCTTTTGTGTTTTCACTACATACTTCCTATTTCTGTATTTCCTTCAGTCACAATGTGTTTTACAGCAGCCTCAAAACTCTGTCCCTGACTCCTGGGGAGTTAAAGCACTACCAAAGCACTACTTGCAGTTGCTGTTACAAGGACAACTTCAGTGATCCCCTGTTCTTCCTTGTTAAAAGGCTGCAATCCCTGGTGCTCACTACAGTTCCTAAAAAGGGTGGCACAGCAATTTAAGGGAACTTCTGGCTAATTGCCCCCAAGTTGCTCGCCCTTCTCACCCCAAGCCGTGCAGCTGGGCAGGAATGGGCCTGGCAATCTTCTCTATGTTTTGTATATTGTACATTACAAAGAATGGTCTGTGTCCTGGCCAAGATCAAGCTAAAATCTTATGGAGCAAAGTCAAACTGACAGTTGCCTGCTGGTTGTGTACAGAGCTGTGGGAGACACGTGTAACTGTGGTTTGCTGCAGTGGTTATGCCAACACGGTTTTTGAAGTGCATTTGTGTAGGCAAAATCCAGACACAAGACACCCCAAAATAAGGCAAACAATAATTGTGCCATACCAAACTACCACAGAATCACTGTTTGTGTTATGCTACGGATATGCTACATTTTCTTTAGAACTACCAATATTAAGGGATCATTTCAACACCTCTTAAAAATTAATTAGAGCTGTGATCCATCCTGTATGTCATTTATTCTCTATTATTCAGGAATCAGAGTAACTACTGAAAAATTCTAAAAAATTATTTTACTCTCAAGAGACAAAGTAATAATCTGTTTCTATCAGCTTGGCAAATGCTGTTAGGAGATCAAGTTTAGAAATATCAGTATAGATTTCCTGGAATAATTTGGCAAAAGGCATGTGAGTTGATGCACAGATATTCAGGAAATTACCTGACATCCTGAATAGCACAGCCATATATTCAAAAGGAATGGATTTGTGTGCATAACTTTACCTACAGAAACAATAAAATCCAGACAACAAAATAGCTTTGAAAATGTAACCATGTCTCTCTTAATTTAGCTCTTGGCTTCGCTGCTGAAACTTCCAAACGTGCAGCTGGGGGAAGGGAGAAACAGGAATTTCTGATGTAGACATTTGTCCAGTAGGAACTAGATGGAACTGCCAGCTTATTACACATGGACCATTGAACACCAAGCAAACACTACTCTCTCCCTCCTGCACATTTGCAGTGTCTGTGGATTTCCTCATATAGTTACTTATCCTATTAGCTTAAGGGAAAAGCTCTAATTGCATTCACATGGAAGCAAAATCTTCAGTATATGCTCTTTCCATTAGTATTCTTCTCCTTTTTCCCAGTATCAGTTAGGGTTTAACAGAACTCTCAGGATTATAAGCATATTTTACACTTTGTGATTTGCATTAATATATGATACCAAAACAAGTAAAGAAAATATTAAACAAGTGTTTATTTGAAAAAAAAAACCACAACTGTCACTAAAATATGACCTTTGGTGCAGAAGAATAGCAGAAGTTTGGTTTCACAACCCACATGCTGACTATAGGAGCTGCTGGGTAAAATGATTGCTTGGATATTACAGGGGCTGTCTGTAGAGATCAAAGATCTACTATAACTAATTTCTTCTTTAAAAGCTATGAACCCACACAGCCCCTGTGCTAAGAGGTGCCCAGAGATGGAGGTTGGCCAATGTGAACATATTGCTGTGGATCACAGTCCTGCCTGTCCACTTTTCCCTTTTTCTCTCCCACAGCAAGAAGCTTGGATACCACTGAGAATGCTTTAACACAAGGCATGTTGCAACAACAGCGAGAGAAAAGGGAGAGCAGAGGCACTCCACCTTACAGATAGCCAGGTACTCTGTCAGTCTGTCACAGAATTAGTTCCCCCAAGTAACAATTCAGTCAGTCAATAAAACCACTATTTAAAAGACCTCTGTTTTTCTTCCATAAGACCGAGCGTACTCATAAATTACACATTTGCCAATAACTCTCGCCCCTGTTAGTGGCAAGTCTGACACTATTAAGACACTGGGAAACCCATTTCTTTTCAGATTATTTAATGCTCAAAGGCTTAGAAATCTAGTGACAGATAGTTTAGGCTGCAAGCTTCCAAACTGGCCACAGTTAGACTCACTGTGACTGTATTTAAATGGGGAACCACATGTGACAAGCATCACATTCTATTTCTTCACCATCCAGTCCCTTAAGGTTGTGGGGTTTTTTTCCTACAGCAATAAGTTTTTGTCAATGCCAGTGTCCACTTCAGTAAAAGGAGTTTTTTCATACACTCAGATTTTATATTTGATTTTTGAACCACCAATGCTAACTAAGCTGATTTCTTTAGTGAATTGCATAAAAATTAATAAATTACCCTGAGTAATTATTTTACATTTTTAAATATTTTAATGCTCTCATTTGAGGCTTTCGAGGTATTAAAAAACTTAGGGTTCTTCCCCTAAAATGAACTCCTGATTAGTACCAATTATTAATTCTTTCAAAGTGTTTGTTTGAATAACTGTGTTAACCTGGAGCTGCAAGGAAGTTAAAAAGTGTTCTCTAGTCAGCAACTGTAATCATGGCAAACTGCCAGGATGTTTGTGACCTCTAGAAATCCTTAAGGTTCTCATCAGCATTTCCTTATCCCCAATACTCTGTTGTTTCTGTTTTAAATTACATCTCAGCATCTCCAGAGTAGGTAATAATGTTAATGTAAGTGATACAACAGATTGTTACAAGCTTCCTTGGATTATGAGATGGGAATATCTTGATTATGAAAACAGTGATGGTGTTTATTGTATTATATTTCTGAAATTACTATTATAGTATTATGCTGATACAAATTATACTGTTGCATCTCAAGCATACTTATTTAAAACACAGTGCATGGAATTCAAAGACTTTCAAAGACAATGAAAGATAATACCTGACTTTCCCTGGTTTTGTATCAGGATCAGAATGCTATTGTAAGCTTCACATTATGTGGCACTAAATCCTAAAATCAGAAGATATACATTTCTTGACTTTTTTGTGCCTGTAGAGTTAATAGGTACTATAATTACAAAGAATTGTAAATAATGGGTGCAAAGCTCATGAAAAGAGCTTGCTGCCACTGCTAAAATACATTTGTTTGCTACAGAATGTGCAATGGGTTAGTACAGGGAATCTTGTAACTGTGGCTACAGATAATAATAGAAAATGTATCTCTCAGAAGGAACTTTTTGTTTCTATATTCATATAAGGGTTCTTTCCCTGCTAATACTTAAAGGCAAGATGATAGCAAATGAGGATTGCTTACAGAGCTGGGGAAAAAAAACCACTGTGTTACTCTGCATTTACCCTTTTGATCCAATGTTGATGCTGCACTGAGAACATAATGTGCTACGTGTTACATATTACATAACATGTGGAGGTATATATATTAATATATTTGCTGTGTATACTGTGGCAGCTCACACACACTTTGTGTGTAAGTGGCCTAAATTCAGAAATTTGAAGTGGAATGTCATATTCCATTGTAGAACACATAAAGACTTGCAGTGTCCTGAAGTGATAAGATAAAGTACATAAGAAAACACAATTATTTGTTTAAAAACCCCGCATTTGTTATTCTAAGCCAAGTAGCACAACTTCAAGCTTTTAAACATTCATAACACTTCGTGTTGCTAGAGTTGGTGTTGAAGCTGAGACAAACATATGCTGTCTTTTCCCATATCACCTTTATAGATCCTTACGCTTCAATTTTAATAGTAAGTTGTTTTCTTCCATTCATTTAAAGTGTTTTCATTGATTTTTTAATTAATGGTGACCTCTAAACAAATATGCTTTTTTTGTGTATGTTCCAGAGCATTACATAAATTTGCATATTGGTGACCACTTCCAGAAACCCATGTCAGGTATTAGCTATTTATTTCATCTCTTCTGGCAGTATTTTTCCAGAATACTTGCCTTGTCACTAACTGTGGCATATCTTCATTACAAGTGTCAGGCACAGAAAGGCAGAATCACAAACATGAAGGCAAGAAAAGCTTTGATGGGCAAGAGAGAGATTGAGAGAGAAGGAGTGCTGAAAAAATGGCATCATCCACTGGATAGTCCTTGGGGTGTGGAGAATGAGACTTTGCCTGGCCTGCTTTTGAGTCACAGCTGGATAAGTCATTAAGTTATTACTATTACATATATAATGAGATTGGTTTTCAGACTCATTTTTGCTTACCCATTTTCTGATATTATTTAACTGTGGCTTAAAAAGAAAAACATAATATGGTTATCATCCAAAGCTCTACCAAACGAGTTAAGCTGATAGAGTGTCAAAATTCAGTGCAGGTACTTTTACCCATGGGGGTAATGCCTGTTCTGCAGATCCAGCTCTGTTCTGAAAGTTTGCTGGGCTGTGTAGGCTGCTCCAGGTGTTCCACACTACCTAGTTCTGAAATTTTGAATCCTTTCTGAAAAAAAAAAAAATCTCTGGAGCATTTTAAGTCAAACCCACTCTCTCTGTGTGCTTGCTGACATCTTCTTTGTGAAGTGAGGCTCTTCATTGTCATCTTCCTTTGACAGCTTCTCTCATCCTGTATGTTCAATACATCCACTCTGAGCAAGTTACCCTTTCATCTGGCATTTCTTTATGTTAAGGCTATGCTGATCCTCATTCCTGAATTGGATCTGCCAGGCTGGCTGATATTGTGTACTGCAGTTTGCCAAACCTCGTTTGCTCTGACTGGCAGTGATAGCAGCACACACCACTTCAGACAGCTGTGGCAGCAGCAATCTATGCTGGCCAGTTGTAGGTATCTAAACATAAAAGCACAAATATGATGATGTTGTATTGCTGGACCACAGCCAGCTCTGCACTGGCTTCTGCAGCACCTTTTTACAATGTGAAGTACACAGATAATCTGATGCTCAGAGGCATTCAGCTTGCATGCAGTCAGACCGAAAAAGCTCAGGTTTGCTTTATGTGGACACAGCTCCAGCTGCAAGGCCTCACTATTTCTGATGTGGAGCAGGGTCAGGAACTGCTTCAACACAAGAAGAAGGGTGTACCTGTGTTAGTCCTGTGGACGATGAAAAAAAGCTCCCTGTCTTAATCAGAGGAAAGTTGGTGTGAGTGACAGAGTTAGGACCTGTCACTGATATCAAAGCCACAAGACAGAGCAAGCAGCCTGCATAGCACTTGCAGTTATCTCACGCAGGTCAAACCCAGTGAAATCCACGGCTGCAAGTTACTGTGAGAATGTTTCAGGAAGAATCTCCAGCTGATGGAGTATTGATCGTGACAAACTGACTGCCAGGATTCAGTCATGCATGTGATGTCAGACTATGACATGCATATGGTTCTAGTTTTAATTTTCTGGCATGATAATTAAGAAAAAAATATTCCTCTTCTGTTAATTCCTTCAAAGCTGTAAAGACTTGTCAGTGTCTGTATGTGAAGAGTATTAAAGTTATAGCTCATGGTCACCAACCCTCAGGGTGTGCTGATCTCGAACTCTGTATAGGCTACAGGTACAGGGGGACAGTTAATCCATTTCTACACACAGATTTCCCAAAGGGAAATATGCATTTAAGACTTCTCCCTTTGTATTTTGCTAGTTAGCCTCAGATTTCTTAACACCAGTGACTTTTGCCTCACTGAAGCTGTGCAGCATCTTCTTTCCCAGGAGTGTCACAAGCCATAAAAGAGGATTAATGCTGCTTTTGAACTCCATTAGCTATTGTGTGGATTTTCCACTTGGAAGCTTCTAACACACACTTAATATCATGTAAAATAGAAATAAGAATAATTAGCAATTAATAAATCATCTGCAAAGTTTTGAGCTTGTTTATTCCTCTGACCTTCTGATATATTCTGACTTCTTTCAGACTTTCCTGTACCATTAATTTAGACACTGCAAACCAGGCAGGCATCATCCTGAGAAATAAGTTCTTTGATCCAAGGGGAAGAGGATGTGCCATAGATTACTCTGTCCTTTTTTTCTTGTTTTCCTGGCATTTCCAGCTTCTGATGACTAGATCTCAGTGTTTGACTCTCAGAGCAGCATTTCAATACTTATTTGATTTATGGATCCAAACTTTGTGCTAACAATGCCCTGTAGGATTTTATTGCACTCAGTAAATAACTCAAGGTTTATTGTTCTTAAAAGAGAACAGGGGTAATGTAATTTTTATTTTGTCTAGCTATCTGTTAGTCCCTCTAGTAGCTTTTAACTCCTTTGCCCTTTTTGGTGTTATTGAGATCTCAAGGATGAGATGTTTCTACAGCACTTAGGAAAACAAATGGCTGAATGGAGACAAAAGGCTGAGGTACAAACTTTATAGTTGTTCTGCTTGCTGATCAGTCAGTACATGAGTACCAGGATTGGTAACTCCAAAAAACAGACCAGATTTTCATTGACCACTTCTCTTCCTTTCTAAAAATGTTTGGATGATTTTGATGCTTATAAAACCTGAACATCTTTTGCTATGCATAGGGCAGATAGGTGATTCACACTTGGCAGCATTACTCTAGTTCTGTGACTCTGGTTCCAGAAACATCATCTCTCTCTATATATTTGTAGAAATGATGGAAAAGGTGTCGCCCAGGAAATAAAGTGCAGCTTGCAAATAAATATTTCAAACCAGATTTTCACAAATAAATGTTAATGGCTCTAAAATGCTAGACTATGACAATACAAGATCATCATAATATAAAGTGTGTCATTTGTATGTGCCTGAAAAGAACCCTGCAGCACTGCTGTTCTTTTGTCTGCTGTAATTTGCTTATTCTGAGAGGAAAGAAGCCCAATCTATTTGCATAAAGTTATTTAGACCTCTCTATAAGTCATAGGATCGCAGCTGGAAAAAAAATTAGTCAGGTAATTCTTAGCTGAGTGCATTAAATTATTAATGTAATAAACAAACCATAGAAAAAGCTAACTTAATAATAGAAATTGTATTTTATATACTTATCTTCTAGAATATATCTGCTAAAATGTGGACATTTTCAAAGAAACATAAATAATTTTACTCCTAAATATTCTTAAAGGTTCAGAAGTTTCTGGTATTTGTTACTGGCTTTGCTACAAACATTTTTATCCAGACTTAGTGCCTGACTTCACTATCACCACAGACATACCTCTGTATGGTTAGGGAATAGTATATTGGGCTCCCAAGGTAAAATTTTAGTTTACTGACTTTTATGCAAAAACTTCTAGACACAAGATAAATCTCAGACACATACAAAAGAATAAGGAGATGACTGTTGTAAGTGAATTTTGCTATTATAGCTCTTAAAGAGATCTTTATTTTAGTTAAAAATTTAGGCAAAACCCCTTTTTGCAAATAGCTTATCCCTTCTGATTTTCTATGGATTCTTGAAGATCTTTTTGGGGGCTGATTATTCCTGTGAGAAACTAATTGCTTCTGTGAGAAATTTGGGGCTGATTATTTCTGTGAGACCTCTTTTCTGAAGCAATAGTCCTCAAGCAAGGAGGAAAAACAAGAACCCAAGAAAAATAAGTGTTAAAATTATGGGAAAGAAGTCATCAATGTCTAATGTAAACAATTTTGCTTTAAAAATCCTTATAGAAGTTCATTTAAATAAAGTGTTTACTGGCAATTTAATTACAGATCTATGACTAGAAACCCGAAACTGTTCTAACCAAAGTGCTGGTCAGGTTTGGTTTTGACAAGGGATAGGGAAATGTTTCCTCACAGTACCAATGGCTGTTCAGAAATTAACCTGAAACCTTAACAGGAATCTGGAATACTATAGGAGGAATGCACTTCTCCAACCTTAAAGCTTTGAGAAAACAACAGATAGTTTAAACCATTATTATATATGCAAAATATATTCTTTAAACTAGAGTTGGTAATTTGATGAGGTAGGCAGAGCTATTAGCAAAAAAACCACATTTCCTTTTTAGAAGCTGTTTATAAAATACTGTAAATGGGCCTCATTCTTTTTAACACAAGAATTCATCCAATAATTTGCCTCTGAATGATATAAGCATATTGTGTTAATAGGTTAAACCCCCCTGGCCAGACCAGCAGACCAGTTAGTTTGGTCTTGGCCAACCCCCCCACTGCAAACATGCTGATTTGGATCCCTCCTTACTTGGAAGGGGCTCCATGAAACGAATCCACTGTGCTCAGTGCTCTGCTCATGTAACACTCCAGAAACATTTCAGACCATTTACTCAAGTGAGAGCTGCCACCTGTGACTGTGCTTTGTGCCAGGGTTCAGTGGTTGGGAATTCGGTGGCCGCACAAACCCTCCAAGAGGCCTGTTCTGCCTGCTGGGGGTGACAACAGTTGTTCAGCGACAGCAGCTGTGCTGCCAAAGGGGACGAGCGTGGAAGGAGAGCACAAAAGGTTCCCTTCCTCCCGTGTGCCAAGGGCACGGACGTTTTCCTTGTGTGCAGACTCACAAACCTCCCTAAAATCAGAACAAAAATGGAAAATACATCTGGCTGAAAACTTCTTCTAACCTCCTGGCTTCTCCCAGCACTTCTCAGGAGGGTTTGATTTGGTAAATTATTTGGTGGTTTTCACTGCACTTCCCCTAACTGGCTTGCATTGCTTTTGGCAGTGAACATTTTTCCTTTTCCAACATTGAACTCTTTAAGCTGTATCATGGGGTTTTTTTTGCAAAGCCATAAGATAAACTTCCTGCATATTGTTTTACCTCTCTCCTTACCCCAGATTAATAACAAAACCACAATTCCCTTCAATAAGGTGTTTATGTGGTCCTACATGAATTGTAGTGTCCCTGGGTGAAATCCTTGAGCCATTAGAGATGACAAATGCTTTACTATGACTTTTGACCAATCAGAATTCCATCTAATTGGTTTTATCCGGCCATTACTCCAAGCACTGTCAAAATCCTACTTTTGTTGCAAGGCTCACAGGCTGTGCCAACCCCACCTCAGAGTCACACCCACTACCAGTCTGTACCCAGGGCTCAAAGTCGTTCATCTACACTGCCCCGGGGGTAAACTAAATGCTGGCAGGCATTTGCTGTACTTACTCTGTGTTGTGGATTTCTTTCCTACGTTATCCAGGATGGCTGACTGCAGGCTTTCTAAAACAATCAAATCCAGCATCAGCAAACAGTATTTGTAGTCACAGAGGACCAGCTTGTTACGGGCAGCAGAGGAGACAGCAATAGGAAGCACAAGGTTTAGTGTGAGTGGAGAATGTGTTAAGAGAAAACAATAAAGCAGCTCAAAAGTGATCAATTAGCCCTGGAAGGAAAACTGTCTACATGGGAAAAGCTGGCTTTTTTTTCCCTGGCTGTAGTGAAAAGGTGAACTAACACAGTGAGAACAAACTTTTCAGGGTAAAAAGCTGTCCCGTTTGAGACAGTTTATTGGGGACACTTCCAGCTAAACAAATGGTAACTCTAATGGTGTCCAGACTTTGTCAGGCACATTCTCTTTAGTCCATGCTTATGTGTATGTCTCTAAATAACTATTTATCAAATGTGCCTTTCCTTTAATTGGTTAAGAGTGGGTAGTAAAAGGCAATTGGATTATTTTGGATTATGTTACAAATTCATTATGGATTCAGAAGTATAGTTAGAGCCTTAAGCTTGGGTGCACAGATATGTTACTTAAATGTATGAGCTAAGAAAACATTTATGTTACTGAAAGGATCTTAAAAGCTATTTAGATGTGATAACTGAAAATGAAAGATTACATTAAAATCCACATTTTAATCATCTGGGAATGATTACCCATGTAGTTTTGTATCATGGTTCCAGAGATTTTTTTCCAACTATTTCTTCTATTATTAAACTTTTTTAAAAAGTTATTTCATAAATATTAAACACACTTAGTTCCCTTCTTGACTTTATCTTATGATAATAAAATTGGAATCAGTGCCAATGTGTACATTTCAAGGAAAGTTATGATGTAAAGCAGAGAACATAGAACAAAGTACTGAAAATCATTTAGAATTGAAACTGTAGATTGAAGTTCGTGCAAATCTCTCTCAGAATAGCATCCCACGATTGCTGGTAATGTTGGGATGTGTATTCATAAGCTTTTTAATGTATGCAGTCAACCTCTTCTACTTTAGTTTGCAACCACTGTACTGCTTGGCAAAGTTGGCATGACTGATTGAAAAATTAAGAATGTTAAATTTCTGATAAGAGCATTTTCACATCTAAAATACACTGTTATCAAAGCTTTGCACAGCCAGAGTGATAAAAATTTGTATTTTTCTCTGTGGATATACCAATGTACAATAGTTAACACTTGCACCTGAATGCATGGACAGAAACCAATGTGTTAGTGAATTTATGGTTTTATCATTTCTGTTACAAATCTATGACTTTTGAGACAAAATATGAGGGTGGGAGTTCAAGGATTTAGAGAGATGATTAAGCTGTAAGTCAGCAGTTAAATCAGCATTGTTTTGGCACGGGAAAGGCAAGGGCAGTTTGTGAAGGTGCTTTCAAACCAGCAGGGAAAGCAAAAGTTACATTTTGTTTGCCTTTCAGTGAAGCAACTCTTGCCATATCAAAAAATGAGATGCATCAGTCTCTCTTCATCATTTTAAGGAGCACAAATCTGGCAGAATACAATGCATGTTGTTGGAGTGTTGGGTTTTTTTCAGAACATGATTCTTATTAGTTTGGCATTGTTTTCTACACCAGTTTTTGACATTAAGAATCCCAGTGATATGAAAGATGCAACAGGCACGAAGCACCGATGACTGATGTTGCTGAGAGTTGTGGTTAATAGTGGGAATATTTGGCACTGGAAGTGATTCCACAGTGAAGACACTACTATTCAGCGTGCCTGTCCAAAGACAAAACAGAGTTTTAGCTATTAAATTGAACAGTAGGTGATAGGAACAGCACCTCAATCAGTAAAATTTAGATTGCAAAGTGAAAGTGGAATCACAAGGGAAACGCATCACTGTTTTCCCAAGATATTGAACATTTCATCTTGTACATGGTAAATACATCCCTGTGCTATTGGGCAACATTTCAAAGTACTAATCTGCACCCCAATGACAGCAAAATGAGTCTCATCCTTCATATGTGCTTTTCAAGTCTGCTGCTGGGTGACTCAAAGCTGCCTATATAATAGTCTAGTACAGCAATGCTCTCTTCTGTCATGCCAATATTTTTATTTTATTAAATAATCATTCAGCCTTTTAAACTACAGTATAAAATGTGAAAATATATTCTTAATATTTTATTACAATAATGTTAAATCTTGCCACTAAAGAATAATGTCAGTGATTAACTGTATTTCTCCCAAAGACATTTTACACTGATGAATATGTTTATTAAGATATGTCAAATTTCTCTGAATTAAAAGCTGAATAGAAGTAAATGATAGGATGCAAAGCAGTAATCTAATCTAACTGTTCTTATTGTACAATAAATGAAGAAAGAGTAAAAACTTCATTGTTCAGTTCTAATGGAGATGGTTACATAAGCAGAGCTTATGAAGACCTACCCAATATGGTTCAAAATTAAAATTGCAGGTGGGATCCATAACTATCTCAGGGAGTTTCCAATAAAATCAGATCTAACAAGAAGTATTTTAGAATAAAGGAAAGACCTGCTGATCTTATGTAACGATGTTGAGTTCACAGTTTGATTTGATTACAGACCCAGGATATGATCCCTCATTCCTTGTTCATGCAAAATGTTTGGTTTACTTTTGTCTTTGCTTTTCTTTTTTTTTTTTTTTCCATTTGCCAGATTAAGCCAACAGGATGATTCCAAAGGCATGGAATTTACTGTATGGTAGAAGTTCTGACTTATTACACTTGGTGAAGATTGGTGTAGATATAAATAAATAGCTATTGTGTATGATAAGTAGTAACATTTTCAAAATCAATCCTTTTTCCAAAAAAAAAATTAATTGATGAAAGCTACCAGCAGTCAATGATAAACAAGATATTTCATTTGTTTTACTTTTTGTCTTTCCTAAACAAACCCAGAAGCTTTCATTTTCAGGTTGTAATTAACTTCCTTGATAATATTCATTGGTGTTTCAAGAAATTTCACAGTACCTTCTCCTAAATCAGCATTATGCATCTAAATGTAAATTAAAAACTTTCTATTAATGATTATGAGGCTAAACACACATTCAGAACTGATTAAAAATTACTGTCTTACAGTGACTGAGTTGCAAGAGGAATTAATTTTCAGACTTAAGACTTCAGAATTTAATTTTCAGGAAATTTGGGTTCCAGCATGGAAGCTCTGGATATCTGGAATGTATTGATGTAGTTATTCTAAAAAAAATTCTATCACCAATTTGCTAATGGTTTGAAATTCTACTTGTAGCATGATTTCATGCTACAACCCCAGTAAAGGGAGGTTTGGCACCCTGAGACTAAGGCTTTAAAGGTAAGCAAGTTCCCAATACTTTCTGACTGCAGTCCCTGCCCTCTGTCATAGCACAGCAGCCTCTTGTGAACTAAGGATGTCCTCAGTTAAGCTGGACATTTTATTCTCCCTCATCCTTCACTGTCTTGGAGCACTCCATCAGCAGCACTTCTTCACTCCTTCTGTCATTCTGCTAAAACTATCTTTTTCTTGGCTGAAAACTTATTAGTGTTGTCCATCTTTCCACTCATAAAACACGGCTGGAGCCCTGTCTGTACAGCTCCACTCCTCTGTCTCTCCTTTGTCCTGCTAAGTGAGCGGACAAACAGCCAATTAAAGTTTATGAAGAAAATAGTGCAATTCCTCTGGGCTAGACCTGTGCATATAGCCCAAAAAAAGCATTTTTACTCTAGCCAAACATGGGTATTTGCTCAGCTATGGATTTTGCAGCCCTGTGTCCAAAGGGTTTTGGTGAAGTTTCAAGGCCCCTGTCACCAGAAGCATTTTGTGCCTGCACGTTCTCAACCACTAATTCTTCAGTTTCAATTGTCTAACAGTTACTGTGTAAGCAAATTAGTTATCATGTTTGATCCACTTCAAGAGCTTTGCATTTTGAACAATAGCACTTCTCTTTACTCAAGTTTCTCAGTAAGCCTCTACGCTCATTTCCAATGAGCAACAGTAGGAAGGACATTTAGGCAATGAAATACAATGAATCATCTCATGTCAACATGTTTAGGTATGTTAAACATAAAAGTAATTAGTTTGCCAAAGGCAACCATAAAAAAAAGCATATTCACTAGGGAGTGAAAGAGACCATCAAAAATTCTTGCAAATTCTAACTATTTTCACAGTGTGAAATTAGTGACAGTTCCTCTCACTGGAAAGCACAGGCTGAGCTTCTACTTACAGAAATGGGGGAAAGCACAGGATGGTGCAATAGAGAATGCTTATTCTAATATACAAAAACTTCAAAAAATACCCTCCTATTTAAATGTCTACTGTCTCAACACAGAAATAAAGAAAAAACAAAAGTTAATTTACCATAAGGCACCAGTTACAGAAATGTCTTGGCTTTGTTTTCAGCATTAGCATTTGTTGTGAGTCCGTATCCAGGACAACTGACAATCAAATGCAGCAGCAAACACATTGCTCCATTTATTTAAAAAAATAGTCATTTTAATCACATGGGCTGCATATCCTTGGCCAATATTAAAATTGACCATTTGACACAGTGCAATACTTTCTTCCTTGAATGGTGGGTTAAAATACACTTCTTTTTTTGAAGTTAAATTCAAAATAAAGAAATAATTCATACATGTCAAACTAAGTAAAGTTAGCATTTTTCATCTTAAAACCTTCTTAATCTATAATTGGCTTCCTTTTAAATTCACCTTTATCTTGGGAACCTGTATAAATTGTTTAAATTCACTAGTGCAGGTCTAGTTATTGGGAAAGAGTAACAGAGCTTTTACTGATCATGAGGAAAAGTGCCTGTGGATTGCACTAACTTCAGTATTTTTTCTCTGTGCTATCATAGATCATGAATCAGAAATAATAGCAGTAATCACGTTTCGCAAATGAGGATGAAGCTACAAAGCCTCCTAACTCCCACTACAGTAGTGTTGTAATCCCAACAAGTTAAATAAATCCCTTACTTCTAACACAATAAGTAGAAAAGGAGACAAAAGAAAAAAAAAAACAAGAAGACAAGAGAATACCTCAAATGCTGCTGCTTTCTTAAGATTCATGAAAGTCAGAGATGAACACAACAACTCAAATTCAGCAGAAAGATTTGGGTTTGGTTTTCTGGTTTTAACGTTACTTTTAAATGTCCCCCTTTTTTTTCCATTTTATTATATTTAACATCTCCTGTTAGAAAACTTGAGTGCTTGTTTACAAAACACCACTCCACTCTAACGTGTATGAATGAAAGGAAATAACAGAAAACTAATCCTAAGGAAAGCACAGTACTGGAAGAAAATTATGACAACTAACAACCACTAAGAAAAAAATAGTTTTTACTAAAAATCATCTGGGTTGTTCAGATTAACATGGGCAAAGAAAAAAATCTGTATTTTCCCACAACCTCCAATGCGTCTGTTCTTCTCTGAGTATCAGAAGAGAAGGGACAAGGAACTGAGTAAACTGCAAGGTGCTGATCTCTATCTTTTGGATTCCACTGGCCTGGGAGTTTTGGCAAACAGCTGAGGTAACTGCAGGCAGCACAGAAAATCTTTGTCCTCTGGTAACAAACAGTCCAGAAACAGAAACACACTCATTTTCAGTGTCAGAGATCATATTTAGTTTGTCATTTTGACAAAAGAGCTTCCCTTCATAAAACACTTTCAGAATGGGTTGGCAACATCAGCAAAATATTTTCAAGAGGACAGAAAGAGCAAATGAACATTCAAACTAGAACATTTTTAATAATGTTTGACCTTCAGTGGTTTGTCTTCAATATTCTGAAAGACACAATATGGAAGGGGTCCATTGATGCCTAAGAAGTTCCTCCTGCCCTTTTCATGTCTATGGACATGAAGTACATCAGCCTCAAATATTTAAGTCTCATTTTGACATGGAAAGTAGATAGAAACTGACAACTTAGACAACTTTAAAAATACATATTAAAGTTTATGATACAATAATTTTATACTATTTCATTTTCTCTGTAGAAGAGAAGATCTGGAATAGAATTTCTATGAAAGCTGTAAAATTCGCTCTGGTTTATTTGCTTGTAAAAATACCCCAAAAAAGCCTGTTACTTTTCCAGCACTGGTAGTAAGTAATGCTTCACTGCCAAAGTTTCTGCCAGCAATATCCACTCTTGCAGCGTTTCAGAACTCCACTATAAAATACCAATTTGCTAAAATACTGGCTTAGAAAATTTGTCTTAATCATTTGTCTTTATAAAGATTTTTTCTGCACCATAAATGCACATGCTTTCAACAGACTTCAATCATCTGTGATGTTCTGGCTAATTCCAGTAGGTCATTTAGGCGTGTTTTACATGAGTTTATGAGAATAAAATGGCAACAAATATAGAACAATGATCCACTTGCTCTGAAGTAAGTGTGTGCAATATTGGTTATAGAATGCCTTGAGCAATTTCACCGCTTGGAGGTTTGCACTGAACAATCTAAAATTATTGACTTCATGCATAAAGTTGATTAAAGAGTGAAACAGTTACCATCATAGCTGCTGGCTGCTGAGGGTTCCTTCTGCAGCACGAATGCCTGAGATGCCTGTGAAGCAGTCTTGGGACTGCCCCTCTCCATTGCCCAGTGGATTAGGACAGCTCCAAAGCAGCAGTAGTGCTTCTATGGTATAAATTGCAGTGGTGCAAGAGCTGTTTCACACAGAATTCTTCCATCTGTGCCAGAGGGCCATATTCTGAGACAGAGCTGGTATGGATGGCTGGGGTCATCACAAACCAACATCCTAGTAAATGTAGCTTTTTTTTCTTCCTTGATACAGTAACTATGTGGCTCTGAGTTGCATTTTATGGAAGAGTTCATAGAAGCAAGATTTAAATCTGAATTCAAATTCAAGAAACACTGAGTTTAAAGGCCTGCTGTGTTATGTCATATATTGTAGTATACAAAGAGTTTTAGGCAAAATATCTCAGTGTGATCACTAAAATAATCTAGATACAATCAATGCAGTAAGGACCTCTTTACTTTCTGGCTCCTTCATTAACGGGGATTCTGAATAAACATTTCACACATGAGAAAAAAGAAAGATTGGACCCCAACTTCATTACCATTTGGCACCATTCTTGAAAACATGGTCACAGGAAAGATCTTATACACAGAGCAAAGAGAGATAAAGTGCATATTCCCATCCTCCTTAAACCTTCTGAAGTCAACCACCTCAGCTCCAGGGGGCTGAGCACCTCTGACAGGGCAGCATAAGTGTGTGTTTTTGTGGGGTCAGGGCTGTAAGGCTGCAGTGTGCACACCCTGCCCTCTCTGCAGGGCAGCCCTGCACAGGCCCAGGTGGCAGCACTTGTCTGGGGAGCAGGACAGGCAGATGATGTCACACCCCGCTCCAGGGGGTACCTTTAGTAGAGCCACAGCTTTAATTCTCTCCTATTACTCTGTAACAGCTTACACAAGGAATCCCCCTCAGCCTCCCCCACCAAACAGGTACCAGGAGTGCATCCAGCATATGGATCTGCACTTTCTCCCATTGTTTTTACACCCTTCCACCAAAAAAAGCACTAAAATCCCACAGTGCAGTCCAGGTAAAACTCCAAATATAAGCAAATTTTCTGCTTTCTACAGTTAAGGAAAAGACGAGTGCAAATGCTTTTTAAATGTTTCAAAATCAGTACCAATGCAGTAAAAGTACATTTGCAGCAAAATGCACATCTACATTGATCAACAGCACAGAACAAAGACATCCACTGCCTAACAATCTAAACCTTCCTGAATGATACCTTTTTATTTTACAAATATATTGAACTTGAATTTGTAAATATATCTGTGATTTGTAAGCATGTATATATATATATATATTTAAGATATGGTTGAATATAAGATACATAAATATATATCCAAATTAAAACTGCAGTGGTATTGTTCATCACAAGACTAATATGTATCTGAGCATGAGAAAGATCTGTGCTGTGGTCTAACACAAACTGAGAAATAAGTTGCCTAGAACTTCAGAACCACTTGAAATATCACCATATTTCCTCTGAAGTTCCAAGGTGCACCTTTTTTCTTGCCTTCAATAACATAAACACGTAACAGCAGACACAGAATTAAAATATTATTTAAAGATTAAAATAATAATCTTCTTTTCATCTTTCCCTTAAGAAAGTGAAAACCACATACAACCTGATGCTATCCAGGAAAGTATTTAATTATTTTCCTAGTGGTTATGATGTAACAGCCTAATAAGCCCATTTCCTTATTGGATATTATAGCCCTATGAAACATGTTAAATTGGGCTGTAACCATAACAGTTGTATTTCAGTACAACAAAACACAGAATAAGGCAATGGTTGGTGAGCTGAGCAAAAACACCAGGTAGAAGGAGACAAAGGTACAAAATCAATATAAGTCAAACAAGACAACTAGTTAAAAACAAAGATAATAACTAATTTTCCTATTCAAAATTTCTTTCTGTAACTGTTGTACTATTTGCACTAGGAAATTCTAAATATTTCTCATTCTGAGATAAAGAATATTTCTAGTTTGCAAGAACCAAAGTGCTCTGGATCCTCACTTGACATCCACCAGTACTTGTTTCATAATGCTCATTTTAGTGCCAGCATTCCAGATATTGACAAAGTTCTAATTCAACTTACGTAAGTTATTTGGAGGAGGTCTTGTCTCCATGTTTTCATAGTGTTGCACATGTACTACAATGTTTAGATCTCTTTCCATATGATCTGTTGTACAAGGACCTTGAGGTCGCATAACATCAGCAAGAGCCCTGAAAACCAAACAAAAGCAGAATGAACCTGCAAAATCTGTAAGACATCACCAATATGTTCCAAGCTCTTTTTCAGTTTGAGATGCAGTCGATCATAACGTCTGCTAGAGAAAACAGCTCCCCTCACAACAAATTCAGGGAAGCAGATTCATTGTGAGACTTCACACCTAAGGTTCTTTTTTAGGTTGTCTTAGACAGTGTGCTAGAAGTGAAACACAGAAACACTGTAAGTTCTTTAGCTGTCTTTGCTTTGGAGGAACATAATTTAGGCTTGTTGAGACTTGTAGAGTTCTGCCATTGCATGTGCTCAGTAACATTGCCGTCTTGGTTAAGCTGAGCCCCTCAGCACCCAGCCAATATCTGTTCCTTTCGCAAACTAGTTAGCTTCATACTAGATTTCTAACAGGGCCTGTCAAAGTAAATTCTCACACATACATTTGCCCAGAGTATCACACAATGCAGTGGTCTTCACAATTTTCATCCAAAATTGTCACTGAAGTTGAAAAGTCATGTGATTTTCCCATAGAAATCCAGTAGGCAGGGACTTAAGCTTTTCTCATCCAGAAGGGGAGATTAAAACCGTCTTTTCTAGCTTCTGTGAGTATCCTAGTCATTAAGATGGAGCAAAGCTTGCACAGGAACACTCCTTGCTCCTTTGAAGCCAGTTCAGAAACAGGATGAAGGCTTTATGCCAGCAAAGAGAGAGCAAGCAAAAGGATTCTTAAGTTAAGCCAGGCCCTGATGCTGGTTGTGGACTTGGTCTGCAGAGCTACAGGCAGTGTCTGACAGACTCACCCCGCTCTGGTGTATTTTCTAAGGACCAGTTTCACTGCCATGTGTCCTGCCTAGTGTAAGTCCATTCTTAGGCACAGAGATAAGCACTGGATGAGCCCTGCAGATCCAGAGTTCTTAAGTTCTAAGCTCTGTAACCCCCAGCATGGCAAGATCTAACAGTCTGTGGTTGTGTGCTGCCTTCTGCAGGAGCAGCATTAGCCCTGAGCCCTGTGCCCCAGAGCCACCTGCTGAACTGCTGGGCCTAGGAAATGATTATCCCACCTGCAGAAGCTGCTGCCTTAGGCAAAGGAAAGCTATAGTGTGTGTTACCAGTGTCTGCAGGGTTCAATGCAAGTCTTTTCTATTCAGGTCAATGTATCATGGACCATTGTTTATCTCCCTTTTGTTTTACTAGCTTTAATTTTTAGACCTCTTGAGCTATTTTTTTAAGGGCATGGACGCATTTTCTGGGCACTCTGCCCAGTTTAGTTTAATTTTCTGCAAAATTATATACAGTGTCCCAGATACTGCATCAAGAAATACTAGCTTATAAACTAAGAAATAAATAAAAATAAGCACAATCACTGCTGAAAACCATGGTGTCATCTAGCTCCTCCACTGTACTTCTGTGACATGATGATTTCTTGATCAAGTAGCCCTGTACTTTTAAATATTAAAAAGTATCTTCATTTAATTTACGGAAAGGAAGCCTGAGCTGGATCTTGCTTTCTGATTGCAGGAATAGCTTTGGTACCCAGCTGAGCAATACTGATGTTTCATTGTGTTTATGACTAGCATTATGTTATTAAAATATTAGTTACAGTTGTGATCAACATGTTACAGAATACTCTGTTGATACTGCAAAAGGTCAGAAGACAGTAACCAAATGATTAATGGTATCAGAGTAATGCTCCCATTTGAAGCAGTGCTTATCCAGCAGAAATAGCAGAGCTGGCCTACATAGCAGAATAATAAAAATTCAACAGAAGAAATCTCACTAAGACATGTATAAAATGATGCAGAAAGAAAGTATTATATTGCAATACAGTTTTAAATAAATAGGGACCAAAAACATTAAATATCTCATCAATTTATGCAAATATGTCTCTATACAGAGGAAATTATTGACATCAATATTACTTCTAATTGCAGAGGCAGCTGGACATATTTTTGGGAAAGGAAGAAAAGTAAATAAAAGTTCCAAACTCCAATATAGGAGTTAAAACTGTGAGATCTTAGTACTTCCCAACTTTGTGGGAGTGGGTTTTCAGAAATGCTTTCCTCATTGCCCCTTGATCAGATGGTAAATATTGTTCTCTGTAGACTTTAAATAACACTCTGTATGATGGCAGATTAACTACTGCCTGTCTACAAAAATGCTGCATTTTCTACCATTTTAGGGTGGCTTTTTTTCAAATGGGTTCTAAGGAATTAGCTGTCCAACTCCTTCTTCTATATTAAGAAAAGAGGAACTACTCACCACCAAGTTCTATTTTTAACAACACAGCACCCATGTTTATCCTGTGTTAGCCAAAGTTGTACAGTTTTCTTAGGGCAGAATAGCTCATATAATTAAGAGCTTGTCCTTATTCTCCACTGATCTCAGGGAGAGTTCAAAATGTGGAGCAGCTTGTATCCCTGAAGTACAAAAGAAATGCTGCACCTGCATTTTGTTTTTTTAGGGAACATATAATTGCCCATATAAAGAAATTGATAAAGGGAGGCTTGTGCTCCAGTACATGACAAGATCCTTGAATAGATGTTTGCTTTGAAAAATTCCACAGAAGCCAACAGACTGTTATAATACCTTCATGCATTTTGTCTCACCTAAATATAGCCACTTAGATTTTGATCATTATCTGAAGAAATTGTTGGAGTGGGTCCCATTGAAAAGTTATATATACAGAGAGGGTCTTTATCTACACCTCTGCTATACTGAATGATTTTTTTTTAAGGAAATGCAAAATGCAAGATAACCTTCTAAATCAGGGAGCGATATCATTAGGTCCTGTGTGTTGATATTGATTGCAATATTACAGAAGTGGAGAAATGTTGCCTACATAGGAGTTTGTGAACTATCCAAGTATCACAAAACTTCAGCATTTCCCTTGCCATAAGATTTCCCTTATTTGATACATAATAATGGTTTGGGGTATTATAAAGCATGTGGAGCCAGGCATTTCCCTTATGGGTACAAGCTTGAAGAAGCTGAAACAGGTGATTTCTTGAAAGGTCACTTGTCATATTTTGCCTCCAAAACTGGGTCAAAATCCCTAAGGGAAATAATTTCACACGTAGGATTCAGGATTTTGGCAAGTCAGGCTATTTTTGGCCCCAGGTACACACCTTTTGAATGAGCAACAAAAGACCACCCGTGAGCTCAGCACATTGTGAAGGAAGAAAGAAGAGCTGAGATGGTTCACAATATTTTGGAAGGCTGCTGCCACACTGTCAGAGGCATTGCTTCAAAAAACAGGAGCTGTAGCGTAGAGCAAGATTGTAAACATTGTCCTTTCAGTTCTTGGTTTGTTTGCAAATTCTCCACAAGGATTAGGGAAGAAGACAAAGGTGCCGTTTTATTTACAGAAAAATCTCCTCCATGAAACAGAAGTAAAGATTTTTTGTCTTCTATTCATTTTTGAGAGAGGATTCTCCACTTAACTGATGGAGCCTGGAAGGCCCACAGACATTGTCTTAAGCTGCAAGAACATGCTGCCCTCGTATGCCTAACAGAGCTTCTAGGTCTGCTTCAGCTGGCAGATCAATCCTGTGTCCTTTCGTGCACAACACTGCCACACTCATTCCCTTGGCCATATCTGCCTGTACACACCATCTGACTTCCTTACTCTCCTAGAAAACAGGAGGGTAAAGGAACAGTTCCTTTGGATACCACTATTACTGCTTAGTTGGACACTGTAGCTGAAGGGAATATTTATCTCCTTTTAATGTCTAGTAACAAATGTAAAAATGAGGAGAATGTTATAAACAAAACATCATGGTATGATGCCTTAAAGGAAACACACAGTGCAGAGTTAATGCTGCAAAACTCCCCTCTCCCTTTTCCAGATTTACAGTTCCATGCCAACAGTCAGGGGGTTTGACTGAAAAGCACTGATCTGAGGAGAAGGAAATGTCAACAGTGCCACACCTGGCCTTCTTTCTCAAAACAAAAGGAAGTAACAAAGCTCTCCTAAAAAAAGGACAAATCTTGACTCTTTTTTTCCTTAACAGACTTGTCCAATAGAGATATTTTTTTCCTATTGATTGTTTTCACTAAATAAATACATTCCTCCGATGCTTTTTCCATTGTCAAATATCTCAGGAAAACTCGGTGACATTAATGGATTGTTCTTGATTTGTTTTGGTATAGTAGTAAAAAAAATTTAGTGAAAGGCAGGTGTATAGAAACTATGTTCAGCAAGACTATGAGGTTTCCTTTACTAACACTGTAACACTCTTACACACACCAGTGTCTTACTTCAACAGCAGATCTACTGATTGGAGGATGAAATAATGCAAGGAATTAATAAGTGTGGCACAGTTTTGTTTCCTATTTATAAGTCAATGTTCTTATTCCCACATATCAGGTCTCTCTTCATATTTTTAAATACTTTTAGTAAATCAAAAATGGAAATACATAACTTACACCAGTTGTATTCTGTTGTTCACTTTTCTTAAAAAATCAGCCCCCCTAAAAAAAAAGTCTGTTTCCATTATGCATTGTCTTTTTTTTATAAGCAGAACTATCCCTCTGATTGGTGAATTTGTTCACAGAAATGAAGAGGATTCAAGTGTTTCGTGTAGCCATTGGTTAGGGAAGGGAAAGGAGACAATCTTAGCTAAGGAAACAGATGACAAATCAGCATCTGTGTGTTCCTTGCTGCCAGTCAAAATGGAGTAACACTTAGTACTTTTACTTTGGCCTACCTAACACTCTTGATGCATTTTACTTCTGCTTATTAATAAGGTTCAATACAGACAAAAACCCTTAAGTGTTATTTTTTTTGCTTTTTTTTTGATATTGCACTGATGAATGTTATAAAAGAAGATGAATATGAATATAGGGTGCATATTATATTAATTGTTTGTGCTATTAATTATTTGAACAGGTAAATTATTTCTTAAGCATTGCAGCCTTTTTTTCAGGATATTAATAGTGTAAAATGAGCTAGAATTAAATGTTTTAGTTAAACAGACATTTGAGGACTAAGAGGTTACTTCAACTCTTCACTCAATGAATATATTTTTAGATTGCCAAAGGGATTTAAGAATTTAATTTGTTTTCAAATTCATGGTAAACCCACCCCACAGCTGTAATAGGAGTGTGAGAACTTTTTAAAAAAAAAACCCTATAGCATTGCTTTTTCAGAACATGACTAGCTATTATGTGTGCTGAGTGGGTGACTGTTTTTCCATGTGATCATGACTTTCCAAGTTTCTATATAATCCTGACTTGAACATTTTCATGGCAAGAAAAGTACGAGATCGCAGACACTGTTAAGTAATGAGGGTAACAGAGGACCTCTCTAAGAACCGCTTCAGAAACCTGATCTTCACTCTACGTGACTGAAGGACATCAGAATGATTTGAACGCTTTTCCAATCCCCCATAATTTTGTTTCCAGAAACTAAGACAGAATATCCTTTCAGAATACTTCACACCTGTACTTCAGATAGCAAATATTTCTACTCATCAAAACAGGACCTATTTAAGCCATAACAAGCAGGGATGGCTACAACTTCACTCTGTCCTGGTTTTTGTGACTGTTACAAGCCCTGCTTCTCTGTCTGCGTGAAGACATTACAGAGAGAGGCTGAAGCAAGGGAGAGCTTTTTGCAAAAGAGCTCTGTAGTTTAGAGTAGTATTTAAAAAATAAATTGGGACCTTTGTATTCTTTTTCTCAATTTAGTTGTTGAGAATGTTCTGAATGTCTAAAGGATTATCATACCTTGCTCAACAAAAAACACCTTTGCAGAAGTATCACTGACACATGACGTTAAGTTGACTAAAATTTCTGCAGTGTGCTTTTTCCCTCGGTAGTAAAAGCATATCCATATCAGCCAGTTTATAAATAGCAAATAATAGCTCGTGAACTGGTGGTGCAATTGCAGGAGTATTTCTGTGACTTTCTCTGTTCATTTCAAGATAAGCAGTTAATCAAAAAGTCATGCAGAAACTTCAGTATAAAATAAGGCTCCAGGTGTTGAGTTGATCTCTTGGACTGTCTTTCAAAGATGACTCTTCATCTAAGCTTTAAAGATTGCCAGCTACACCAACAGCAGTCAGGGCAAGAGGAAGCTTTCTGCCACACTGCACGTCCAGTAGAAGGTATCCTTTCATTGCATTTCATCACTAAAGTTGCCCAATATGCTGGGATCTATTTAGACTCTTTAATGGAGCTGTTTGCCTTTTTTAATGCCTTTCTCCCATCTGCTTTACTTTCATGTGCCTGGGATTAGCATAAAGAATCAGACAGGCTGCAAACTTGACAAATGTGTTATGCCTTGATTTTGAACTGCTGTGACAATCTGGGTTTGGAATATGTTGTTAAAGCCATTGGGCTCTGTCCCGAGTTGCCCACCTGCTTATCCACCACTAGGCAGCCAGAGTCTGGAGTAGATGGTACACAGCATGTCTAACTCTAGGTGGGGGAGGTTCTCTTTGATATAATCCAGCCATGACACCGTGGATACAGAGTTATAACACACACACACATGGATGAGACAAGACTTTCATATTCCATTTTTTACCTCTCAACAGTAACTGAAAAAATGGTAAGAAATTCTACAATAGCTTTTCCTTTTTGTGTCTTCCTCTTCCCTTCCACCCTGACTCATTTTCACAGCTTAGAAATTTTACAAATAGCTCGCACACTTGCAAGGGCTGGGGGAGTAGGGAAGGTCCTGCCAAGAAACATTTTGCAGCTGGAGAGGGAGGGTGAGATGGCATTTGTTTACATCCTTCTGTTGAGAAGTAAAAACATTTTCCAAGCTTTGAAACAGTTGGAAGAGGGAACCCATCAGCCTTTCTATAATTCAGTGTTGCTGGTTTCAGAATTTTTTTGGATTTCTATTCACGCACAGTATATCCGGGAACACTTGCTGGATCTTGTTGGGGAGAGGGTCAGGCACTGCAGATAAAAATGCACTACTGTCTGTGCAGACTCCACAATTACTCCTAGTCTTCCTCAAATGCATGTACTTTGATAACCTGGGCTGGGGGAAGCACAGGAGCTCTGCTCAGCAAAGTTGGTCTCTGTCGGTCGCCTTGCAGGGGAATGCAGCTGCCTGGCAGGAGCTGTTTGTCTCCCAGAACACACGGGCTCCTCTCTCCTCTCTAGGGGTTGGGCACGAGGTAGGGGGGAAGGGGACCCTGCTGCCTGGGACTCAGCCTTACCTGGACATGTGCTCCCGCTGGGGTCTGTGTGCCTTCTCCAGCCCTAGTTTGGTGAAGATCCCCACCAGCACCATGACTGCTACAACCCCACAGATGATGTAGACAATGAGGTTGGTTTTATCCCTGGTAGGGTCATGCAGAGGGTCGTCTATGCGGGAAGGAGGCTTCCCAGTGTTCATCCACAACGGTGTCTCATAGTTTGTGCAGGTGCTTTGATCCAGCCTTGTCTTCTTGAACTTGCAGCAAAACCTGAAGCCACAAGTGCCACAGCAGAAGATGAACTCCCCCGAACTGCAGTTAAAGGGGGGGTCCCACTGCCCCATCACGTCAAAGTAGCCCCTGCAGAAGTCTGGGGTGGGAGGTGGCTCGGAGGGATCCAGCTGTTCCCCGAGGCTGGAGTGGTTTCCTCCCGAGAGCACCACAAAGCTCCCCAGCTGCTGGCCAGCTTTCTCCTGAGCCCGACACACCAGCGTGAGAAGGTCCGCCACCAAGTAGCCGAAGAGCAGCCGAATAAAGCCTTCCATTCTGCCTCCCAGCCCCGGCTCAGCGATGCTGCTGCCGCCGCCGCCGCCGCTCAAGCTGCTGGATGCTGCGCTGCGCCAGGAGCTGAACATAAAGGGGCTTCGTCAGGGGCCGGGCGGCCGCTCAGCCCGCGCTCGCCTCCAGCACCACGGACAGCCCCGGACGGGCCGGGCAGGGTCCGCCGCCCCCGCGCAGGGTCCGCAGCCCGTTCCCGCTGCGCTCCCGGGGAGCGAGCGCGCGGCACTTGTGGAGCGGAGCGCGCGTGAGAGGGAGCGCGGGAGGAGGAGGAGGAGAAGGAGGAGGAGGAGGAGGAGGAAGAGAAGGAGGAGGACCGAGGGGTGGAGGTGGCGGCGGCGTGCGGGGCACCGCGCCGGGCTGGCGAGAGGGGCGTGGAGGGGCTGCCAGCGGGAGGGCTGAGGCGAGGGCGCTGCAGGGGCGGGGAGATGGAGAGAGGGCGAGCGAGGAGCCTCCCCGCGCTGCCTGCTGCACCCACCGCCCGCTCCCCCGCGCAGCCCGGCGCGGTCCCTCGCACAACTCCCTCAGAGAGCCTCCGAGCCCCGCTCGGGGCCAGGCTGCCAGGGCAGGGCGCGGGGGGCTGGACGGGCTCGCCGCGGTATCCAGCCGGCGGGAAGGGAAGGCAGATGCGCCGTGCGGGAGAGCGCGGTGCAGCTCGGCGAGCCCAGCCCGCTGCGCGCCCGCCCGTCCCCCCACCGGGCGCCTTTCTCTCCCTCCTTCCTTCCTTCCTTCTCTCCCTCCCTCCCAGCCCCGCTGTGGGGCTTTCCCCCCGCCGCAGAGCCGACCTCCGCCTCGGCCCCGCTCCCCGCCATCCCTTACATAAGGCACTTCCCGCTCCCCACAGGTGCGTCTCCCAAGGCGCGGGAGTGCCTCGTCGTCCCGTCCCTCCGCCCGCCCCGCGCTGAGGGGGTCAGGGCAGCCCGGGCAGGGTGGGGTGGGCGCCTCGGGCGAGCCCGGGGCAGCTCCGCGGGAGGAGAGCGACGCGTCCCTCTCCCGATGAGTAGAGCGCTCCTTCCCCCGGTAACTGCTCTCCGAGCGGTCCCCGGAGCTCCACTCACCTGCAAGGCGAAGGCAGGTGGTGCGGGCGGAGCGGCGTCCATGGGGCCGCACCTCCGCTACGCCCGGGCGGGAGCGGGCGCTGCCCTCGCCCCGGCGAGCCCAGCACAGGTACGGCGGTGTTCGCACTGCGTGCAGCTGAGCAGGGCTTTGCCTGCTAAACATGAGCTGCCCCTGTACATCATTTATTTAAAAATCTCGCTATAATGTCAGTTAGCTGGCTCCAGAGGACACAGCGAAGCTGCGGGTTGTTTGCGAGACACAGAATTGAAATAACTTCCCCCAAACAGAGAACTGACTCTGGGAAAGACTTTTTAGTGATTCACTCTCCATCCCTATTATTTAACTCTGTCATCTCTGCCTTTTGGTTTGGCAGTAACCTGTGCAAGTAGCAATAATATTATCCTGAATACTATGCTGCCACCAAATGTAGGAAATAAGCCCATTATGGCGTGATTTAACAGTGTGGGCTGGTGCTGGAAGCAGCTTCCCTTCTCCTCGGGGCATGTCTGTGGCTGCCTTGCCGCGGCCTTGCGGGCTGCTGTGGTCCCTGAGGAAGGGGCTGGTGTGCCGGGGCTCTGCAGTGCCAGCCTGCCCTCCCTCTCCCACTGTATCGCTGCCGCTCTTCAGGAACTTCGGCCAAGTCCGTATGGAGTTGTTAGGCGGTAAATAAACAGAAAGGTGAGGCAGAGGACAAAGCAGACGTTTGGAATCGGAGAGGGCTGTAGTTAGCTAATTGCGATCCTTTGCCTTCTCTTAAAAATAGACTCTAAGTACAGTGATGATTCCACTGAACAGTTTGACAGTAAGCCTTGGATCTTTGTCCAGGAGGTAGGTTAGAAAGTCCCTTTATTTCTTAGCAGAGAAAAACAATCAATCCCAGCCAAAACCAGCCTTTTTGGCTTTTAATATTTAATTCTTAAAACCTCCACCTCATCAACATCCCCTTTCAAGTCTCCTCTGAAATCATATCATTCCTCCCTTGTGTATACTTCTCTCTGCTATTATTTATTATTTAACACTTTGTGATGCAGTTAGAGCTGAAAATACTGCACAAAATGAATCTTTTCCATACTTATTATTGCATCTAGAGACATTTCAGGTCCAGTCCTGTCAGACGCTTAAGATTATGCAAGTTTCGCTGTTGATTTGATGGCTAAAAAGCTGCTTAAATATTTTGCATGATCAGTACTATACATGTGTGGAAATAATAGCATCAAAAACCGATTTATTTTATGGGTGATTAATCCTGACTAAATATGGTACAAGTTTCTTGTTTTGCTAAGTTCCTGGGGCTTTCCTTAAGAATTCCCATATAAAAAGAAGCCTAAAGGACTTAGGCTAGAACCTAACATTTGAGGGATTCAGGTCCATGAGATCAAAATTCGACCCTACGTGACATGTGCTTGGGAAAAACAGGAGAGTGATTAAAGCTCCTTGGAAAAAATATTTCCTATGGCACCAAGAAACTTTGGATCAGACCTGTGGAACCCAAAAATCATGCTATCCCTAATTAATTAAAAGTTACTTTAGTTGTTGAGCTCTCTGAACCTGTTAGTTGTATTAGCAGTGAAGTTATTTTTAGCTGTACTATGTCTTAGAATTCTAAGTTGTTCTAGACTGAGGCACAAACCCTTTTTACCAGACCTGCAGTTTTGTGGTTTAATGGCTTCACAGCATGTAGTTGTAAGAACATCTGCATGATCAAAATATAAACCCATTAATTATAATAATGGAAACAAGAAAACTAGTTGAGAGAAATGTGTATTACACACAGTACTGAGACATATCTTGGGTTATTGTGTGATGTTATAAAGCTTTTCTCCATTAAGTCAGTCAATAAACATCTCATTTATTTTGGTTGTGTTTAACAAGTTGAGAAACATGAAAGATTTCCCAGTTTAGCACCACCATCATCACTTTCAAGACTTCAAGGATTTCAAGACCTCTCTCTTTGACATTGCTTTAAGGTAAGTAATGATTACCTACTTTTCTACAGATTTATCCCATAAGGAATGTATTTTGCCTCTGAAACAACCGAGAGGATGAATGTTTCAACTAAACCTGCAGAGTTGTCTTTACTCAAGTGCACATCCATTTAATTAAGTGAAATTCTTTTAGGCACCAACCTTACACAAAATTCTTATTATCTTTTTCCTCCAATTTCTTTGACTTGTTTTCACCAAGGCAATATGAATTAATGGCAATGCTGGTTGTTCAACTTTAAGATAGAAAACAGGCACGTTTTTCTGGTAAATTCTGTAGCAATGTGTACTCGTCACATGGAAGTTATATAAATGCACATAGACTCATAGTCTATATATTGAATTCTGTGTGGAATTGTACATAGTCTTAGAACTGATTCTTGCAGGGGTGTTTTTATGTAAATAAGAGAGTTTGAAAAGGAGTGAAATTAGGAGAGAAAGTTAATGAGTTAACCTGAATGTTGAGGTGGTGACAAATCTGAAGAGTATAGAACAATTAGAATATACAGAGCAATTCCAATTATTATATTCCAAATCCTATATTTAATTTTTTTTTTTAATAATAACCATATTGATGGTCTTTGAGTATTTCCCTGGGACTGACTACCTGCTAGAGGAAGTAGTCCTTTGCTGAGCACTGATTCAATGGATCCTTCTAGCCAATCATTAATTCCCAAGAAATGCCATATAGCTCAATCATTATTATTAACAGACATTCCAGAGCTGTGAAAATCTGTCAAAAAAAGCACCCAGACAGGCCTGATCTCAGACAGTATTGATGTGAAAGGTATTTTGTGATAAGAAATGTCATGTGGAAACTGGAATGAAGCAGTCAATGTCTGTTTCCTTGGTAGTATTTTCCTACTGAAGTGGGGATGTCTGGATGCATAGATACAAAATGTATTGCCAGTGGAAAACAAAAGAGGTGATGATTCCACCTCAGCACACCGACTGGCAGCAGGGCTGCCATCACTAGTCTGTAAAAGTACAGGTAAATGTTGGAAGGTTCTTGCTCTGCAGCACTAAGGTAGCTCGAGAATAAAAGGTATCTTAGCAAACATGAGTTAAAGAAGCAAAATGTGTTTTAACAAGGAGGCTACAAACAAATTAATGTTTATAAATACAGTCCCATGGTTTACAAATATTGTAAACAGCCCTGAATGACACGACACAGGAGTTTGCTTTGAACAACTCTACATTCTTGAATTAGCATACACCAGACAGCCCCATTTGCTTCTCCCAAGTTCTGACATTGCTCTGTGAGGAGTATTCTCTCCCCCTGGAATTAGTCTTGCTGAATGGTCAAAATGCATTTGGTTTTAGACCTTTCTTTTAGTTACACAGCTAACACTTCATAAGCCTTTGCTCCTTTAACCAGTAACAGCAATCATTAGTATCATATCAGTGCAGCAACGTGTGAAATCCCAACCTGCATTGTGTTGACACTAAATATACTTCTCCTCTTATAATTGCTGAGCACACATCTTTTAAACTAACCTTTCCCTTTTCATTAAAAAAGATGCACATCTAGAGTAGGAAAGAAGGAGCTTGCTCTTATAAATTCATTAATGCACAGCAACTTTAACAAGAACATCTCACAAACATTGAGCATTTTTTAGTTATTGTCATCAAGTCTGAAGAAATATACATTGCACGTAGTAAAGGGATCACCATCAAGAGATCTTAATGAGCCAGGAGGTACTGCATGAATAAAAAACCATGAGAGACTTCTTTTTTATGGCTCACTGAGGAGGAATATAATTTATTGCAATTCTATAATGTAGAAATTAACTTTATAACCTATTTTTTTTTCTTTAGTCTTCTTGTGAAACCAAAACTGTAGTAATTACATGGCTTGAGTTTGAGGTAGGCAGTGACAGCATCCAGATTTGGAGTGGACTTCATGAAATCGTGAGAGTTCTTTTAGCTTCAGTTTAATTCAAAGGAATTTCAGAAAAATTCAGATAAATTTAGAAGGTAAATGGAGTAGTTGCAAATATACAAGAGGAAATGCATGTACACTGCAAATGTCTTCAGTATACAGGAGTGGAAAAAAGTGCCAGCCTGTCTAAGGCAGCTTCCAGCAGTACAGCTGAAAAATGAGTTGTGCCCCCAGGTTCACCTGTTGCACAGCTCTTGCTTTGATTCGGAACAAGGAGAGCTGCCAGTCAGGTTCTCTCTTGACAAAACTGAATTGTAACAGTATTGCAAGTACCTGAGAGCAAGGTATGTTTCTGCTTGTTATAAATTAGACTGTCATGGAATTTAGATCTGGAGTGATTGGCCAGGTGTCTGAGGATTACTGCAGCTGACAGAGAAGGCTCTGCAGCTCATTCCAAAGTCATGCCAACAAAATCTTTGTATTGTTAACAAAAAAAAAAAAAAAGGCTACAAAGGTTTAAAAAAATTGGAACTGCTTTTGTATCCTGCCAGCTGAAAACCAAACCACCTTTGTTCCCACGAGTTCAACTTTTCAAAGCAGAAAGGAAGCCTTTCCAAACAGGCCTAAAATAGCATTAAAAATTGTCAAGGTTAAAGGGAGTATAATAGGCTGTATATTGTGCCTGAGCATAGAGAAGCTGTGCTTGGACACAGAAGAGGACACATAGCAGAGAAAATTTTCTGATCCTCTGCTGTCTGACTCTGGCATATGTTAGATCAACTGAGGAGCTGGTCTGACCAATAGCTATTCTAAAACTCCTCAGTAACTGAGATAAAGAGGTAGACAAGTTTAGTCTAGATGTGCATTCCTCAGGCCTGGAACATCCTTGGATGGAAGACAGAACAAGAAGTCAAATTAATGAGTCAGTTAAAGTCTGCCAGTTTTAGCACTAATAACCCTCAAGGGCTACAGAAGTGAGCTGCAAACTTCAGAAGGGAAGAATTTGCTTTTCACAGAAAGGTAAAGTTGCTGTTCTACTTAACTAACAAAACATTTTAGCCACCATATATTTTGCATGTCTTCCAAAATGTACTGTCAAGCAACCAAAATCAAAAGTTCTTACTGAAAATTAGACGTTTTTAGTGTGCTTCCCTGATAATAAGCTTTAATGATGTCTCTCTGCATCATTGTCACAACGTGCCCATCCGAAGCCTGATGTATTTTTAGTCTTACCTATAGTACTAATATATAGATGTAGGAACTTTCAGATTTATGAATAAGAAAACTTCTCTGACAGTTCCATTTTTAAAGGATGCTAACTGTTAGAAGATGCTCAGGATTTTAAAATGGTAAGTCACAAGACAGATGAAGTAAGAGGTACAAAGTAAAAACAGTCTGAGTTCTGTGATACCTCTTTAATTCTGTGACACTGTCAGGTGATGCTGTCACCACCCTCTCTCAGATTGACCTATGGCATTACTATGCCTGGACAAGAGTGTCAGATGTGGTTGCCAAAGGTTAAACATCCACAGACCAACTCAGTATCTATTAAATTCAACAACTGTCTTTACACTGATTTAAAATGGAAACTGCACTGAGTGATTTTGCTCAAGAGATGCTGAATAATCACAGCTTACATGAAATCACCAGATGTCTGAGTGGTCAGTACTTCTGGAAACCAGGTCACATATTTGAAAGCCCAATAATGAATTCAGAAACTAAATTTAGGCACATATGTTGGAAAACTGTTGATGTGCACAAATACTGATACAGGTTCCAGACCATGCTTTTAGGCAGATGGTAAAAACTGTCCCTTCCTGACTCCACTTGACAGCCAAATGTAAAGAGCAGTACTGAAGCTGACTCCAGAGGGATTGGCTTCTCTGGCCTTTAGAATGATAGCCAGTGAGAAGAAATAATCTATCAACCAGGTATGCTGACAGATGGTTAAAAACCCATGAAGATTCCAAGGTAGAAAAGTAAATGCTATTCCTTATGTTTTCTTTCTAGAGAGCATTCTGATAATGATAACAGCATTCATCACTGATATTTCTCAGCACAGTGCAACTCTTTTATACCTACAGAAATGGAATATCTGTCTAGAACATCTCTCTAGCTACTTTGTTATACCATCTGAATGAAAAGGCATCAATCTTGTTTCCCTGCTCTTTGCATCAAGTCAACATAAACCGAAAAGTTAATGCTTAGAGTAAATAATGTGTAGTAGCATTTTTTTGTGCGTGTGGTTTTATAACATATATTTGCCTAGAAGTTTTTTTTTTATTGTGAAAGTGCAGTGATCCCACAGCTGGGTAAATAATAGGACAAATAAAAGGATTTTAACTGTAATGTGAAATGCACATTAGGGAGTCTTAAGAAGTGGTGCAAAAAGATGCTGACAGCAGATTCCAGTGGTATCTTTTTGTTGTAGTATTTACTTAAACCAGCAGATTATATCTAATCTGCTAAATATAATCTAATGCTAATAACATATTTGGGGTATCTGCTCCCTAAAACAGATATAGGTGATTATTACAGAGTACAGTGAGGTAAAACACATTTTTTGAAACAAAACACTAGCATCAGAGAGTGCAGTTTTCAGAATGGATTATTTAATCTGTAATTTAAATAGCCAAGTGACTTTGGAGTAAAATGTAAATAAGCTGCAAAGGAATACTTCTGTGCAATATGGAAATTGTATATATGTATATAATAATTATATATATTATATATATTTCTATATTTATATCTACTTATATATTTTTAGACACATACGTATTTATATATATACTTATATGTATATATACACACACAGATATAGGGCCAGTTGTAACAGAAAACTTGGTAAAAGGACAACTCAAAATTTTCTTGAGTGTGTGGGAGTTAGTCTGTCACTCACTCCCACACACCTGACAGAAAGCTGGCCTCTTTAAAGTCAATTTTGTAATTTCTATACACCTTGAACTCTTAAATAGGATTTTGCAGTTTAACAATTTCTCCCTGTGAATATAGTGATTGATCTTTTTTAAAAAGAAAAAATAAGAAAATTTAAAGGAAACTGCATGTAATTTCTATGCAAACTAGAACAGTTGAAGTGAGCCTTGATAATATGGTGAACAAACAGATAATTTAGATGGCTGAACAATAGGATAACTTTCCTACACAAACAATGCAAATATTTCAACACATGCAATGACCATAACTGAAAATAGCTCATAATACCAGTTACCTCACTTGTTTCTGTCACAATGTTTACCTCAAGTTAAAAAAGACAAAACACTAAAACACTTGCACAGCACGATCAGAAATAGATCCTCCATGTGGATCCATCCTCAACCTGGGTCCAGTTTTCAGCCCTTTCATCTCATTGCAAAGGATTTTTTTAGTGTTAGGTCTGTTGACTATCATTAGTTACTTATTGACAGCTGTATGCAAAGGGCAAAGTCTTGACTCGTTAGTGTTAACAGGAATATTACCATTAAATTCAGTGGAGTGAAGAGTCCACTCTAAGGAACAAGATTTTATAAGTTTATTCTCACTGAGATGCTCTTTACATGACATAAGATTCCCTTGGTTTCAATGGGGTCATTTTATAATTCTAGTGTTATTCATAATGAAAGCAAACCCAAAATCTAATGTTAAAGGATACAGAAAAGAAAACCAAAAGGGAAAAGCTCAAGACAAAAATAACAGAGGCCACAATCTGATGCTTATATTAGAGAATGTAGAAATATTTAAGGAATGAATGCTTTCACATACTATGCACCTTTAGGGCTCTGTGCAGACAGTTGCATGTTGCTGAAAATGTATTCACCAAGCACTCTGGTCGCCCAGTGCATCAGACCCTGGAAGCCCAAGGGAGGCAAGTTCTGCTGGCACAGGGATAGGGAGAGCTCTGGCACATCTGCTGAGGGAATCTGCCTGCACTGCTGGGGAAACAATAAAATCAGCAGCATATCCAACAACCTTCCTGCCCACATCCATCCTAAGCAACTTTTCTGTGCTCTGATAGTGAAGAGGATGAGGGCTGTTTCTCACTGACTTCATGACCCTTCACTACAGCTGGAATTCTCTGGGACAAGGGAAGAGTCATCTCTATACGATGGACAGATATAATTTTCTCGGCAATTCACATACAGCTGTGAAGTTGATTCCCTGATGATATTGAAACAATTACAAATCTCACCTCCTTACAAATAAAATCCTTAGAAGTAAAATCCTTTATTTTCCTCTGCCTATTTAATAATAATAATAATAATAACAATGATGGTAACAACAACAAAGCCATCCCTCCCAGGACATGAGGAGAAACTAGAGATCCTTTACTGTGATTACACTTAGAGCTTGTAAAGGTGTTTTGATACCATGGTGATGAACACAGTATAAATGCCAAGATAGATGATGGATCCAGCTGGCACTTCTCCCTCCTCCCCCACACATCATGGTGTTCACCACAACAAGTTTATGATTTTTCCTAAAAATCTGTTGAGTCTTGTTGGTCTTTACAAATTTACTTGCAGAAACCACAAAATGCTCTCTTTCCTTCAATTTAGTCTAAACTATATGAGGGGTGCATGAATTTTTTCAGAAATGACACGCATACAGTCTATTGTTCTCTTGAAAAAAACCCTCTTCTAAACCCTAGCTGATAAATAAATGTGAATTCTCCTTCTTGGGGAAAAATATTTTATATATCTGTCTACTCAGTCATCACAGATAAGTTTTACCCAGAATGGTATTATTATATTTGTTCAGGTGAGATTTGTTATTCAGAAGATCAAGTAGAAAGTCCTCAAAGTTAACTTCTAACTTGCACTTTTTCTATTTACATAGGGTTTATTTAAGGATGAGGGGTTTGGGGTTTTTTTTATCTATACGATGAGATAAATACTTGCCAGACTAGGTTATGTAAGAACCCAGAAATATTGCAATTCTCTTTTCTCACAGGAAAAGTGTGAAAAATAATAGCAATCTCCTTGATTCACAAAATCTTTCTCGAGATATTTACTAAGTTTCAAATAGTAAGCATTGCTATTTTAAATCTACAGATTCTCACCAGCTGCATTGTCCAAGAATGGCATTGAATTTTACATTACTTGGTGTCCTTGGTATTGACAAGGTGCTAATCTTTCACCTGCAGAAGTAGCACCAGGGATTCTCAAGAGGAAGAGGAAGAATTGCGGTGGTGGGGAAAGCAGACACCAATCCCCACCATTTATAAACCTCTTATTCAGTGTTTCCATTGAGAAATTAATTTTGAAAGTATTTCAGCTACTGAAATATTCTGTTTATATACCTGGATGCTTCCAAAACAGCTGCACTTCAAAAGCTGGATAAAGTAGCAATTACTGGGAGAGTATTAGTAGATGAAATTCTAATGGATCTAAATGAGACCAGACTTCCTTTCAGCCAGGCTGAATTTCACTCTTTATTTGCTTGAGTTGCAGAAATCTGATTAACCAAATTTAACCAGAATTAAATTAGTGCTTTTCAGCATAAGAACTTGTCCCAGATTTCCTTTCACTGTGGCTTTTTGGTGGGTTTTGGTTTGTTTTGGGGTGGAGTTTTTTGCTGGTTTGTTTTTTGATTTGTTTGTTTTAGTTACTTAACAGAAACAATGAGAGAGGAATAAGCTTCTTCAGACTAATATAAGGAGGTACAGAAAAAGAAAAGAGGTTCTTTGGTGAGCAGAACATTGTTTTGCTTACAGTTGTCACAGAAACCCTAAATGTGAATCATTTGAACTTCACTTTGCTCTTCAAAACTGAAGGGGTGGGAAGTATGAGTACTACAACACTTGATGTACTCCACTGGCTCTCCAGTCAGTGATTGCTTGTTAACATTCAAGGCTTTTCTTCAAGGTTTTCACTGGAATACAGTATAATTCCTATGGCA
This sequence comes from Platyrinchus mystaceus, assembly GCA_035041135.1. NCBI lineage: Eukaryota > Metazoa > Chordata > Aves > Passeriformes > Tyrannidae > Platyrinchus > Platyrinchus mystaceus. The sequence goes on from JAWWLV010000035.1 coordinate 7,229,447, forward strand.
TCTGCCACTCAAAAGGTCACTCTGAAAGCATTTTGAGTTACAGAACTCACGGTGAAATGGGAGTAAGGAGAATCCCCTGGAAAGTCTAAGCCTAAACACCAAAGATGAAAACCTTGTATTGCACTTATTAATGTGATCTACCTTTTCCCTGAAAAAACTACTTCCATTCATTTTAGGATAATAAATAAAAAGGATTTGTAGGGAAGAGATACATATATAACCACCCATCTTACTCTGAATTTGCATGTGGTAATGCTACATGTTAAAATCCAGTAAAAGTAAATTTATATTTTCTTGCTATTAATTGGTAAATATCAACACCAATTGGCAATATTGCCATGCCTGTGAGAGCATTGGCCAGGTTGTTAATATGCAAACACCAACAGCCCACACTCTAATAGCAATGATTAGCTCATATTTTCCTCATCTATTTTCTTTCCATTCAGAAGCCCAAATACATAGATAGGAATGTATCATGGTTTTGATTTATGTATATAATTCCAAATGACAGCATATACAGTGTGCAAGCCACAGCTTCAGTTACTAAGAAAGTTTTCAGTTTCCAGTTATTTTAGTTTTTATTTCCTCCCAGGCACTTATTATATTCTTCTTAGCATGCTGAGCTCTTCTAATGTTTAGAAATATTGTGGAACTGCAAAAAAGGCACAGTCAATTAATTCCTTCATTTGAATAATTAAACATTTTAAATACTCCCTCCATACCTTATGTTCAGCTATAGATATATTATTAATAGTAGCTTGTACTGTGTGCTGCAAGAGAATGTTAGGCACATAATTCCTAGAACCTGGGGAGGAGAACATTTCCTGACACTATGAATTTACCTACCCAATGACAAAGTTATCTTGTTCTACTTCAAACGTGTTTCACACTGCAGTAATTGTATCGTGTGAACATTGTGCTTTTTTTTTTTATGAAAAATTCAGCACAGTCAATTATTCAAAAAAGTTGTTATGGTTGATGAATGCATCCCACTGTGTTCAACAAAAATGTTAATCATGCCTCACTATTTTTATGCTGTTTCTGTCTTATCACTCATTCCAGTACCATGGTCTATAAAGTAAGACCATGGCATAAATTCAAGACCATAGGTTTGAAGCCAGACTGTCTGTTGTCAAATGGGTGTTGCCAGGATGTCATGGCTTAACACGGTTTGTGCCATGTCTGTGTGTTGGGGGCATCCCTATGGACAAATGGCCTTCAGTCTCTCTGCTTCTTTGCATTACACTGTGTATTTTTTCCCACTCTCGGAGCCACTCTGGAACAACAGTGTGCAATGTCTCCACCATGCTTGTTGAGTGAGCCTGCCCAGGCTGCCTAGTAGTAAGGTGTAAGTTTTGTTTGATTTTAAAGCCCAGGTGTCTCAAGCAGAAGTGGATGGAGCAGTTTATGGCTGGTGGAAGGACAGGGGGTACATTTGCCACACGGTAAATTGGTGGAGCATTGACAGCCCCCTTAGCCTCCTGTTGTACACAGCACACAGCTTCTACACAGCCTCTACTGCCTATGCCTGCAACCAACTGGCAAACATCAAAATGAACTTTAATGCTTCCAAGTCATCTGGAGAAGAGGCACTTTAGTTAATTTTTATATTTTGCCTGCTGTACAGGGGACGGATCTTTATTGTGATCATCCTTCAGCAAATGTAGGAATGTATCAATAAGACCAAGCAATATTTCCATGAATAAAATTTTACTTCTCCACTGTTTTTTAAACCAGAAAAAAAATCAAAGAGCAGAAAAGCCACTTTTCTATTGTCAATTAGCCTGCTTTTATATGCTTGGATATCGTACTCTGTTACATTTGTAACAGAGGTTTGAAAAATACCGAAGCGTTAAAAACGTGAAAGAACACCACTCTGGGAATACAGACAGTGTTTGCTGTCACTGCCTTAGTTGTTATGAATAAGTACAACTGGAAGGAATCTGAAAAAAATCACTGCAAACACGGTGAAGGAGGATAGAAGTGAAGGGCTAATACAAAACAGGTGGATTACATTTGCCTTGTAGGGCATGCAGTCTTGTCCTCATCTATTATTAATTTTAAAAGTAGAAGCTTTGTGGTGCATGTTATGTCTCCACTCATAAATCAGCCTCTGTGTGACTCTACCTGTGTCCAGATTTTTCTTTATCTCTTTTTACCCAAGGCCTGTAAAACACCTACAGATCTTTAGACCAGGAACCTCAGAGAAGTGGAAAATGTAATTTATTGCTGAGATAATACTGTTGAAAAATGGATCCTTCTGGTTATCTCATACAATCATTAATGAGAAAGGAAAGGTCCTTGAAATTCTGAAAAACAAAAGTGCTATACACAGCTGAAAGATAGTCCACACTGAAACCTAAAAAAAATCAAGTACTATTTAATTTTCAAATCACATTTCCTACAAATTAAACTAAGAGGTTTGTAATAGCGATAATTACCTATTCAGCGTCCTTCATCAGTCTCTGAACTCATTTTCTTCAGTCATTATTTGAACAAAAAAAAAACCCTTAAATGGGTCATTTATGCTTAAATTAATCTGTGCTTTTCCCGGAGTACCTCCTTTGTTCATCTCCAGCTTTAATTACTGAAAAACATTTTGTTTTATAGAAATCTGTGGCAAAATAGATGCATCCTTCATAGTCATCCTATTTCAGGAAGTTCAGTGACTGCTATATTAGTGACATCACAGATGGGAAAGTCAGCTTTAAGATCTATTTCACATGCAAAACCTGGCACACAATATGAGTGAATACTAATGTGCAGAAGAGTTCTATGAAGAGTTTAGGGGACATAAAACACAGCCTTACCAATAGATTGCATCAGCAGTTGAGAGAATCTTTGCTGCTTTAGGGAATGATTTGAGGGGAGAGTAGTGCCAGTCTGGGACCCACGAAGGCCAAACCAGAAGAGGATTTATTTGCCTGATTGATGTACAACTACCTTTTCCACTTACACAGAGCACATTTCTGTGGTGTCAAACCTCACTCTGTAGAAGAAGCTACAGTTTTGCAAAGCAGTATGACAATGGCTCCTCTTTCATAGCTTTCTTGTAATCACTAATTTTTTTCCTCAGTAATCTGATGTCCTGGTTTCTTTCTATCCACTTTGCTATAGCCTATCAGATGGTGATGCATGTGTGCTTCTCAAAAATATATTTGGTTAAAATTTAGGTGAACCAAAACAAAATTCCCCTTTTCTGACAGAGGATGAAATCTCTATAGAAAAGGGAAGAAAGAAAGAAAGAAGGGAAGAAAGAAAGAAGAAAGGAATGGAAGGAAGAAAGAAAAGAAAGGAAGAAAGGATGGAAGGAAGGAGAGAGAGAGAGAAAGAAGGAAAGGAAAGGGGAAAGGAAAGGGGAAAGGAAAGGGGAAAGGAAA